>JAODKC010000045.1:8228480-8262147 GCA_026777985.1 Mormyrops attenuatus
TGATTGGTTGCTTAGATAATTGCATTAATGAGAAATTGAACAGGTGTTCCTAATAATCCTTTAGGTGAGTGTATTATCATTATGGAGCCCCTGTGCAGTACCTAATCCTTTCCTTGTGATTGACATTCTATAGATGACTGAACTCCTGCTCCCATTTGGGTTTCTTTACTCCCACGGCTCAGGGACCATCCAAAACAATAAAGAGCGCACCTCAATCTTAAATGAAAACCCCATCGTCTGTATTGCTTCATTTCAGGCCTCGGCATAATTCACTCGATAAACAATTAGGTGGGACGTGAGCCTTGTTTCTGTCAGGCATTGAGGAAAAATGCTGAACAAGGCAGCGGATCTTGGCCTGGGCCAAGAAACCTGTTTCCACGGGCACCCAGTGCCAAGTGCTTTTAATTAAACAAACATGGTACAGCATCCATTCTGAACTTCATGGTGGTGGTATCAGCATAGGAGCCCACCCTCACGTGAAAGACCCCTTCCATGTAACACAATTTGTACCTGTACACAAATCTATCTATGGAGAAAAGTCAATATTTAAGAATCTGTTGATAGGTTTTCTCATTGTATTACAACATAACCCAACTTAGACACCCATAAAAAGTAATTGCTATAGAATCTAGAATAGAATTGTCTTTAGGTAGTGCAGTGCGTCTTTCCAATATTATACGGTTTGTTAAGTTGTCCACAAAGACTGTTTACAACAAGACCTCAGTGACTGCAGACGAGGTTCATAGACAAAGACTTGTTGATGTTTAATGACATATTCAATACAGGGAAACTTGGCACAAATCTGATGACTCCCAGATGATAATTTTTGGTCCAAGATACAAAGCAAAATCCATCCAGATGAACAGACTAAAAAATGAAGTATGGTGTGAGCAGGAAGTATAGTCTGTCGAACATTTCACAGAGAGGCATACTGTGTTTGGGTTGCATCATATAAACCCCTTATTACACCTAAAAAAAACTTTCACTAGTAAAGTGCTAGAAAGGGCACAGTCAGGGATCTACTGAGTGGTGAAAAAATAGTTAGATGAGTCATCCTTCACCCTCTCCCCAACAAGCGAATGAGTTTGTGTTTGGCACACGCCAAAGGAGCCTGCTGGATCTCATGCTTGTTTCCCCACATTGAAAGGTTCTGGCTGCTCCATGACCATGCGGGGTGCCTACGCCCTACCTACGAGGTGGAAAGCTCCAGTCCAGAAAGTACAAATCCAGACCAAGGTTTTGTTTCAACCAACCAGTTCAGCATTAAGAGCCATAGTCACAGAGTACTCAGCTGGTTGGTTGAAACTAAATCTTGGTCTGGATTTGTACTTTCTGAGCCTGAGCTTTCTACCTCTGGAACCTGAAAGGGTCTGGCGCACAAAGTGTTTGCGGTCATGGCAAAACATTTCTGTCCTAATGGGATAGGGTGACAATGTCCCGAAATCTTGACACACTGCACCAATGGACATGGAAAAGATGCAAGTCATATACCAGTACAAAGTCACCAATGGTCAACCAAAATGAATCCATCTGGCAGACTCTACCTTAGCCAACCACCATCGATAAATAACAGTGCAAGAATAGTGCGACATCCAAGACACATCGATAATCTACGACTAAAGATGATCTTTTGGCAACTGAGGCCCAATTCCCTATCAAAACACATGTATTGATGTTTCTCTTAATTTGGTGTTACCCATATTGTAAATGACATTCAATTAATTCAATTTATGCATGCATGGTAAGATAAGCCCAATATTTGATCTCTAACTTCACCTAAGAGAACCTAAAAAAGAAACTAACATGCCACGTGTTTGAAACTGAATGCAATAAAATATCGCTACAAAGCACATCGTGCAAATTTAGAATATCAATTACATTTAAATGTGTTGAGTATTTATATCAGGTTTAGGTGTTAAATAACGGTATGCCTTAACGTATAAAAACTGTCAGTAATATTTCCATTGCCACCCACAACAGAAATTTTCTTACAAATTTGGACCTTATGGTTGTTTGCAGAGTATTTTCAGCATCAGTATTTATAAAGAATTAAATTCAATCAAATGGTGTTAATTGTGGTTACTGATCGCAGCAAATTAAAGGGTCAACCTGATCCACCAGTTTAAAAATAGTCGTTGTATAAAAAATGATGCTATATGGGTATTAATTGTTTCTTGTGAGAACTACTGAATGCCAAGAACTATCTATATCTAGCCTCCTCGTCCTTGTGAATAAAAATAAAAACGCTTAATGGGAGTAAAGCTAGAGTGCAATCTACCTCAGTTGTTTGTTTCTCTCTCTCCCTGAAGACAAACAAAATTATTCTTTTTGACAGCGAAAAGACCCCGGCTGTCATCTGAAGCGGGACTTTGCATTTATCTTGATGTATGTTGAGCTAAAGTGAGTTGGTTGGGGGAAACATGTACATCATTCACATAGAGGACCTGAAAAGTTATTTATGCAAATCTGGGATGTGATGCGTCAACATTTAAGCAGAGACATTGGTCTTACATGCCCTGGTCAACCTGAAACTGCTACTAACAACATCAGTAATTGTGTTTGTGTTTGATTATATAATTAAATCACCAAACCCAGGAATATCACAGTGCAAATATCCAGTACATTAAATCTCAGATGGAAAGTGGTAGCTATTTTCAAAAGAATACCAGACTGCACCTTTTTAACTTTATAAACATAACAAATAAAAAAAATAACATAGTAGCTGTGGGTTAAGAATGTGTGTTAACAGGCTTCTAGATTGGTCAATACAGCAAGAACATGGTTTTTGTCCAAATCATGAAAAATTCTCTGCTGCATTCTCCACTCCATTACTGCGTGTAAGATTCCACCAGCTGTTAAACGGCACGCAGTTGTAGTCACAAAGTCAATGTGAAACCACTGGTGAGCAAATGGCCAGAAGCAACGTCACAGTAATGCCTTTTTTGTGGCAAGGGAATCGTCACGGCATATTTTTACAACGACAGGAACCCTCAAGTGGTTTTGGACACTTGACTGTGTTATCTGCAATCTCTCACATTTGGGAAAAATCAGTCAAATAGAGGTCATAAATGAAAAATTAATAATACATTTAAAAGTAAATTATTCTGGAGTAATATATTTTTGCCATTTTTCTCCCACCAAACTGATGTTAAATTATATATACATAATTTAAGCACTAATAATACTGAGGTATAAATGTCAACTCAGATAATGAAAATGGATCTACCAAAAGGCTGGCTTTTAAGAAGAAAGTCCAACAAAAATGGTTACTCTTTTACTCTGCTCTTCTTATCTCTTGTGCAACTCTGAAACATAAAAAAGTGCCACAATGTTTTCTTAAATGAACAACTACTGTACATAATTCTTATGTTCTTATAATCACACTTCTGTTTTGTGGAGGGAAGTGGGGGCATCGTCCAACCTGAGATGGTGAGTCAGGTTACGGTCATTGTTCTAGTTGATCTGTCCCTACATATCAGTGTCTTTTGCTACTGTTCAGACAGGTAACCTGAGACTACACCATCCTTTTCATGCTGGGGACTGAATACCCCGTACATGAGGTGTTTACGTGTTTGGGGCATCCCCAAATTAAGTTCTACTCAAAACTCTTCAAGTCATATGCTGCAGCTATCTTACATGCCCTTTCATCTGTCATCTCTAGCTCCATCATGTACACTACACGTTTTTAAACCACATCAATAACACACTGGTTTAAGAAGACAGTCTGTGGCCTGTACTATGAAGCGTGGTTACTGGATTATCGGGGTAACTTGTCGGATTTAAGGTACCACAGTTTAAATGGACTTCATATTCGTTCACTTACATTTTGCCCAGACTACCTTAAATCCGACAAGTTACCCTGATAAGCCAGTAACCCCGCTTCGTAGTACAGGCCACGGGTAATGTGGAAGATGCAGGCTTGAGACACTCTGTTGTAGCAACCATGACCAGGGCACTTCAGCTAAAGTACTAGAGGAGATGGGGAACAATTGTTGCATGGGGTCAGTTGTTGAAAGGACTTTTAACACACTTCAACAACTAGCTTAAGTTTCCTAGCAACACATCTGACACGTTTCAAACATGTAAAAATACACAGACTGATGAGTAAACAGATTCCAGATTCGATTCAACATTGGTCCTGGTCTCCAAAGGCTGAAAATATAGGTAAAACCATGAGTTGGATTTGAACAAACATTATCTGAACAACTTATAAAATTAGACTACGTTAGCATGCTAAAGAAAAACACTGCTTAAAAATGAATGTTTAATATATCTATTTTAATATTTAATACTTTCACAGTTCTATGTTATTAATACTTTAGTCTTGAGATGAGCTGGTATAGAGGGTACAGTTAAACAAACTGAAAAAAACATTGAACACAGTAATAAATTATGTATAAGGGGCATACTGAAGGTTGGTGAAAGTGTTAGTAATTGTAATCAGTAATCAGCTACACAGAGCACGAGTGAATTTAAAAGTGGTACTTCAGCAGAGTCAGGTTTAGGGCCATGCAATCTGAATGAGAAATGCACAATTCATCTTGCGCTGTGTTCTGAAGCTTATTAATACGTTTCTCCAGTAGGAGCCCTCGCTAAAAACAACACAAAACTGTTTTTAAACTGCTATCAACCAGACCCTTCTAATTAAAAATGCAATTAATAGACCAGCTTGCAAACCTTAAAACACTGATCCAGTTGACAAAAAATATGGTTTAAATAAAATAATGTCTCAACGAAGAACACAGATTGAATCTGAAACATACATATACTGCAGTTTCGATCCTATCTTGACCAAGCATACAAAACAAGAGTGAGTTAGAAAGAAACGGAAAATTACACTTCAGTCAAAGCTTGCTGATTACAAAAGCATGTACCTGCATTGCAGCTAACATCTACCGTAAAAAGTCCAAAGGTTTATATTATATAAATTTTTACCCAGGACATCGCAAGAACAACATTATGCCAATTTAGCAAACCCCAGAATCCTTTTTCACATTTTGGAGTGTTCAAACAAAAGGGGTACAGACTTAAAGGTGAAAGAATTTTGCAATATTTACTGTTCAGCCTAAAGAGAAAATAACCACACCTTATATGTTATGTAAATAACTGTACCTGATTTTTATTGTTTGTTTTTTATACACATTACATGAATCAACTTTGGGTTAAAACCAGGGAAATACCAGGGACATTTTTTAAAAATGGTGGAAAGAAATTATTACTTTTTAAAAATACATTATTATGCATCATGTTTTCACCAATATGTCAAATATTGTAGTAATTGGACCATTTGCAAATACAGTATTGTGAAAAAAAATCGACCATCGCAAAGCTGCATAAGAAGGTAGAGAAAGAAGAGTCTATAAATGATGCTAGCTAAATCTGATATATAAGCCTATTTATCACTGGGAGAACTCCAAATAACACAAATATTGTAAATACTACCTTATACGAAATTGTTACTCTGAAAGCTATGATTTCACAGGTGAAATCTGTTCCAAATTACGCCATCACAAAAGAAGTTATCGTGATTCTTGGTGTTTACCTAAGGTTATATTTCCTTAATTCAATTCTTTCTACTTTTACAGATACTGTGCATGACAATACTGTTGAATACCTTTCAAAAGTAACCGTGAAAGGGTAGACGAAACGCAGGAAGCAGGAGCAGAGGGAAAACTAAAAAACATAGACGGTAAAACAAAACGTCCAGCATCTCCACCAAAAATGCTTTTAATACATCGAGCCGTAAAAAATTCTGCATTGCGTAAACAAAGTAAATAAACAAACTGTGGTGCAGGATAAAAAAGTCAAACGCTACTTCAATATAGTGAAATACTACCACGCTATGGCTGCCTAGCGTGAAGCTCTTTGATTTAGAATTAGTACTGAGGCATGACAGAAGTATGCTGAAGCTAAGCTGACTGTAATTCTGAGATGCTACTGAAGGGCCTATTTATCTGTATCAGGCATGTTAAATTAGGGCTGCACCTAAGCAAGCTCTGTGGGGTGGGAGATCTGGGCTGGGCAGCTCTGCATTAGGCTAACAACGAATCAAATATTGTTTCTCTCATGACCTCGCCTCTCTGGCCAATACTGTCAGTATGTTAGGGAACTAGCGAAACAAAGCAGACTAAGACATGAAACACATCACAAATAAAGATTTTACTCTATAAACTGACTTCTGCTTATTCCAAACATGTTACAATATTTATAAGTCAAACCTCATCTGTGGATGTTATTTATAGCACAAATATTTATACTTTTGTTAATATTACGCATACGCCAAGTTCCAGAACTGTGTATGGTGCCCTTTGAGTCCATAAATTATAAAGAGGCAAATAGAACGTGTTTCGGAACTGTTTATCATTGTTTCAAAATATTTGTCCAGGTCATGACAAAATTCACATTCCTCAATTCCTCAAGGCAATTGAAGCTGGCTGTTGTTTACCAAACATTATCACCTCTGATGCTTTCCAAGCCATATGATATAAACTGCCCAACTGATACATGCTACAGACAATTCCAGTTTATTTTTTGTAGTAAGATTGACAGGGATTACACCCGTGGCAGATTTGCCAGCTCTCACACTTTTTATTACATGAACTAAACTTGAGCAGGAGCCCCGTTGATGATTCATTTATCATACAGTCACTGGGTAATTAATTTATACATCATGTTAACCTGAAAATGGAAATGCAATTCCACTGAAAATATCCTATTATTTTATACAAACTCACGAACAGCCCAGCAGAGCTTTTCCGAACAATTAACAAACTACTTAGCACACTCCAGATATGAAATGATTATTGTCATTATTATAGATCTCACACGGGTCTAATTTATGCATCCAAATCACCATGGTTTTGTTCATATTCCGTCAAAATGAAAATGGAAAACAGTCCCTGAGTCAGTCTCTGCAATCTCAGGCTACATTATTACTTATTTGTTTTGTTATTATTCAATACAATAACCGATTTCACAGAACTGATTTCAACAGAAACAGAATGTAAACATTTTTCTCAGACAAAAAGACCTACAACAAAAACTAAGAGGCAATTTAACTTAAAGGTCTGAGTACTTATGAGTTATTCAAATTGGCATCTGCAAAATGGACCTTAAATGTATTTCATTGAATCTTGAGGGTTCCAATATGTTATGAGCATAAAGAGTCACTGTAAATTCTGCCTAGCTGCAATCCGTAAATCAGCAGTTGGCTTTGATGCGAAGGCTAAATAAAACACAGATCTATCTCTGTTCTGTTCATCCATCTTCTGTATGCTTCTATTAAGTTTTAAGCACAAAAATGGAGGCAAGTTAGGGGGGAGAAAAAAAGCTGACCATCTGCCTTGACTTCTAAAGCCTGTCGTCACTGGTTTTCTTCCTTTGAAAATAAACTAAAAAAGATCAAGGTCAAATCACAGCCTTTTCACTTTTATCGTAGAGCGCCTTTAGCTACCAGCAGCTGAATGCCACAAAAATAAATATAAACAAACATAAATCAATACATAAATAACAGAACATCTGCACCTTTCCGATAAACATCTTTGCCATAAATACTGTTATATTAATATTCTCGACACTAGAGGACAATTTAGATGAACAAGGGGACTAGCTTGTCACCGTAAATTATTGCACGTGTTTTTTCTAATTATTCATGGTTAATGCATAATGGTGGATTAATATAAAGTTTAAGACCTGTGCAAATTGTGAGTGATTGGTTAATATTAATCGAATAGAAAATATAAAATAATTCAGACATCCTTTTGACGAAAACAGGACAATAGAACAAATCTCCATTCCCAAAAAAGTTTAACCGACTTAAAATTCAGACAATACAGTTTTGCTGTGACACTGCAGCCCTACAACAATTATTAATCTATATATTGCAATTACAAATTTTACCAATTTTTGTACAAAAAAATAGCTGGTTGGGTTACTGCTTTAGTGAATAGAGGCAGGCAGTTATCTCAGAGCACTTGATGCATCTCCTGTTGTTTTAGATCAGGGGTGTCAAACTGCAGTCCTGGAGGGCTGGAGCCCTGTGTAGCTTAGTTCTTTCCCTGTTCCACCACAAATGATTTAGCTCAAGAGCTGTGTGGTAATTAGCACAAGCAGTTGAATCAGGTGTGTTAAATGAGGGTAAACCCAAAAATGTGGAGGGCTCCGGCTCTCCAGGACTGGAGTTTGACACCCGTGTTTTAGATGGTGATATTTACTAGCAAACATTTTCAACAAACTTACAGGAAATCCTCATTTTTATCAACATCTAATAACACCCATGTACACTGAGTAATTAAAATGTGCATTTTTAAGTCATCCATACAGTGAAATCAATGTATCATCAAAATGGAGATTGTACAGTCACAGGCTATGTTTCTAATTAATTTTCTATACGTCAAGCACCCCCCTCCCCCCTTGACACTGCATAATGTACGAGGGTCTTTAGTGTTGCATTTTATCTTTTGATTTGAAGAGCTGTTTTATTAGGTTATTGCTACGTTTGAAAGGTGCTGTATAGTTATGGCTGCAATAATGCTTACGCATGTCATACCTGGGCATTCATTGCGAGCTCAGCCAAATGGACTAGTTGGCTTGTTGACAGCTAAATGTATTTGTCTCACTTCTATGTCACTTTGGACAAAAGTGTCTGTTAAATGAATGAACATTAATATTCAAAAATATGTAGAGGCTCTGCTGTGGCTGCAGAATGTGGAAACTCAAAAGCTTTGTTGTCCTAATGCTACTGACTTAAAACAATAACCTAAACGCACGAGCTTCTCTTCTTTATGCAATTAAACTATAAACGTCTGAAACTCCGAGAAGCTCTCACCGCCCTTTGAGATAGACTGCTGTCTTTGCTTACAACCCAATTAAACTGCAGGTGTTAGGCAATTTAACAATTAAACAAAAGAATCAACTGCAATTATCACCAGCATGTGACTTAAAAAGAAATGATGTTTGGATTCGGTTTTGGGATTTCCCAAAAATACAATGCAAATCATTTAACAAACAAGATAAAATTGATTAGAATTAGCTACCACTGTTCAGTAATCTAACCAAATAGTCATTAATTCATTAGGAAAGTAACCTGCGCACCATCCAACATTTATGTGATTTATATACTGTACATGAATTTTTAGCTTGCACGTTAAAATAAAGATTATAAGACGATGTTCAGTTTGACTGATTGTGGCATAATTCCAGGGCTGCAACTGCGACTCCACAACATTTGTGTTACAAGCATGAGCTCCTCTACCATTAATTATGTATGGAACTTCAAATGCTGTGTAAATCCAACAACTCAAGACTGAAACCACTGAATTGCATATACTGGAGAAACCATAGACTTGCATTTTGTAGATTGTTTTGTTCCTGCACAAGCTGTTTTTATATATATGTTGATGAAGTATTAAACTGGGGTTTACTTGGGTTTGATCTATCATACTGTACATAAATAGACATGAATCATACAATCACAGATTCCAACATTTGGGTCTACACACAAAATCTAAAATTCTTAACACTCTTCATGAAGAGGTTAGTAAACATTTTATTTATTCGAAACTACCAACAGCTGCTGGTTAAATTTAGCTACCGGCGGGGTGGCAGCATGTAGAACCTATCGCGGTGGTGTGGCAACTCGGCTCCGTCTGGCTCCCGCGTTCTGCCGCCTCGTTAAAACTTTTTTATCCGGCAAGCCACAGGTGCACGTCGCATGGTGTTGGAGGCTGCGGACGATGAGGCGTAAGGGTAGGAGCAACAGCCGGCCTAGAGCACTGCCAGGATTCTCATGTCAAAATGGATCAGTGCCATTTCGGATTTTGTGTGTTTTGAGTCAGGATACTGTGATGGAATCCATCCTGGGTAAAGCAGGTCAGAGTCAGAATCAGAATTCGCTTTATTGGCCAGGTACAACAGCATGTCCTGTTCTTTGTTTGTTTTGACAGTTTTGGTGTTTTGTATGGCAGTATTCAAAACGTAGAACATTAAAGTCTCATTGTCAACTGCATCCTTAAAGGGTTGGTGGTTGTGTTAGCAGTGGAACTAACCCCAGCGATGGACATCTACTGCCCATACATCTACCATAGCTGGGATCTTACATTCAGAAGCACTGGACAGATACCACAGAATTCGGTGAAGCATGTGTCTGAGTGATGGCAGGAGGAGGGCGGTATTCACAGGCCAGGAGACGTGGTGGCATGTCTAATGTCAGCTATAGGGGCCCAGATGAGGAGTCTGAGAAGGAATGTTTTAGAAAGGACTATACATGTGAAAAGGTTTGCTGGGATCTCGGAACTATGTTGCATCAACAGAAATCCCTGTATTATGGCGGCCGGTGCCCCATGTGTCCATATACCAAAATAAACCGTGGGCCTGGAGGCAAGTGGGAGAGTTTGCTAAGTTTTGCATGGATGTGACAGACTGGACAATTGACCTCATTTCGGGAGTCAAAACAAGCTCAAGGCTGCCAGCCAGAATTTACCCATATTACTGTGTGATGCACAACACTCAACAGGGTCATATTTTCAAAGCAGACTCTCAAAATGTTCCCCCATTTACAGCTGCAGCAGCCAGAACAGCCCTCTGTTGATGAGGTTCCCGATTCGCTCTGGACAAAGGGTTAAATATGACGTAGGCCTCATCAAGGGGGTAGCTCCTCTTCAAGTGGACTCAAAGTGCACCTTCCGTCCATGCAAACCCCGGCATCCCTTGAGACCAGACGATAAAGAGGACATTGCACGTCATATTGAGCTACTACTGACCAAAACCATTCTGACTTCAAGTGCCACCTCACTATGTAACACCCCAATCCTCCCAGCAAAAAAGGCTGATTGGGTCTTCTGGCATCCAGTGCAAGATTTATAGTCACTAGACAAAGCAATTCCCACTAAGGCCCCCTACAGTTCCTAACCCTGCGACCATTCTGTCATCAATCCCCAGAGATTCAAAATTCTTCTCTAAAGCTAGCCAACACACTTTTTGGCACTCCCCATGCCCCACACCTTTTCTCCTCTAAGGAGAAAAAGAATTGGTATGGAAAACTAACGGACAAATGGACCAGAATGCTACAAGGATACACGGAGGGCCCTCTGGGTTTTCTACAGCCATCCAAACTCTTGGAGTCCATCTTCCTTCTGGCCTCCATCACCATCTGATAGGCAACTGACAAAGGCTTGTCGGAAAATTCCTCCACTGATACTGCAGTAGTAATGCGTGAATCCCAGTTATAAGTGCACGGATCAGACAGGCAGAGTCATAAAAATGAACATTCTGATAAATGCGGTTGCGGGTGAGTGATATATATCTTAAATGAGGAAAATATTTATTACATTCTCTAAAATATGAACATATTTTAAGGTCCATTTTACATCAGGTACGAATTAGCAGACTACGTTGCGGGTCCATTTGTCTTAAGCAGCAATGGAAGTGAAAAAAAGATCAGACAGAAAATCAAACAAGGAAAATTAAAAATAAAAATGGAAGGGCAGAAATGTTCTGTGAGAGTGATTTAGTAAAATAGCGACCATGACGAGTCAAGTAGCATGTATGTCATACACGACATAGTATTCTTAATTGTTTGTATTTGGGAAGCTGCAATCCAGCCATTTTCTGTAACCACTGGTCCTATTCAGGGTTGCGGGGAGCCTATCCCAGAGGCTACAGGCACAAACCAGGGAACAACCCAGGATGGGACGCCAACTCATCACAGGGCACACTCATACACCATTCACTCACACATTCACACCCACAAGCGATTTTGTTAACTTTAATTAACCTCAGCATGATTTTGGACTGTGAGGGGAAACCAGAGTATCCAGAGGAAACCCCATGACAACAAAGGGAAAACATGCAAAGCCATGGCGAAGACTTGAACCCTGGTCCCACCATGCTGCCATCACATCAGCCCAGAAGTTGCAGTGACATGCAGTGTTTTATTTTGAAGAGATAATCAATTAGCCTCAATATGGCAGCCTTTGTTTGGACTGCTGAACGCGTTATATTTTATTACTTATTTTGGGTAGGGCTGCCATTAACAACTGTTTTTCTATGGATTAATATATCGACTATTTTACAGATTTTTTGATTAATCTAAACGATTAATTTTCCTATAGAAAATCAAACACACAGTTTTAGTTATTTTTTTGACAACAACAAACTGTTATTTACGTAATGTACGCCAACTTTTCAGCAGTATATGGATATTATTTTCGGCCACAATTCAATAAGCAAATTGGTAAAATGCCTAAAATATTAAGGAGATGCGTATTGTGATGCCCAGAACTTAGTAATCGGTTTAAATTCAGCGTATCCTTATGCTTATTAAATTTGGTTAGTGGAGCTGTTGTTTTGGTAAATCATGGAAGCGATAAGCACTGAAGTGAATCTAGACTTAGCAACTACAACATCTTTTAAAAGATGAGATATTGTCGATAAACAAGGCAAAAAGATGTTGGTGGTGTGGCGGTACTTTTTGCTGTCTCTTTTTGTAAATATAGTTTTCATATTATTAGCATTTAAACTGCGTCTACAGTAGGACAGTTGCAGTGACATTCAGAATTTTAGTTTGAAGGGATGTCAGCTGTGTTCCGGCTGCTGTGGAAATACCTGTTGCCTTTTTTATTTGACCAAAAAAGAACTTGTGCTTTAAATAATTATTTATTTCCTGTAATGTGTGATCGGGTACCAGTCTCTTAATCGGAGAAAATACTTTGTTGGGGTTGGGGTGGAGGATTTATACGTACCATGAGGATTCAGATGGTCTCAGAGCCCATCCTTTCATCACGATACCGCAGCCAAGGCTGCCAGCATGGCCCTCAGTCCACCGCTCCAGATGGCCTTGGTGTCATACACTGATCATTCACCCCCGCTTATCCATTCTGAACTCCGGGGCCTTGGCTCGCCACAAGCACATGACCTGCAGCACCGCTCAAAATTCAAGGACCCCTCAGGCACCATTCTTGGCCACTCTGGTCCTCCTTTCCTCCCCCAACAACATCTTCCCTGTATGGCTAAACTGGCCCATGGCCAAGACCATATGTGAATTGGAGGGAAGGGTAAATAACTATTGATATATGTGTGACTGCACAACTTGTGCTGAAAGAAATTAGCAACATTGCCTGAAATGCACCCAGAACAATGGAGACAGTCCAACCATCCAGACATTCAATTCTGCAGACACCATTCAAATACCGATTGATCTATTTCGTAGGAATGATGCCCTGCAGAGAGTATAGGTATAGTCTGGTGATTGTAGATATGTTTTTATGATGGTTAGAAGCCTTCTATGTAGAAAAATTACTGCGGAGGCATTAGCAAAATGCCTACTACAAGAAATCATTCCCCGTCGGGGAATTACAGCTAAATTAACATCTGACAATAGGACACACTTTGTGAATAATGCTATCTCTCAATTGGCTGGGAATTGATGTCAGACAGTATTGCGCATAACACCCAGAGTGAGAGAGTGGTACAGAGAGCTAATATAGTGCTGAAGTGCAAATTAACTAAAATGATGGAGGAGACTAGTTTGGACTAGGTAACCTGCCTCCCTGTGGTCCTGATGTAGCTGAGAGCAAGAATACGCTCAGCAACTGGATAGTCCCCTCATGAAATTCTCACCAGGAGGCCTATGTCTGTAGGAGCATCACCTTGTCGGGGTAAGCCTACAGACACTGTACAGAAGGACAAATGTCTGGTGGCATACTGCGGGAACCTGTTAAATCTTGTTAAGACTGTGGATCCGTGGGTGAGGAACCATGGGTGGAATTTGGGGGGGGAGGGGTCGGGGGGGCACTGCAATTAATTGGCATGCCCAGCATTCCACATGTTCTGCCAGGGGTGTAAAGGGAGGGGGGATTTAGGATGATTCCAGGGGGGCCTAAAAAATTTGGAACATAATTGGATTGGTTTTGGGTTGGAGGCCCAGTGTGATAGGCTTTCATGGGGTCCAAAATCTCTTAGCAGCACTCCTCTGCTCTGCGCTGGTACTTTGCACCTTTGCATAAATGATTTGTTGATACCCTACAGGTAGACAGAATAATAGGTCATGTGTGCATCAGATATGTACGATAACACATACGATTTTTTTTTGCCCACCTACACACAAACATCAAACTCCTCGTATGTGAGCAACGCTTTATCACACCCTCCAAACTGTGGCCTCTACTGTGGTGAAGGACCTGAAGAGAACCAGGAGGAACTCCTGCCTGAGACCACACCAGATCGTGCTCACCACTCAGACTGCGGTAAAGACTGGAGAAAGAGACTCCTGGATCCATGCATCCCACTGCTGATGGGAACCCAAACAAACTGCTGCAGCAGCCTGGACAGCCACCAGAGAAAAAACGGACTGAAAAATAATGGAGAGCACAAGACCCAAGTACCCTGTCAGGTCCTACAGTAGGTCGGCTTCTCTGCACATCACGTGTCCCATTGTTACACTAAGTGTTAATAATTTTCGTACTTTTATGCTGTTGTATGGCATGCATTGTTTCGGCATTGCACCAAATGACGGAAGGGTGTTAGGGTGTTCACACTGCAGAATGCATTAGTAGCTCAGGTGGAGCCTGGAGACACAGAGAGCCTGAGGGCCTTGAGTCTGGGTGGAAGCCACCATACCCTGAAGGAATGGATGGAGATAACTCGTGGAAATTTGTTTCAAGGTTTAAAAGGAAGGTATTGTAATGGAAACCATCACAGTCAAAGTGTTCAAAATGTGCCCTGAACTGAGAATGACCCTCACGTCCCGTCTTTATAAAACCAGATTCCCCCCCACCCCCCGAAACTCACTCAAACTCTTGTGGGTTTCAAGGACAGATATAATGAGGAGATAACTGTGTTAAGAGTTATTATCTTTTTGTCTTTTTTATCTTACTCAGTTCACAACGTATTCTAACAATCTCGTCATAGGCGTAACTTTTACCCCCGATCAGGAATGAGCTTTGTAAGCGATACACCCCAGCAACTACAGTACGTAGTAAAAAGCTCACATCCCTGGAACATGCTGAAGAGCTTCTTTGGTTTATTCCTGCTTTTTTTTTTTTTTTTTGTGAAGCACTTCTCCGTGTATTGCAATAGATAAATGCATGCACAGAAAAGAAACCTCTTGCTCATCCTTCTTCAAATTACCACAGCAATACTTTTATAATAACCAGGAAATTCAACAATCCAATCAGCGTTTTCAAAGATGTCGACTGAATTGTTGCTCACAAGACAATACTCTTCAGATTGTGGCTTTTATGAACTGGTTCTGATTTATGACACCCTAAAAACTATATAAATTATGTGGTCTACCTTTTTGTTCTTATCTCTGC
Source organism: Mormyrops attenuatus (assembly GCA_026777985.1). NCBI lineage: Eukaryota > Metazoa > Chordata > Actinopteri > Osteoglossiformes > Mormyridae > Mormyrops > Mormyrops attenuatus. Next base: position 8,243,792 of record JAODKC010000045.1, read on the forward strand.
AACAGGAAAATAAGTTATAATACACTAATTAATAGATGACCATTCGCATGCACATTAAAAAGAAAGAAAAAAAAAACATGGGGAAGGAAACTTCACAACCTCTGTCCAATACATCCACCAAAACATGCTGTTAGTTTTAAGTATTAATCCAGGAAATTGCTAGAACATCCCAGTGCTACTACTTGAATATATAAAGCAACTGCATTTGCGTCTTTATGACTTCCAATGGACTGAATTGTGTAATTGCTGTATATTTCCATCCTCCACCCCAAAACAATTTATAGTCCTCCATGCTGATTAAGGATAACTAAAACAATACCGCGATATTGATCTTCGCCACAGCTTGGCAGCAGCGACTTTGATTCAGACAGAGACGTTTAATTTTACTGTCATTCTCAAGGTCAAAGCAATGAAACAGAAAAAGCTACGGGAAGCACTGAAGCTTGTGTGACCGTATTTTCTTAGCCTGTCTAGCAGTATTTCCAGAGGCTTTGAATTGCGCTAAATAAATAAAACTTAAGATCTGACTGACAAGCCTGTTGAGGTGGCTAATGGCGGTGCGCCACTGCACTGAAGTACCTAGGAACTGCACATCCTTGAAACCTTGACAAAATTGGAAGCCATTTGAATCGAAAGATGTGTTGTGCATTTTAAGAAATGTATGAATTACAAAGAAGAGTGTCCTTCAGTAGGGTTGTCCTTCAGCTTTTGATTATTCTTGTGAAACATTTCAAATACGTTCCAAATGGACAGAGTATGTCATAAGTGCCTCAAAGCTAAGCATATAAATAATGTATTTCAGTCTTCCCACACTGCCGAGATCATTATACACTAGGGTCACAATCTTCTTGAAAACATTTAATGGTTAATGTCATGGTTTCTCCTCTTGCTTACGTTTACCCTCACACAGCATTATTTTTATGTAATAAAAGAGAGTATAGAAATTGAAAAATGATGTCACTATTCAAATGTAACCAAAATAACAAATCCATTTATCTTAATGTCTTTATATCCGAGACTACCATAACCTCTCTCCATAAAAGAATGCTTTTAACCCCCACTTATTCCTGCTGCTTCTCCTTTCACAACCAAGAATACTAGGAAGTCAGATACTGACAGACACAGATAACCAGTCAAACAGACAGAGAGGGAGGCAGGCAGACAAACAGACAGACAGACAGGGAGGCAGGCAGACAGACAGACAGTCTGTCTGTTTGTCAGTCAGATAGTCACTCAGATAGACAGACAGACAGACAGACAGACAGGGAGGAGGCAGGCAGATATACATACAACAGTCAGTCAGTCAGACACTCAGACAGAGAGAAAGACATAGATAGATAGATAGATAGATAGATAGATAGATAGATAATGCTTCTTCAAAACGAATTACAAGTTTCTAAATCCAAAAACACCATCAAAATAAAGCTAAAATAACTGAATATTTTAATTTTAAGACATCACCTTGCACATCCACAATGTTTAACATCAAGGTTTAGCCAGCTGTCACTATGGATTGTAAAGGGGGCCGTGAATAAGTCAAAACCGTCAAGTCAAATACTGTCAAATTTCCGACAAAATTAAATGACTTGAATAGAATTTACTTAAAACAAGATTCTGGTTTCTAATTAAGATTAATATTTCTGAAAATACAGTAAAACCCCAACTGTAGTAATGTGTTGCATTGTTAACTTATTAACTTATTTTTGATGGTTAATTTTATTTTTTAATGTGGCAGGTTGCATGATGACTTGCATGTGAACCCAAGTTAAACTCTTCTGTTACTGCGTATTCTACACATATCTACATATTTATTGTAATGATGGGCTTGTATTTCCATACATTTACCTGCCATTATGTGCTTCATTGCTTTAAGTGTAGACACTACGAATACAGATTCTGGTTATATAATGTGACTGCGAAACCTACCGTTTTTCCATTTATTATTAAACTGAACAGCAAATTTACAAAACTCACTCAATCTTTTTTTGCCGTTTTTGAGATGAGACCTCCAATGAACTAAAGTTAGATCTACTAGATTCTACTTAGATGTCTGCAGAAATTTTCTCGAAAAACGTATCCCGTGGACAGAGTGGATTTTGGAAATTTGCTCTTCAGTTCTGATAGTAAACAAGTCATTTACAAAAACCTAAATGGCAACAGATAACCAAGAAGAACACAGAAGCAATGATTCTTTATAGCTAATCTTCAGGAGTGCATGGATACATATCATTTCCTATGATTTAGCATGCTTTACACTTGACTGAGATGTTAAGAAGACAATTTTTCAGTTTAATTCAATGTAAGCACCAGGGTGATTTGGTCATGTACCAGCTAAAGCACACAGCCTTTCGCAGGAGCCCGGAACAAGCTGCACAGGCTTTAACGAGAAGTATCTGGTGATATTATCAATAAACTAAACAAATTAGCATGAGGCCAAGGAGAACTGACATTCTTGCAGATGCCAATTTTTAATTAGTTTTGTTCAGTCATTATGGACCATCCAAGCTAGTTATCGTGTCTGACGAAGCTTCAATTATGAGCGGTGTATGTTGCTTCTGAGACAGTATTCCGGAAAATTACCCCTAAATGGTAACCAAAGACATGTCTGCATTACAATTTATATGGTCATTTTTCAGAAAAATGACCAATGTATAATGAGAGCAAATCACAGTTACTCTTCTGTTATGTCTAACAGCAAATTAAATTAAATAAAAATTGAATTTTACACTCCTGTACAGACCTAAGGGGACAAAACAAAACATTCTTGCCTAGCTTCATCAAAAAAGTTGAGGTGTACGGATTATTTTCACATATAATTAACAAAACATACCAACAAGGCAAAGATACTTACTTTTTACCACATGAAATAGGCATCAACTCCTGTACAAACCTTGGGATGTCTATGAACGGCCCAAACGGTTTTCTGAATTACAGGTATGCATTGCTTAACGCCTGAATTACGTAATATCCAAAAGGACGTTAGGTGAACATCATATACACTGTACACAAACCTTTATGGTATAACTGCACCTACACCGTACCTGTACTGACTAAATAGCCAAGATACCTTATATACGTGTAAGAGCATACATTACATTAACGAAAAACGTACAGTAAGTACGTAAATGCGTAATACCGATGCTTAAATTCGCCATCAAGTATTACGAGTTATGGATTACTCGTAAGTTAGATATGTACTGTACTACTATACAATTGGTAGAGAAGTCTCTTTGTTTAAATCTGTTACACGTGGTGCCCTATGGCCGCTTATGTCTGCTGCATTTGATTCGCCGATCAGGATTTTACTCTGTTTTAACCTTATGGGACCTCTCACACTCATATACAATTGGACATCATGAGGAAGAACGTTAAGCGATGCATAACTGTAATAAAAAATATATCACTAGTAAATGCGAGAGGCATCCTCACACTCGCATCCCCCCCGTACCACTAAATTGTTGAATACTGTTTACTTAAATACTGCAGCACTAAAACAGGACTGTAGGGACCAGATTAACAGAACACTAAACGATATGAATGTTACAATAGTACTGTGATTGCGCACTAGCATCCTTTCAATATTTGAACTTTTTTTTGTTCTTTCATTTGATGATAAGAATAATATATCTAGAATTTAAATAGAACTAAATAATTTTCATTGGATCACTAAAGCAGCAGAATAGAAAGTTCTGATGAAAATGAACTGATGAAAGCATACGACATACAAATCGGTATAACCATGTAAGCATCTATGTCTTATGTCTATGGGTCTCGTATTGTTTGGTATGCTTTGCACAGACATGCAAAAACATAGTGTATAAAATGCAGGAGCTCTCCCCAAGGCTCAGGCACAAATCTCAGACTTCACAGGCCATGTTTATGCCAGATTTTGATCCAACCTTGCATCCCAATTACCCAACACAACAAATCTGTCATTTTATTCAGCAGGACATTTTTTTTTGAAAGACTCCTGGGTAAAGACTAGCACTAATTACATGACGGGAGCAAATTTTGCACTGCTTACAAAATATTTGGAAAATGATCCTGCATAACAGATCATCCATCCATCTTCTAACTGCTTCTCCTGGTCAGGGTCGCAGGGAAGGCTGTACTCTAGCATGACATAACCTCTCGACCGCCATATTTGAAAAATCACTAGTAAAACATCGCAAGTATTAGAATAAATTCTTGTCTATAGTACTCAACCTAAGGCCCACCTCGGAAATGTTAAAGATCATAAATACAACATATGTCAATACTTCCAGAAAGCACAGGTGGAGATTCCAAGTCCAGAGAGTACAAATCCAGACTAAGATTTTGTTTCAACCAACCAGTTGAGTATAAAGAGTCACAGTCACAGAATATGAAACTGGTTGGTTGAAACAAAATCTTGGTCTGGATTTGTACTCTCTGGCCCTGAAATCTCCACGTCTGCCAGAAAGTAAGGCAATATAGCCAAAGATAGAATAGTTGTGCAAATCATTAATCCTTCACTAAAGTCCATTAATGTATCCATATTATATAATCCAGAAGTGTATATACCGGTACTACAAAAATAAAATTCCCACAACCTGTACAATGTGTTTGTGTTTCTTCTCTTCAAAATACAACAGCACTCCAGTTTTAGGCAGTTTGACGACACAAAAAGACGCATCTCTGTGAGACCGAACCTCCCATTACTTTGTAATAAACAAATAAAAGAGACGTCTCAGATGAAGAATGGCATGACTGACTGCCATAATTGCAGGTCCGAAACACTCAGCTAACACAAAGAGAAATTCTGCTCTCTCTCAAGGTAATTACTGCCCTGCACTGGAAACAATTACAATATGATTTGGTTACAACTCATCAAACGTTAATGTGCATGCATACATCAAACAGAAACATGACATAAAAATTTAAATCAAATGAGTGTGTGTCCTCTGAACAACAATAACTGGAACAACATGTGCATGTGGTCTGTCACTACCTGCTATTTGTTCAATATTGGGGGAAAAAAGGTATGGAATATTTTACAGTATATTGAATAAATAATTGATGGCGTTTCACACGTTCAGCATTAGATCTTTTTCCGTAATGGAAACAGTTTCATTATTTGTCGTGAGCAGCTGGCCTTTGCATCCGTTTCGTGGTGCTCCGCTTCTTCGGTGACTATGAAACAGGGGAAGATGCGATATGAAAGCTCCCTGAAAGGTCACAACAAAGTTCAAAGGCAAACCCAGCTGAATGTGGTAATCTGACACGTCACATAAGTTCTCATAATCTTCAAGAAAATATGCCGCATTGTTGGGCTGGGCAATTAACCAAAAATGCATCAAAAACGACATTTAGAAACCTCTCACTGGCTTAATCTTGCTCATGTCTGTTAATTCGGTTAATACTTTCCCTAATGTGTATATTCGTGAACTGTCCCTTTAAAAAAAAAAAAGATAACGCCATGTCCAGTCACGTGTCCAATTAATGTCACTCTGTTGACTCAAAGCGAAGCTGGCGGCATGGATGACACGAGCACAAACACAGAGCCGACAAACTACCTTCAACCCAAGCAGCTTATACCTAAAAAGAATAACACATCCGTCGTTTGGACACATTTTCGGTTCATTGAAGACGACACTGAATGAAAATAAGTCAAATGTAATCACTGGTAACACTATCAATTTGTTTAATCACTAGCCTGTCACAATAATGACTTCTGTTGGACGATATATTGTCCCCATTGATAATTGCGATAAACCATATTATTGTCTTTTTAAGATCATTTTATGACACTGATATATTGATAATATAATAGTATATTAATGCAAGTACATGCTTTCAGAGAGCAACAAACTTTTAATTCCTAAGAATATTCAGACATTGGAATTAGAATTCTAGTCAAAAGAGTCCAACCATCCATCCATCCATTTTCTGTAACCACTTATCCTATTCAGGGCTGCAGGGGGTCCAGAGCCTATCATGGAGGCTATAGGCACCAGGCAGGGAACAACCCAGGATGGGGTGCCAACCCATCGCCAGACACACACACACACACACACCCACACCATTCATTAAAAAATGTAAATACCCTAAAAAATAAATAAAGCCCCAAAAAAAGATAAAATGGACTCTCCTGCTCTGCTAACAAAAGTCACATTGTATATTAAATATTGGACAGGGTTACAGAGGGTTATTTGTTCCTTTACAGGCAATATACTTCCAACCCAGTTTAGTGGAAGATCCATCCAGTGATGCAAACGAACCTTGATTGGTCATTGGCCAGGGGAAAAGTAGCAGGAAGTTGGATCAAAGATGGTGGGTGTTTCAATTTACTCGACCGTACTTGTGTTCTCATGTACCCGTTTGATGTCATCTTCCATTGCCAAAGACCAGTTCCAATGCTCAAGAACTGAAGGACAGAGGACGGTAAAAATTCCCGGATGTCATTCTTGCCCTAAAAAATCAGAATGATGAAAATGAATAGATTTGAAGAGTGGTTGACTGGGAAAGCCCAGAAACACTGGCATTTATATGATTCCTCACGACAGGATTATAAAGACTCCCAGGTGGCTACAAACTAAAAATGCGTTTGTATGGCAACTCCATATACCTGTGCATGTTTTGCATCAGTGTATTTTCGTTTAGATTTTTTCTATTTAGTTTTTATATTTTTTTATTTTCATTTGATATCTAGTTCAGTTTTAGGTGTGGTTTCATTAGGTTTTATTTTAAAGATGTAAATCTGTTTAGTTGTTATATATTGTACTTTATTTTTTTTCTATTAATTTATTAGTAGTGATAGAAAGAAAGTTGTAGGACGATGTGGTGCCGTTGGGTATTTCTATGGTTCAAGTTCATTGCAAGGGAGGCCCAAAGAAACAACTCATTATGTTAGCTAAATAGTAACAGGAAGTATTTGACTTTTCTTTTTATTTTATCTCAGTTGGTTTCTGAACCATTATTTATAGTTCCCATTTAGTTATTTTTGCCTTTTTTTTATTTCAGTCTATGGAAATGTTTTCATTAAAGATTATAACCCTGCCTTGCATACTGTAACAATATAGTGCATGGTTAGTTTTTGTAAAGTTCTTACAACATCCATACCACACTTCATAAACATGATTTTAAGTACTGCTTTGCCTGGCGCGTTGGCGCTAGAAGTATGAACATTCAGGACCACGGACGGTCCGGCACTTCATGTGCCGCGGTGCACATGCTTTCACATGAAGTATGAATCAGCCCTGAGCGGCACCTGTGACACAGAGAGCAGATCAGAGGGCAGCAGCACGACTGGCTGAAATGTTAGGGCCATTCCTGGAGGTTATGTCCATATACTCTGCTATAAGCCGATAATGCAATTATCGCGACAGGCCAACATGTCTTTGGATGGTGAGAGGAAACCACAGTAGTCAGAGGAAAAGCACAGACAGACCGACAGAACGCGCATACTCTGCATACACAGAGCAGAATAATGATTCGGAACCCCAACCCTAGAGGTGCGAAGCCACAGTGCTACCCACCGAATCGCCAAGCCAATTTTCTAGTCAAAGAACTGAAAGAAATTAAGGAGCCCCCCAGGCCACATATAAAGTCTGCAAACCCTTCTTCTGCACTATATAAAACTTCTCCCATCCTGACTCAACTCAAGCATGACGCACACTGCAGAAACACATTAGCATAGTCGAGAGACGTTTGTGCTGAGCCTGTTTGTGCTGAGCCGTGTATGAATCAGGGCCCGCAGTGTGGACTGGGTGTGGCGGGCAGCTGTGATTTAAGGCCTGGTCAGCACAGCCTTTGAAGCCTTTACAGCTTTGAAAACATTCATCCAGCTTCAGATCTGGCCAGGCAGATGAACAAATTACTTAATTACAGTCACAGTCTGGCATCCAAGGCTCACCTCAAATGGCTAATTAACAATGGAACTTTGATTTTTCAAACAGTAAGCAACACTAGTTGCACCACATACCAATACTGTACTGATATTAACAGCATTTTAACACAGTTTCCAAGGAGATGAAATTTATGCAGAGTTATTTATTAAATTTCCCTCAGAAAAGAATCAATAAGGGCATTTTCAAAAGAGTGCAGGTTCAACAAGATCCCGAGCAGCTGAAAAATCCGAGTTGTGAGTGACAAAGGCACGCAAAATGATAACAGCATCATGGCACGATGCTCGCGTGCTGAATAGCAGGAACCGTACAATCCTCAGTGAGGTGCTGAGAATTAAAAGTAAGCCAATGGGCCATACAGTTATATATAGGCTACCCCTCAAAGGATTCGCTGTAGTATTTTTGTACTCCATGGACATTTCTGCTCAAAATGTTCCAGTATTAAGCTTACTTACAGTAGATAAGCATAAAAAATTCGGTAGGTAGAGGGCCCTGCATAGGCAACAGCATAAAAACGTGGTAATGTATTTCACTAATAGCACAGTGGTTGGATAAAACAATAAAATGAAGAATAAAATGCTTATTTTTATTGATAATGTATTCTAAATCTATTATTTACAGTATTAGGCAACCTTAAAGTATTACAAACATATAAAAGTAATATATGCACACCTTGTTTCAAATTACATAAACTAGCATTATTAAATGGAATGGTAATATATATATATACACAATATACCGAATATATATTCCAATCTGCAAATTTCATTTGACAGTACATTTACAATGACTTAAACTCTAGATTAAACTTTTTTAAATTATTGACTTGAGTTTATCACAAATTTCACAGCCCATGAATGTCAATTCACCCATTTTCCAAAGTGTTATTCAACTGGACAAGTTCAGGACAAGAAGCATATCACTGTTCAGAAAAAGCTTCTCTAGTAACATACAGCCACGTTCCAGTGAGCTTTTGTTTCATTTTACATGCAAGTTATAATATCCTGACTCCCTTTAAAATCTGAAATTATGATCTGTGACAACTTGTCATTTATGTTTGACAACAGGTGCCAGTCAGTTATGACGTTCAGTTTCCGAAAAGTGCTGCAACTCTACGACGATCGCGACTGTCCTGAGCTTAACAGAACACACCACCAGAGTAAGTTTAGGGTGTTTCCACACTCTGTTGTCTTATACAAACTGGTCTATGGATATAACGTAAAATCCCAACAAATCCACTGTGCTATTTTAAGGACTTTAACAGGTACTCAGATGTCAGACACACGACGAACACCAGCAGCGGTAACCTCCAATCAACATGTTTCATCGTGAACGTTTACATACGGTACCAAAGGGAAACAGCTGCAAATGCATTGAAGACAGTTGTCAGTAGAAAAATAAAGAACTGGGATATAATGACAAATCCTTTATTATTCCATTGGCACAGTACAGGGTACATTGGAATGCTTCTCTTTGCCTTCTCTATCTTGCTCTCCATAGCTTGGGGGTCACAGTCCAGGGTTAGCCAACGTGCGGTAGCCTTTGAGCTTGGAATTAAGGGCCTTGCTCAATAGCCCACGAACATGTGAATGTCCAGCTGAGGCTAGAACCGGTGACCTTCCGATCACAGGCAGAGAGACTTCGCTCGCTGAACAACCATAAGAATATAAATATCTGACTGGTCATTTTTACTTCTGTTTCACAATAAACTGTACATATGGATGACTGTTCCCTGCATTTTTAGGATGCAGACACAGATGTGTTTATGTATTTGAATTTATACTATTGGTTACTTTTAATGCATGAATGAGTAGTGTGGAGAGGTATGGCAGTTGTTTGCTCAATTCTGTGGTTGTTGGTTCCTTTCCATCGTCTTCCACTACAGATATTAGGCTTATACTGTATGAAACTGGTTACCAGTTCTCCCCCTTATCTAGTGTCCTGGGGGGATCAAGAGGGACACCCAGCCTGTATCCAGTAAGATTTCCAGGACAACCTCCAAATGACTATGAGGTAACAGTGCAGGAATAGATAAATATATAAAATGGGGCTTTTTTTACACACAACATCACATTATTCATTCATGGTCTCTTTCCCAAGAGACACAAGTATACAAGAGTATTGCACTCCAGTGCATTTTTGAAGTGTGAACCCCTACAGCAAGCTGTGGCCAAGACTGTTCTTTTTTACTTATTTATTTATTATTTCATTCATTCAATTATTTATTTTTAACTTGCTGGACTGGTAGCAACAAAAGAGGGGGAAAAAAATGAGTGCAAGTCAATAGGTCAGAGCTGGCTGGTTTGGCTGCAGTCAGAATGGCTAATTAGCCATCACAGGCTCCAGAGAATCATCAGTGACTGCAAGCTGCTGCACTGTGACATCACTTCCAGAATATTCCCAGCTGCCAAAGGCTCTGAAGGGCATTACTGATTCTTTTATTTATGGAGAGAATTCAGTGTTGGATTACATGTCCACAGCTTCATATTGCAATTCCAGTGCAAATTTTCAAAATGTGCACGTAAATTATACAATTTAACAGAAAAAATGTAAATTTGATGAGTGAATATAGATCCAGCATAACGTGAATGAATATACATCCATTCCTTAATCAAATAATGCCAGGTTTTGTAACATATGGCAAAGTCTCATTTTATAAACTGGCCACAGTACTGAGCATAAATCCTACAGCTATACAGGATTACAATGTTAGTGATACGCTTAAGCGACTCACAACATCCTAATATCGAGTTATTAAACACCACTGACCATAGGTGGTTCTAGACTCTATTTAGTGGGGTTTCAGCCCCCCTAAACATATTTTTTAATACATTTCGTACCTAGAATGTACACTTCGTAGTACCTAACAAAATTTATCACGGGGACCCCCCCTCCTCTCGGCAGATTTAATAATGTTGGGGTGATGCCCCGCATTTGTTTAGGGGGCTGAGCCCCCCTAAGGGTCAAATCCTAGAATCGCCCCAGTTCCAGAGCATTATGCAGATCCTCTCTATCCCACGTAATACAACTGCTGTGTCCACAAACCATAGATATTCCTGAAAGAGTTGCGTAACTTTTCTCAGAGAGAAGCTGTATCAAACAACATAAACTCAAAGGCAACTGAAGCTGTACTACTGCAAGCAACAGACAAAATAATCTGCAAGAACAAAAAGCGTCATAAGAAACAAACAAAGAGAAACACATCGCAGGGAGTTGAACCCTGAACATATTTCAAACAAATCCTTGGTTCAATAGATTTTAACAGCTAAATTTAGCAAGTTCGTAACGAAACACTACAAAATTGAGGAAGGAACTTTAAATGATCTCCTCTCCTCTGAATAGGCAAATGAGCGGAGAGCTTAGATTACTTAAACAATATTTCAAGATACATGAAAGGACAAGACAAACATCTTTGGCAGCATAGAGTAGATGGATCAGCAATAAATTCTGGATAGAAATAAATGGAAAACGTGCAATTACAATATTTTCTTCTTATATAAAAATAGCCTGCAGGTGATAGTTACATTGAAATTACATTTATTCATCAAGAAGTGATCATCTGCAGAGTCATTTATGACAAAAATACAATTACTGAACCTGCAGTACTGTGGCAATGGATCAGTCACAGCTCTTTAGAAATGTAATAAAGATTATAATAGAAAAAGCAAATTCAAAGTCTTAATGGGAATAATCTGAAACAGAAATAGTCCAACAGCTTAGGGTACCTTGTTCCCTCTCTACAAGGCCTGGATACAGAAGAAGCACAATCAGATTTAGAATCCGCTAACGGTCACGTGTGAATGTGTGGTGAAGATGTGCCCTTAGTCGTTTTGCTTGAGAAGAGATATAATTCACAGCCTGCAGGTTAGAAAAAGAAAATCCCATATATATTTATATCCATCTGGACTAGGACATACAGGAAGCAAGAAAGTCACAAACATGAAAATCTCAATTTTAATACATGGTGAAAGTATATTATTAGCACATACACTGATGAGGCAAAACATTATGAGCACCCCTTTGTGAACTGATTAATGTTGACGGTCTAGTAAAAATGGTGTGTGTCAAGGTCCGGGATATATTAGATGGTAAGCTAACATTCTGTACTCATATTCGACATGTTGAATGCAAAAGAAATGGTCAGGGATGAAGATCTGAGTGACTTTGACAAGGGCCAAATCATTATGGCCAGAAGATTGCATCAGAGCATCTCAGAAACGGCAAGGCTTGTAGGAAGCTCATGGCCAGCCGTGGCGAGTACCTACTGAGAGGGGTCTGAGGAGGGGAAAACCACAAACTGCCAAAAGGGTGTTAGGTGGCCGAGACTCATCCACGTGAGATGTGAATGAAGGGCTACTGTAGCACAAATGGCAGATAAATTTCATGACAATCATAGGAGTAATGAGTCATGACTCACAGTGCATGGCATGTATACTGTTATTACCTGTCACAAAGCAGGGATAGACAACACCTGGTACCCCTGGAATCAATTAAGTTAAGGGCCTTACTTAGGCACCCAGAGCTGGTATGATTATTGTGCTAATCACAAGATTAGAACCCACAACCTTCTGGAGACAGGTGCATATCTCTAACTGTTTAGCTACACACATACTTACATTCACACAAACACCTCAGTGGCTTCATTATGTATGCTTTTCAATGGACAATACAATGTGATCAAAGGCAGAGGTTCCCAACCAGGGGCCAGGTTTTACAGGTTTGTGAAATTTTTACATAACATAAGCCAGTGTGTGGTCTTCACAGTGATGAAAAGCCCTAATCTAAGCGATTTTGGACATGATGGTTCCAGCATCTCAGAAACAGGCAGGACCCTGAAATGTTCATACAGTACAGCGTCTGGAGCTTACAGGGGATGGTGTGATCCAGGCCGTGGCAGCTCCGAGGGTGAAAACACCTTGTTAATGAGAAAGGTCCAAAGGGAATGGCCAGACTCATTAAACCCAATTGGAAGGCTACAATTGCAAATATTTCCAGGAGTTCAGTCCATAACAGTTTCCAAGCCTACTGTAGGAAAAAATAGAGATCTGGGCAGGTGCACCACTGACGGAATATACAGTACTGTGTCAAAGTCTTAGACGAGCAAAGAAAATGTTTAAGGCTATTTATTTGGGTAGCATGTGTATATTTGCTCAGAAAAAAACTATTTAACATTAGAACATGTGCATATTAGCAGCAACACAATAAAAATAATTTCTTCTGCTCTCCAAAAAGTGACTGATATCTTGTTGGATGGCAAGATGAACACCGCTTCCTTTCCTAAACCTCTTCTCAGGGGCACCTCAGCCATTCCATACTCTCCTTAAAACTCTCCACCAGCACAAATAATTAATCGACTTAATTAGTTAAATAACTCAAGGAGGTACCGATTAGCCAAACAAGGTCGAGTAGTGGTTGAGTCAAAACATAAATTGTTGTATTGGACAGTTGCTGCAAACACAGGGGTGACTTTAGGAGAGGTTTTGAAATGGCTAAGCTAATACACTTTGACAGACATAATGTCATAGTTTTACACCAACATGGAGATCTATTAAACACCGTTTTCTTTGACTGCCAAAGACTTTTGCACAGTACTGTACATACACAGACAGAGAGAGTGGCCTCGGATACAAATGATTTCCAAGAGACAGCCCCACCATAAATTCCTGCTCTTGATATACAGTTTTTTTGAGTCTGGGTGACAGAGCTACAGATTCAGCTTTATGATTATTTTTGAGGTCATACTTTAGTGGCGTTTAGCAGCTACCCTGTTACGCTTCTGTCTGCCTCACCACCACTGTTCCTCTTTGCGGTGGCAGGGTATCCATGTTTGGCATACGCTGTTTTGATTTTGACACTATTCCCCTTGACACATTAAATAATTATCCAGTTTATATGCACTCTTTGAAACCATTAGCTGCCTCATTTTCCTTTAAAAAGTCACAGAAAAGGCTGTCTGTCAGTCCCCTTTTACAGCCGACACGTGCAATACTAACTAGAATTCAACCTGAGATGACTCGCCTTTTCATCTGCATTTGTAACTGCAATTTAGTCCTTTTTCTGCTAGAGGTTCAGTTATTTTGTCCACACACTGACTCAGGCTTGCACTGGTACAGACAAAAACCTTTCATTTAGTCAACCAGACAGATTGAAGTGAACGTCTCAAGGGGTGATTGAATGAAATTAGCCATATGTGCTTGAACTGCTAAAGTGTTCTTCTTGGTGTTGCAGAGAGCATTAGGTCAAAATGATGTTACCCCTCCCCCAATCCTACAACACTTCACCTAGTTTACTACTTTCACCCCTTTGCATTGTCTTTGTGTTGATGGCCAAGTCCTACCTGAAAAGTACTAAAGTGCTATACTCTTAACAACATTTTGCACAATCAATACACCTCTTACAATGTGAACGACGTACCGCAAGCCAAAACGGATATACGTTTAAACTGGGTATTTCAATGTCCTCTGACAAAAGAGAGCAAATAATCCCAGAAAGCTATTTAGATGATTTACTACCATAAGCCTGCAGAGTAATCTGACCCACTCTGTTAAATTGTAGTTTACCATTGCTGACGAAGACAGCTAAGTCATTCATCAACACAACAACAGAGGAACTGGTGAACAGATCACTACTGATAAAAGAACCAGTGCACCAGCCAGGGAGGTATTAATTAAAAGACCAGAATAAAAAAACAGCAATATTTGCAAATATTTTTGCAAAAACCCTTGCACAAAAACAAGTATTACAAATGAAGGAGATAAGGTCACATTCCATGCAAATTGAAATAATGCTTTTAAGAGACATTTCAACCATTCATAACTGCAACATATATACAACTATGGGGACCTCACACATCACAAACAGTCTGAGCTAAAGCGTAAGTGGCTGGAGTGCTTTTACTCTCCCCTGCAGATGAAATTTCACTCTTTTGGTGAAATTTTTATTGACATTGATAAAGCTCAATATAAATTCAATTCAGAGATTAAATTCCAAAGTTTGTTTACAGGTCAATATTAATTCCAGATGCATTCTTCCTACCACAAGCTTGTTGTGTCAGGTTCCCTACGGAGCTGTCACTGAGGGCAGATGGAACACCCAGACCAGGCCAGTATCATCTGTCTTTGCAGTAGTAATCTAGTATCAGTACCATCGGCCCAATAAAATGGCTGACAATGGGATCGAACAGTCATCATTTTTCACAGTATTTAACAGCTTTTATTCAATGCCGTTACAGAAAATAAAGTACCATTCTAGAATAGTGTGGCTTGTTTTGCTGTCTCTATAGAGAAACACAGCTTTAAAAGTCATTAAGACACCATGTGTGATGCTGCAATATAATAAGCAATGCAAGAGTGGGGTCTACATACTGTACGGCTGACATGGTGGTTAATTCTAGAAATATGCATGCCGTAAGGCTGCTTTTCACGCAACATATCTCAGCCGCAGACTTTTAATTTTCCCTTCCCAGTTCAGATCTGTGGCAGAGGAATCCCTGTTAATTTGCTTCTGTTAATAGAATTATTAATTTCAAATCAGAAACACGCCCGATGGGGACTCTTGATGAATACAGGCACAGCACGGCAGTCTACCCTGCACGTGGAGACTGGGCTTTATGGGTCCCCAAGCCGACGGACTTGCTAAAGCCCTTAAGACATGTTCGTTTATCAGCTATTTCTTCACCCAAGGATATAAAGACTCACGAACGAAATTTGAGCAAAGGTGCATACGCTTGTGTGCCTTCATAGGCCATTGTGTGACCTACAAGGTCAAACTACAGCAGAGCGTAACCCAACTGCTATTATCAATGTCTATGTAAACATCCGGGGGCCTTTAATCAGATCTTCATGTCAAATGTTAATGAGTCAAACTAAATATCCGGTTCAAATAAATTCACAAAAAAAAGATATAACCAACCAACCATCCATCTATCCATTTTCTATACTTGCTTGTCCTGTACAGGGTCGTGGGGGTCCGGAGTCTATCCCAGAAGCTACAAGCACAAGGCAGGGAACAACCCAGGATGGGACACCGTGCGATTATAAATTCACATAAAAGCTACAGTTTCACTGGAGGATAATTGCTCTTCTAATAAAGTGTAGGATGTTTATTTTTAAACTGTAGTGTAAAATTTAAAAGATGATTCACTTTTCTAGAAAAAGGTAAACAATTCTCTCTAGTTATGGCCATATATTCATAATAAGCTTAGTCTTTGGGGGGTGGCGGGGTCATGAATATGCTAATCGTGGCCATCTGGAGGCCAGGCCAGTTCTGGAGCTGACATTTCCCGAAATGTGCCATAGGCTACAGTGATACCTGCGGTAGCTCCGCTCTTGCAAACCGAGACGAAAAGGGAATTCACCGACCGACGGTGGAAAAAGGTGCGCGAGCTTAGCGTTAGCACGGTACCGCTTTATTACCATAACGTACAATTACGTGGCCATAACATGCAATTACGATATACATAACCATTACACAGTACGCAGTTACAATAACCCAGCAGAATCTAATTAAAATAATGAGTACTTGTGTTCGTAAAGGTGCATGTAAAATAAAGTTTGGCAAAAACCATTCACGTCTACCCTGCCACGTCTGAGGGCAAGAAAACGTAAACAAACCGCAAAACCGTTGAGTATGAAACTGAACAAAAAATAAGGGAAGGCTAGGACACTGTGCTTGAGATTGGAAGGTTGTCGGTTCAAATCCCCAGGCAGGCAGATGATGCTGCATGTAGGCGGACCCTGCGCTGTGAGCCCCCCCCACAAGCTTGCTACTTAGAGAAGGTATTTGTATGTCACTGTAAAATGATAGATAGATAGATGCTGAAACATTTCAGTCACACACAAGATGCCTGGACATGCCTTCCCCACCCCCCCAGCCTGCCGCCCATGCGCTCAAGAAGGCCAGACAAGCAGCTGCTGCCATACTGACATAAGCAGGCGGTGAGGGCACCCTGTGTTTACCCCGACCGCGGTGAATGTCACCCGCCGCCCTGCAGCCCGCCGCGGGCCACAGGTGGCTCATGGCCCGGTCCACGTTCCGTCCCTACGCCAACAGACGGCGGCCGACCCGGGGGCGGCAAGGAGATGGGGGCTCTGCCAGGGACGCTGCCCAGCCTGCGGCTTTTTCAGAGAAGGACGTGCGCTTGCGAGAAGGGGGGGGGGGATATGTCCTCATAAGGACACCGTGTAGGACACAGGAAGTGGACGCGGATGGCGGCACTCTCGCTATTCCGACTGCTTCACTTTATTGACCACAGGGCTTACATTCACATGCTTGGCTGGACTCCGAGACTATTGTTAGACCTTGTTTTACAGCAAACATGCACAATACAGCTGAGTGTCTCAAGAACATTGCCTGTATTAATAGAGTGAGGCAGTGAATGTGCTCAGTAGCTCAGAACATAGGCAACGTAGGAGAACGACAGCCTGATACAGGCCCCCTGACACTCGGTCGAGAAACAATCAGCATCATATTTACTGACACCTTAAAACTTCCGTCTATCTCCATTCAGCCATGCCTGGTAACAGCAACCCACTGGCAGTAATCACTGACAGAAACACTCCAATAAGAACCGGCCTCCTTTTAATGGTATTTACACAGTGTGAAACAGGCATGTACTCCCAGCGCCGGTGCGCAGGGCTGACAGGCGTCCTTCTGCTTGATGCCAGCCCTTTTCATGCTCTGCTGTGTGCATGTCAGCCATTCCCAGAATCCCCCTGAGTACAAGTGACAGGAAAGTGCATGTGTGGTCACTGTGTCGCATGGCTGAGTCAGTATGCAGATCAGCGCGGTGTTTTCCAAAGGGAAACCCAACAATACAGTGCATGCTATGTTGTTATGTATGTCACTGATCTTAAGCACCACAAATTAGCATTACAACTTTCACATAGATTCAACAGTCATTTAAATCTCCATCAATCCACATGTACTATATAAGGAACTATTCTGGTGTATGCTCTTTTTTTTCTGAATTGTTTGCAGGACATTGCTAAACTTTGACCTTTTGAGCAAACTTAAGATGTAAGGGGTGGGGCTGATATTAGATTGAATTTTTACCTCAATAGCATGATTTTAGCCAACATGAGAGGAGCGTTGTCACTGTTGATGTGACTGCTGTATATTACTCTGTTTGCAGATTTGTAGATTCAATGCAGCATTATATGACTGGTTTGAAAGCGAAAGAATGTTACACATTAGCAAACTTTAACATACCCATTGTACAGTGAAGAGGGATATTTACAACAAATTTTAAATATCGACATGTGTTTGACATTGTTGCAGGAAACTGCTTGCCAAGTTCCAAACATGTATCGATATCTGCGTGTTCCTCCCCTTAAGTAAATTAAATAAATGGCAATTTAATCCGTTAGCTCTATACTCATAGGTAAACCTTTTTATCATCTCACAAAAAATATCACCATCAGGGGGGGGGGGGGGGGGGGGGGGGGGGGGGGGGGGGGGGGGGGGGGGGGGGGGGGGGGGGGGGGGGGGGGG
>JAODKC010000045.1:8294136-8310463 GCA_026777985.1 Mormyrops attenuatus
TAGTTAAGTTCTCCCCAAACGAGCTTGATGGGCTGAATGGCCTCCTCTCGTTTGTAAATTTCTTATGTTCTTATGTACAGCTGGAATATTAAGCAAAGCATTACAATTGGGGCAATGTTTTGATCTCAAAGGCTATGTATGGAACTGATATCCAAATTATCAACAGGAACCTATAACAGACTCTGGACCTGCAGATGAGCGTGACATTTCACACAGCCTGTGTAGTCAACTGCACACTGGAATAATGCCTCAGTCAGGACACCTACACTATCGACCAAAGATCAGGTTCTTCATCCCACGAGACAAAAATGTTCACATGCTTTTAATTCTCTCTTTTCGTGAGTGCAGTGCTGTATTTTTTTTCCAGACAGGCAGGCTTTGAATTGATCTAAATTAATAAACTGTCTCCTAGAAGGTGCAACTGATATAGGAGAGGACTGGCAAAGTATAATGCGTGTAAAATATGAGCAGGAGATGGCGGTCTGTGAGCTCTCTGTGTTCTGAACATTCGCACCGTAAACTAAGAAGAGTTCGTCATGCATTTATGCACAAGTTCCCAGCAGTACCAATGCAAAAAAGAAGTAACATTTGTTCCCAGGACCGCACCATTACACAGAAAGGTCCCGATTACGAAGCAGCTCTCCGTGACACTACACACCTTCGTTCTTACAGAGGCACGATCCGCAAGTAAGTCAGCAGAATCACTGGGGCAAATCGACATTGAATTTTAATACGGGAGCGACACGATGAATTAAAATGTTCACTAAATTGAGTTTACCCACAAATATAAATACCTTTCACTTCTGCAAGTTCCACCTCATCACATAGTCATTTATGAAGACCCATGTATCGTTTGCATTCTATTTTACAACTTATTTTATTTATTTACCAGACGCTGCTATCCAAAACAATGCACAGTTCAGCCAGCAGGGTCAATCAGTCCCTAGAGCAACTGGAGGTTAAGGACTTCGCTCGAGGGCCCAATGATGACATCATTGTTCCAACCATGGGATTTGAACCGACGACCTTCCCAATCGCAGGCAGTCCTAACCTCAGCCTCAAACCAAATTTTGTGCTGATGGAAGGCATTGCTGGAACCTATGCGTCAAGGTTATATCTCAACCTGCAAGTAGGCCTGAGTAATTACAACGCCTAATCACTTCCTGAGCTATGAAGATCACGGACTGCAGTGCAGTTCCCATTAATCTCACGCCCTTGCATTTCTCACTGCACACTTCATAAAACAGAGCTTCACACATTCACCATACCTATGCCAACACCTACAAGATACTTCTGAGGCTCATTCAGCTCAGACTGCGTTACCAGCTATATGCTTCTATATGAAATGGAAGCATTGCTTATATAATGCATTTACATAACCTAGGTATTGGCTTTAAAACTTTAGACCATGAAAATATGTAAATGATTTAGCAATGATGTACTATTGAGCTGAGATCAAGGCTCAACGATTCCTGATTAGTCACTACTAGATAAAAATCACAAAATTATAATTAGTCACAAACACACTCTACTCAGACAAAAACAAAGTGCAAAGCTTCAGTCCCACATAAGTGGGTGTAGTTTGTAATTACAACATGAGCAAAATCAACCAATGGCAGACCGAACTTTTACGGAGAAGAAAGAACTGTGTCATGGAACATGACTAGCTCACTGCCCAAAATAAAAAAGTAAGAAAATGGTTAAAATCAAAGTGGCACGACCAGAATTTTTTGTTTACTGTTGTTCTTTACAATTCAACTATTCTGTTAACCCTTTATGCACTTTCTGTCAAGCAGACAGTTGCATAAGAGTTCAATATGCCAGTCGAAAAAAGTATGCTGTGTGTTGTAGTTATGTTAAGTTTGCTTTTTAAGTCTGTCTGACATGATTGACGTGACATGATTCCTGAACATGTTACAGAACCAACAGAAATGTCCTCATTTTTGTTAAAAACATATCGGTGTTGAAAAAGTGGAGGCATTTTGATAAATGTTCTTTCAGAAATAATTTTTTAAATATCTAGTGTGGCCATAGAAAGACCACTAAATGAAGTCTTGACCCTGAACTTAATTTATTGAAGGAACTCGGGTTTATGTACACTAAGCTGGGAATATCATGCAAATGTGTGGCTGGGTGCAATTCATGAGCACAACAGCTGATCTGAGGGTGTGTACGCTGTGTCTAGCTATTCTGGACTGCAGCCCAGCAATATCAGGAAACATCAGGGCATGACTTACGCTGGCTGTGCGCACTGAATCTAGTTGTCTCATTTAATTCAAGTTCAATGCCACTCACTTATCCCAATTTCTGTAACGATTTCGTGAATGTGCTGTCAGTCAGCAAACTTGCTCGATGCGCTATGTAGTTAAAGAATTCAGCAAATAAGCCTATTCCACCCCACCCACCTGCTAGTTCCAATACTTTTGAGAGAAATCCCAGGCAATACTGAAAATGAAAATTAAACCAAAACTTAGATGGATCATATAATAACAACAGATCATCAGTGTTTATGTGACAAGATTATGTGACAGATTCATATTGGAATATCCAATGGCCACACTTGGCTTGTTTTTACACATTGTTCTACATAATTGTGTTTCTAGGCATTGTGTAAATACAATAAACATGCGTTAATAAGGTCTTAGCGTTTAGCTTAAAGGCTAAGTGACAAACCAAGCTGAATAGGGGAAAATGTCTTTTCAAACATGACCATGTACTATATGCCATAAAAAGGAGGGGAATAACTGGATGCAAATTAATTTGCTCGATCCACTGAAGGACAACAGAGAATGCTATAAGACGTTATCAACCTCTGGCTAATGGACGATGCATTGCATGCATCTTTGAACAACATGAATACGAATGGAAGCTTTATAATGGCACCTTTAATAACATGCTCTTCTGGGGTTTTTTTGGGATTGAAACAAATATTCATATTTCATGCACATACTACATACATTAAATAGTTATTTAGCTACAAAGGTATGTATTTTTTATAAATCACAACATCTGCAGATACATATGCACAATGGATAAGCTGAAGCATAGTAAGGTCCATGGGGAAAAAAGTGATTTGTGTACCTTGCATTTAGTTTTTCAAGCACAGACCGCAGGCAGGTTAGCAGAAAATGTTAGATAAACGCATATAAGATATTGCTTCTGTGTTTTGCCTTGTATTTCATATAGACTTCATAGTTCATGGGCGAAAAAGTTCTCCACAAATCACCACCTTATCATGGTGGAGGGGTTTGTGTGCGCCCTAGGAGCTATGCTGTAGGGTGCAATTGCCCCCAGTAGGACCTCCCAAAGAAATTGTTCCTTGGTGAAAAGCCTGACAACATGCAATACAAAAAGACTCCTAAGAATAGAAACAGTAAGAACGGCGTCGATTAGGAGCCTCGCCTGGTGAGGAGCTTGCAGGCGACTGCCTGGTGGTCGGGTCTCTACCCATGGAGCGCAGCCAGGCAGAGCCCAAAAATGTTACATAAGTCCCACCACCTGCAGGAGGGGCCATAGGGGTCGGGTGCAATGTAGATCGGGTGGCAGTTGACGGCAGGGGCCTCGGCGGACCGATCGTCAGCTACCAAATCTGGCTTCAGGGACATGGAATGTAACCTCTTTGGTGGGAAAGAAACCTCAACTGATGCACGACGTACAGACATACTGTCTAGATCAGGGGTCTCCAACTCCGATCCTGGAGAGCTGCTGTCCAGAAGGTTTTCTATCCTACCTGGCTTCTGATGAGTCACACCATTTCTCAGGTAAATACGAGGAACAGGTGTGGCTCATCAGAAGCAAGGTAGAATAGAACCTACTGGATAGTAGCTCTCCAGGACCGGAGTTGGAGACCCCTGGCCTAGATATAGTCAAGCTCACCCTCAAAGCACGGCTCAGGCTCTGGAGAGGGGCTGAACTCCATCCCACCCTGAAGCTGCCCTTGGTGAGCTTGGGCTGCCACGTTGGAGTTCACCTCGGTGAAGGGTCGTCTGCCTTCGACTTTGAGTCAGGGAAAGGCTCTGACTATTGCCTGTGCATATTCACCAGCCTTCTTGGAGACCCTGGATGTGGTGCTGGAAGGCACCCCCTCTGGGGACTTCATTGTTCTACTGGAGGACTGTAATGCTCACGTGGGTAACGACAGTGAAACCTGAAAGGGCATGATTGGGAGGAATGGCCTGGCCAATATGAACCCATGTGGTGCTCTGTTATTGGACTTCTGTGCTAAACACTGTCAGGTTGTTAGGCTAAAAAAAAGCAGGTTTTTCTAGCTTGGTAAGCTTGCAGGACTCCTGAAGCAGCTGTGAGGTATCGGTAAGCTAAGCGTAATGCAGCTTTGGCAGCTGCGGAAGCAAAGATTTGGGTGTGGGAGGAGTTTGGTGAGGTCAAGAAAGATGACATTTCATTAGCCTCAAACTCTCTAGCGACACAGGAGACGGGAGCAAAGCTTTACACATGCTGTTTACAGCAGGGATGGAGCAATGTTGGCCTCAAATAAAGATATAGTCAGGGGGAGGAAGGAGTACGTCAATGACCTGAATCCCACTGACATGCCCTTCTTGGAGGAAGTAAAGTCAGAAGCCTCAGAGGAGGACCCACCACTAGGGTTGAGGTCACTGAATTAGTCAAAAAAGTCTTCTCTGGTAAGGCTCCGGGGTAGATAAGATTGACCCTGAGTTACTGAAAGCTCCTGATGTTGTTGGGCTGTCTTAGCTAGCACGCCTCATCAACATTGTGTGGAAGTTGTGGATACTGCCTTTGAATTGGCAGTCAGGGGTGGTGGTCCCAATCTTTAAGAAAGAGGAGCGGAGGATGTGTTCCAACTTCAGGGGGATCACAGTCCTCAGCCTCCTGGCAAGGTCTACGCAGAGCTACTGGAGTGGAGGGTCTATCCATTGACCGAACCTCGGATCCAGGAAGAACAATGCGGATTCCGCCCTGGTCATGGAACACTGGACCAGCTCTTCACCCTCACAAGGATACTAGAGGGCATTTGGGAGTTTGCCAGACCAGTCTACATACGTTTTGTGAACTGGCAAAAGGCATATGACCGTGTCCCTCGGGGGGTGGTTCAGGAGCATGGGGGGCAGGGTTTGTTGTTACGGCCCATTAGGGCACTGCATAAACTAAGCAAGAGTTTAGTTTGCATTGCCAGCAGCAAATCAGACTTATTCCCAGTGGGTGTTGGACTCCACAAGAGCTGCTCTTTGTCACAGATTCTGTTTATAACCGTTATGGACAGAATTTCTAGGTGCAGTCACGGGGCAGAGGGGATCCAGTTCAATGACCTGAAGATTGTGACTTTGCTTTTCGCAGATCATGTGGTCCTGTTGGCTTCATCGGGCCATGACCTACAGTATGCACTGGGGCGATTTGCAACTGAGTGTGAAGTGACCAGTATGCGGATCAGCACCTCCAAGTCTGAGGTCATGATTCTCAACCGGAAAAGGGTGGATTGCCCCTCCAGGTTGGGGATGAGTTACTACTTCAAGCAGAGGAGTTTAAGTATCTTGGGGTCTTGTTCATGAGTGAGGGAAAAAAGGAGCAGGAGATCAACAGGCAGATCAGTACAGCAGGTATGTGGACCTTTTACCATTGTGTTGTGGTACAGAGAGAGCTGAGCCTGAAGGCAAAGCTATCGATTTGCCCAACAATTGACTTTCCTACCCTCACCTACGCTCAAGAGCTTTGGATAGTGACCAAAAGAATGAGATTATGGATACAAGCAGCAGAAATGAGTTTCCTTCACAGAGTGTCTGGGTTCGGCCTTAGACTTTTGGGAGGAGCTCAAAGCAGAGCTGCTGCTCCTCCGCATGGAAAGGAGCCAGCTAAGGTAGTTTGGGCATCTATCTAGGATGCCTCCTGGACTCCTCCCTGGGGAGGTGCTTCGAGAATGTCTGGGAGCCGGGAGGAGAAACCCAGGGTAGACCCAAGTCACGCTGGAGAGACTATATCTCTCAGCTTGCTTGGGAATACCTTGATATTCCCCTGGAGGAGGTGGCTGGGGAGAGAGTGCTCTGGGCATCCCTGCTCAGGCTGCTGCCCCTGCAACCCAGGCCTGGATAAACAACAGAAAATGAATGGATGGATGGATGGATGGATGGACAGATGGACGGACGTACGGACCTTCAGTCTGCACTACTTCACTGAAATCACATCAAAACACCATTTTAAAACTATACCCCACTCATAAAGTGCAAAATGTGTTTCAGTGTGATATTCTCTGTAAGCCATGCCCCACACGTGTACTCCTTACAACATCTGTGAGAAAATATAATAGATATCAACAAATGTGAAACTGCTCCAAACTTTGGCAGAAACATGCATACCAGAAATGCCAGAGAAACTTCAGCTGAAATGAAGTCATCCGGAGATGGGAAGGGCAAAAGGCCAATAGGTATTAACAAGCAAATCCCTGCATTGTTACATATACATATCATACGCCTAAATGCAAAATCAATAAATCATCTATAAACAAACCTATTCATATTGGAAAGGAGCTCACATTTAGTTACAGTTCAGTTTTTTCTATACAACACAATGAAATATTAAAGCATACTATAAATGATCCATCAAAACACTTTGAATGCTACACACACACCATTCCTATAACCTTAAAGCACATTGTTGCTTAAACCAAATGGACAATGACATCTGAAATAGGCTGGATTGATTGCTGTATCATTGTTGTGATACATAGCAATCATTTGAAAATAAGAGACAGATCTGTAACACGCTTTCTAATTGCGTATGCTGGAACGCCATAGGAACTAGCAAAGATGCCAATCCTGTTCTGGCCACGGTGTTTCCAACTTAGCAATTTTGTTGCTAGATATAGCATCTTTTCAGAATACATTGGCAACCTTTATTCAATAAACAGAACAACAAATTTAGCTATTTTTAAAATTCAATTTTGCAACTTTTGGCAACTTTTAATGGAGTCTCTCAATCACTAAAATCCATGTATCTTCCATCTAAACAGCAAAAAAACTTTTTTTCTGTCACATACTTGGTCTGTCTGCTTGGTTATTATGCTTGTTATTATGAAATACTGCTAACTAGCTAATTGCTTGTTAGCAAGCTAGCTTACATTACTGCACCATGAAGTTATTCACTGTTTAACACTGTTTTCTGAAACAAACTCATCAGCAGTTACCTGCCCTCTTTTAGATTTCTCTCTCACTCAATACGCTTGTGCTTCTGAAAGCTGATTTAATTTTGGTTTAAATTTTGTTTCAGAAAACCATTGAGCAGCTAACCAGCCAAGCAACACAACAGCCTGGAGAAAAGTGACTAGCGCACACATATTTCAGTTAACTTACTAGTTCCAATTGTTCAATAAGATAGCACATGTGATGTATCTTATTATTAGCTTGTACCTATAACTGTTGATAAGTTAGGTAGCACCTTAAATAACCACCAATACACTGATTACAACTATAATTGTTCAGAATGTATAGTTTTACTAGCTAATAAGAAAATCTCTTTTATTAATAAATAAAATCTAACATATTTCTAATTTGATGGCCAACGGCAACGTCACTGAGTACGCTACATAATGACGCACCTCTGCGTTATTATGTAATGACGTTTTCACCCAATGACATCACAACATTATTTATCAACTTTTAGGAACAAATCAACTGGCCTGTAGCAAATTCCCCTGAAAATTAGTTGCCACCACTGCATGGCATGTCCTTCTCAGCATACAGGTCGCCCTGGGACCATAAAAGATAATGGAAACTTATCATATGTGTTTAAAATAAAGAAAATCCAAATGAAAACAAAACAATTTGCAGTGAAGTTCATTAACAGCGATCGTGAAATTTCACCTTCCAGTTAACACTTTTTGCAATATTTTTTCAGAAACAGGAATTGAGTTGAAACAATATTTATAGACAAAAGGTTGTGTGAAAACTGGAAACAGTGTCTGATGCCGACATTGTAATTAATTCCCGCTACAGACTGGGTGTCTGGTTCCGCTTGACAATAAAACTCTACAGTGCGATCAAGTTGCTATTCAAGTTTACTGGCAAATGTTATGAGCTTGTCAGAATAAACAGTGATGCATATTATTTTGAAAACAATCAAAATTAATTAATATCCCATTAAAAATAAAATTGTTACTACAATTGACCTGTGGTATTATTGACCCGTGTAAATGCACAAATATAGAGGTGTATTTTAAAAAATCACTGCAGTTATAGATAACTTATTACTAAAATACGGTGTTACTAATTGGCAAATATATTACTATCTTTACATATAAACAGAGTGACCAAAGGTGGCACAAAATGTCCAAAGATACAGGCCACATCATGAGGGGGAAAAGAACATGGGGGCATCTTCTAGGGGAGGTAACAGATAAGCTTCAACAGGTTGAGGGATCTACCTCAAATTAAACCCAAATTCATCCGGGTATGCACAGTTTTCCCATGTAAAACACGACAAACAACGCTGGTGTGGTGGCCAAACCTACAGTACAAAATTACTAAAATAATTATTATTGCCAATATAACAACGCATTCAAATGCACAAACAGCAATGACCAAAACTAATTATGTGCATTAAGTCGGATTATTTAAGTATAATGATTATCAACGTCTGCGGGGCGTACGTGTTGGCTTTAACTCATATACATAATCTATTTTAGATGGGTATGTTGTTTTTTTCAACAATTGAACAAGGTTCGCCCCTCAGATCCAACATCGATGGACGCATATTTCCAGCTGTCGTGGATTATTTCCAAAAGTAAGGTGTGAGATGGAAAGTGACATTTTACCTGGTTTTTGATGTTGCAATGGCAGCACACAGTCCACAGAAATCGGAGGGTTCTCCAGAGGAGAATGATGAAGAGTCCCCCAAAGAAAGTAACCATGGAGGAGGCAAGGAAAGCCCACCACATACGCTGGCCATTGCTGTCACAGGGCACGTCCGCCGTGAAGGGGATGACGTAAGAGGACGAGTCCGGTTTTATATTATTACCCATTATCTTGTTGCCGATTCCTTCGGAAACGTTGCCATCTGTTCTCGCTAGCACCGAGAATCGTTGGTGAGCTCCAGGCAGCGCCCCCTAACCCACTCATCAGCCATATTGCTTCAGAAATCCTTTCCCCTTCCAATATTTTAACCAGTTTTATCTCAACGCAAATCGATAATCCTAAAGTCTGCGACGCACAGACGATCTCGAATGCAAAGTCCCTGTAGTGAGTCTGTGTCAGTCTCCACAAAACGCATGAAAACTCACCCCCAACGACACCAGCTGGATTTTTTTCTCTTATTATTTTTTTTTTAAGTCAGATCGGGCATCTTGCAAACCTTCAGGTGCAAACCCATGTCAAAGATCTATTCATTCTGCGGCCGTGAAGAGCTTCTTTATGGGCGCTGTATTGAGTCGGCGGCGCCGGAGACACGGGCTTCTGCGGCGCGGCTGTCTCCCGATGCACGGGGAGCGTCGCGCAACTCCGCCGCTCAGTTTCCCGTTCAAAAACTCCACCTTGGTCAGCACGGTTATATGGATCTCAGCTGGTTGAAGCGTTTCATGCGTTTTCCGTGATCCGCTAGTGAGCCGACATCAAACAACGGTGTGCTGCTTTTATTTGGGGGGGGGGAGAAGAAAACATGCTGATCGCTCTCTTTTCTCGCTCGCCTCCTCTTCATTCACTCCCTTCTGGCTTTCCCACTATGGCCAACTGATACAGGCTGTCAGATCTGCTCAAAAAATAGCAAGAGGAGATTTACAGGTAGGAAGGCGGAGCCAAGCGCAAATAATAAAGATGGACACGCTGTTTATTCTGCTGAGCCGCTGGCCACCCGTCCGCCCTTTGTTTCCGTAGAATTTAACTCAGTTTTTCAACTGATATGGAATTTAATCAGTTTACATGGTGATATTAACCACAGCTAAAGTTTTATTATATAGACATGAATTTTCAATAAAATGGACCTGCCGACCTTTCAGTCCATGTCAGCGATCAAATAAAAAAAGTATTTTTTAATGTTTCCAGAAACTACAAATAAGCAATAACTGCTATAAGGCCTGAAGTAATAAGTGTTTTGTGTAAATTACACATTTGCCTTTCTGTAGACAGGAAATGTTCCTTCCATTACTGTCAAGAGAAACCTGGGGGGGTTTCCTCCTGGCTTTTATACAGAGGATGTTAGTAAGTAATTTCTCGGCGAAAGCATAACATTTAAGGAAAACACGCCGTCGCCGCTCCACCCAGCAAAGGAAGCAGCAAAGGGAGCGGAAACCTGTTGAACACTGCTGACGGCTTTTAGCCTTAAAATGCGCAGAGTGGAGACGCCAAGACAGCACTGCGCAACCTACATACAATATTTAGAGGAATGGTCATTAAATTGGCGCATCATTAAATGAGTTAAATACACATGAAACAAAAAATGTGGCGTAGTCAATCAACTACTTTTGTATAACAAGAGTGTATGTATGTGTGTACATGCATATATATGTATATATATTTACACACACACAAATATATTAGTTCGTGTAATTACATAGACAGCCAATAAGTCGCAGTCTAGACGATATTAATCCGATTCTGTAAAATGATGCCACTGCATATTAATTATCTATTAATGTGGTTCTCTTAAGAGGAATAACACAGACATTTATAACACATTCATTCTCTCCTCCCAACTTATACTAAATGCGAATGCGTTCGTGATCATTGCGCTAGATATGTATAACGACACGTTATAAACGTACTAGTGCCGCACTAGTATGTTTGTGCGTTAATGTGTTGACTTAATTTCCTTCAATAGAAAACTGTTGAAAGAAAACAAAAGATATGGCTTCTGATGCAGCTTGTACCACTGTCAATGTGCGCAGGTTGGAATGAAGGTAGGCAGTTGCTCCTCCTAGTGGCTGTTATCTGTAAAGCTTCGGGAGTAACTCAAATACTAATTATTGTTGCTATTACATTACAGCTTTTTCTTTGCAAGTGATACAATTATTTAGAAATTAAGTGTTATGCATACGTGAGAAACGAATATAAATTTTTGCTATCGGGGACAAAATCATTATTTATTCCTTTTATTTAGTGCAGCACTTTCGTCCATAAGGTTGTTTAAAGTTCTGTACAAATAAAGCTGTATTGGATTGGATTGGATTGGATTACAGAATGTTTTGGTTTGTTCCCCTTTAGCAATACAAATTAAAGCCACAAAATGTAACGTCAATACACATCCATAAATGTTCTCTCTTCATATGTATGTATCTGTGAGTATGCAATAGATACACACTGTGGAAGAAGGATTACATGGTAATAGGGTAGCGGAAATTATGGGCTGGACGTTTTGGACCGAGATGGAGGGGACTCCACCAAGTTATGAAGAGAACCTCCAAGCCGTGAAGGTGGAGGGTATCAACACCTGCATCCACCCGGCTTTAGTCTCGGTGGGACTGCTGCAACCCACCTAAAATGAATTATAAAGAATGGGGTTTGCTTTTTATTCTCTGTGTTAATACCGAGAGGCAGTATATTAATGTTGAGATGGAGTTCGTGTCCCAGTGTTCCCCTCACGGCCAGTTCACATCACTTAATACCCATGGGAAGAGGACCCAGTCATGCAAATGCCGTAGAACTCCTGGCCAGAGTGGTAACCACCAAACTGAATGTTTCTGATTGGTGGATTTGTCTTTATATGCCACACACTTCAGCTGCGTGCCCCTTCTGTGCCATTCCATTTACTTATCATGACCTCACTGCGTTTGGAGCTCTCGTGCTCACTGCTCTCGCACAGTTGGCCGGTTTGTTGACCCTTAAGGTGGGGGGGGATCAAGGGTGGTGTCTTTGCCGCCTCCGATTTGTAGCGCGGTAAGAGCTAAAATTGACACACTGGCAGAGGTTAGCTTAAGACACAGCACTGATTGAACTTAAACAGACGTATGGTTCGGAGGATCTTTTTTTCGTCCCTGTCCAAATGGAGCACCCCTCGGCTGGACTTGCTCCTACTGGAGCCCCGACAGTTGTAAATATTCACATGGATCCTGTCAGTCCTCACTGCGGGATAAAATTCAACCTGAGGTAGACCTGGCTGCCGTTCCTGTCGATAAGGTTATGTGTGTCAGAGCGCTCAATCTGAGTGACTCTCCCACACCTTTCTCCTAGACCTTCTCATTGTGTGGCTAATGTTAATATTTCCAGCCTTGTTCCGCTGGTGGCCCCTTCCTGCTCAGTGTTTGCCTGTGGAGATCGGGGAAGGCCAAGAGGATATACAGTTCTCTCTCTGTCTGGGTTGGAAGGAGATCAGTCTTGCTATTTGGCCCACCTTGTGCCTCCTATGTGGATGGAACCCAGAAATCAGATATCCTTGACAGTGAGAGCTCACCTCAGAGATAGGCAGACTATTAGTAGGACCGAGCAGTGGGGTGATGTCTTCATCCCTGCCTTGGGGGTTTCCGATTTGCAGGCTGAGGTCGTGGCCTTACAGACGGCCATAGATAAAGTGTCCAACCAGACAATTGTTACCATGAAGACTGTTGAAGGTGAACTGTCTGCAGTTAAACAGCTGGCTTTGCAAAATCACATGGCACTAGGCCTCCGATTGACTGGGAAAGGGTGGCGCTTGCACTGTAGTAGGGAAGGCATGTTACCCTACATTCCTGACTCATCTCAAGAAGTGCAGGACCTGGAGGATGTGGTTCATGAGGAGATGTCTGTAATTCATAGGAAGCACGGTCCGTTGGGGTATCGCTGGGACAGTTAGTTAGCTTCAGTAATTCTGGGACTATCCTGTGTGTCTAAGTCTTTGGTTCTTGGTTTATTATTGTTTCTGTTTCATGGTGGCAGGTGATTCCCCTCGTCCCGGAGTGGATGAAGCCCCTGATCTCCAGGTCGCCATCAATGAGATCAATGTTGTGACAGAGGACCAGCGATCCCCCTCCTCTTGGTACGAATTCATCGACGGACGTGATTGCCCTGAGGGGGGGGGGCAATTTCGGGAGGGACGTGAGGAATGTGGAAGAAACATTACATGGTAATTGGGTAGGGGGAATTACGAGGTCGACGTTTTGTCATATCGCCTTAGGCAAGAAGATGGGGTTGCATTATGGGATTGTTGTTCTGTCTTAGGCCTTAGGCAAGAAGATGTCTTTACATTTTGGGGCTTTGGGCCAGAGTGTGGTGTTGTTCTTGTGGACTCATGAGAGGAAGCGTGCTAAAGGGAACATGCTGTGGAGGATGCTGACCTACCATGAGTTGGGGGATTGTCAAAACTGAAAAGAGGGGATGCATCTTGTAGCTGACTGAGGGAAAGCCAGAATTTATGAGGGAAGGTTATCATAACGGTGAACAGTGCGTGAGGAGCTGGGAGGGGGAATCCTGTTATCGTCCTGTTTGTGATAGTTTGAGTTAATAATAAGATGTACTTAAGATCAGTACGAACAATGCGCAAGCACAGAAAAATAGGTAATTAATCAATCACATAATCATAAGATATGCAGATAAGCAAGACTGGAGGTCGTGAGAGGGGAGGAAATCCAAGATTGGTTACCATGTGGAACACTTTGTCATATTAATTTACATCATCTCACTAATAAAGCAGATTTTTCCTTACCAATATTGAGTGACGGATTTAGTTACTTTTCCTGTCTGGAGTTATGGTACAGAAGGGGTGGCTTTTTTCCTTCCATAACCATTTATCCAGTACAGGATCATGAAGAAAATAAAAAAAAGATCAATACAAATATGATAGTGACATTTCTTTCGAATTAGTCTTTCATAGCTTATACATGAAAACATTTTCAGCTGTCACAGTGGTAAACTACATCCAAATGCAAACCTGTTGGGAGCTGCCAGGACAAGACAGGACATCAGACTACAGCCCATCAAAGAAAATAAGCAGGTCAAACAACCTGAGGCAAAACCATGTAGAACATGAGACAGAAAATGAGATGATAAATACTGAATGATGTGCATCAAAGAACAGCAGCCTTTTTAGATTTCAGTCAAAACAGTGTCATTTTTGGCTTGGAAATTCAGACCCCTCCACACGCACGGGGCCACTTCAGGGCAATGAGGTGTGTTTTTGAGTCACGCTAGAGGTTAGAGGCTGGGGGCAGCGGGAACCATGGGAAAATCCACGGAACATCTGATGTTGTAGCGTTCACTGCCCGTTGACTCATAAGGTCATCTGTGAGAAGAGTAAAGCCACAAGCTAACAGGTGTCATTTTATACTTTAAGACATGGATATCACAAGCTGTGACACTGCATGACCTGTCACAGTCAGTCTCTGTGTGTATAAATATGAACACTGTGGTATATAGTGTGTGTATATACATTTTATTTATTTTTCTATATATATATACATACACATACACACACACACATACATACACATATATATATACATATACATATATATATATATATACACACACATATATATACATATACATATACACACACACACACACACACACACACACACACACACACACACACACACAACTCTGGAAAAAATGAAGAGACTGTAGCACAAGTTTTTGTTTCACTCATTTCTCAATTTAAAGGTGAACGTCTGTGAATAATATTTTTTTGCAAACTGCAGCCTGGTTTTTCCTCTGTTCCTCATTACTGAAGGGCTTCTTCTTGCTTTATGGGACTTCAGTCCTGCTTGTAGGAGCCTGATACCAACTGTCCTAGCAGTGCACTACACACCTGCACTTAATGTTTCCCATTCCTTTTATTTTTTTTTAAATATAGAACGTCAGTTTTTTCCAGAGTTGTATAGTTATATTATGCTTCTTACAAACATATACACACGTATAGTATATATGTATTTTTTTCTATATCAGGATAGTTACCCAGATATGAAGATACATAAAGCATCACCAGGTCTGCGGGTTTCTATCCAAGCATAAGGTATTAGAAATTCAGGAGCAGGTTTTGGTGGCAGACAGTCTGCTTTGCTTTAGTTCTGGCCGCAATTAGGACTGGAACATACGATGTTCTGGTTTCTGCTTTCATTTCCTTCCTGCTCTCAGTTTTCTTCTTCAAGGTTTGTTTTGCTGGGTCTACTTACCGTGAAGACTGCAGTGTGGTTATTGGATGTCAAAGCTACTCTGCTGTGTCATATTTTTACTGGGGGGGAGGGGAAGCACAAATTGCCTGTACAGTAGCGACCGAAACCAAGATATTCCAGGGTGAGTCTGGGGCAAAACTACAATGAATTTGTATATAAAACCAGAAGTAAGCAGACGGCAGGCTGTAGCAAGTGAGCCTTAAAAGGTTGTGTTGCACTTTACATTACCTATGCAATTTTAAAGTTTTAAAATACCTTAAAGCTTTTCTTGAGAAATCACTGCTGGTCTACTCTCAGACATCGTGGCAAAACATACTGAGGTCACAGACTGCAGGTTAACGTAATTAACTTGATAGTTATTAAATCAACTGAATAATCTGAGCACTGGCTCATCGTGCTTGTACAGTATTATCCTTAATACCCCCCCCCCCAAATTAAGTTCCACCTAGTGTAATCCTCAGATATCACAGTCAATGTCTATGACTTAGACTGGCTGAAATGACTTTGCTATTTCTTGTTCCCATTGCTAATAATTCACCTTCGCACCCATAGCTATGCAATACAGCGTCATGCCTGGTGTGCCAACTCACCTACACAAGCCAAACGAAAATGATGAAAGGCCAACGGTAGTTCATCGCCATCGTGACCATGTTTGCAATCCAAGATTCGCTTTATTACACCCATCTGCGAATGAGCCGCGAGCGAGGCGGGCAGGCTTCTATTGACAGATCAAGGTTCTGTGTATATTACAGCAGACAGACACCCAAAAGCTGCTGTGTGCAGTAGAACAGAAGGTAGTATGGTTTAGACAGTGGGGTGAGCTGCATAGGGGGAGGGGGCCATCAGCCTACAAGAGGAAAAAAAAAAGAAAAAAAAAAAAAACTGACTACACATTTATACGTTCAGTATATTCTGCAACTTAAGTTACATTAGCAGATGCTATCTTCCAGTTAATCAATATTACCGTAACTGCTATCAATGAATCCTGTTGTGCCATATAAAAAGGTGCCATTTTAAGTAGCCCATTCTAATTTCAGGAAAATGGGGTGAACAGCAGTGTGAATTTATGTGGTGCTCGAAATCTTACAGTTCTATCCATACCTCAACTTTTTTCTGCCATGGTTATTTTATAAAGTGCATTTCATAAGTCACTTACATTATAAGTTGCTCCTTTACAAGAGAATTGTCCCAATAGCTCTTCCATTGTAGGTAACTCTAAAGCCTAGAACCACAGTGCCCAGTTTCACAGGGAATTTCTGTATATACTTATGTTTAATATCGAATTGG
>JAODKC010000045.1:8322629-8388280 GCA_026777985.1 Mormyrops attenuatus
CACAATAATCAACTCCACACACCCTTTCTGAGCTGATCGCACTCCAAGTAGTTTTCTGCTGTCAGCGAACGCAGTGCTTGACCAAAGAAAAACTTCAATTATACTTTGATCCAGCTGACACATTTCAGGAGCTTTTCAAGCAGACCCACACTTTAGGGGTCACTTACATAACCAAACAGTTCCTGTAAGTAACCAGTAACTAGCGAAGCACTCTACAGTGCTGCAGCATGTGTGATCATCATGCTTGATCTTGAGTGAGCGAGCTTTTCACCCATAAACACTTTGGGACATCCCCTTCCCTTAACTGGCAGAGACACACACCTCAGGCTTCTCAGTGATGAGAACCTTGGCCTAGAAGCCACAGGGATTCTT
This sequence comes from Mormyrops attenuatus, assembly GCA_026777985.1. Lineage (NCBI taxonomy): Eukaryota > Metazoa > Chordata > Actinopteri > Osteoglossiformes > Mormyridae > Mormyrops > Mormyrops attenuatus. Next base: position 8,323,002 of record JAODKC010000045.1, read on the forward strand.
AGAAAGGATCTGTTACGGAACAGATATCTGTAAGATTCAGAAAAGTAAAAAGGTAAAGGAAAGAGATGGATAAATGAAGGAGAGAAAGATCACACAGAAGCTTAATGTAACACCTTCAAAAATGCAGAACTGTGGGAGGACAAAAGTAAGCAGACCAGACAGAATTCACAGTGAAGTTTATGACAACAAGAGATGCACAAGAGTTAGAACCCAAACGTCACTGGATCGTGTCAGATTCTTCATATTGGAAGGATTAGCCAAAACTTTTCTCAACGCAGTCCTGGAGGACCCCCATACAGTCCACATTTTTGCTCCTTTCCAGCTCCCAGCATGCCTACATCAACCAATCAAGCAATCATGAACACTGAATACCTGGTACAGGTGTGTTGGGAGTTTGAAGGGAACAAAAAAATGCAGACTGGGTTGAGCAGCACTGTTCTAAAACTATTGCAAAAACTAGAGCAAGAAGTGAGGGTTCCTCCAACGAGGACAAGTGTCTTCTTCACTGCTAAATTACATGTTTAAAAACAAATAAAAACGAGTTATTAATGAAGCATTGAATGTAGACCGCTAAACTGGAAAAGCAGGCCCAGAGAGAGCAACTAGCACGCTCACCTGTCCTTTCTACGGTCTCCCATGGGAACGGGGCTGATGGATATTCTGGGCAGCGTGGAGATGGAGCTCTGCGATTGGCTGCTGGCGAAGGAGGTGGTCTCCAGGTTGAGGGGGGACTGTGGAGGGGTGATGAGGCTGGGGCTACTGCACTCCGAGTGAGACAGCGAGCCTGCCAGGCAAGGGTCAGCCAATCACAAGGGAGCAGCCCAGGAACACCACGGCGCGTCACCGTCCACAAGAATCAGGGGCTGCGGTTCTTCAATTGTTACTTATTATTCTTAAGTCACAGAACCGAAACCACAAATTATCTCAAACCCAAATTTGAAAATGATGATAGGTTTAAAAAAAAAAAAAAAAAGTCTCTGGACTTTTAAATATGCAAGAATTGGGGGATGGCCAAGAGCAATTTGGCACCAGAAAGCATACCTCTATCAGAACTCAGCATGGACCGAGGGTACCGTGGCGTGGATGGGATTTTAATTCGTTCTGTTCTATACTGGAGATTACTCGCTGAACCTAGAAAGAGGGAAAACCCAGATTTTCTAACAGTATCGCATTAGGCACCCATGACCAGAAATACAAGGTCGTTTTACGCCCGACAGAAGCGTTCTAATAACGCAGTGGTTTCCCTACTGCATGTGGGCAGGACTGAATGGAAGCTAGCGGCCGCGTCCCTCACCCAGTCGAGCACTCGATGGCAGGGAGTTGGTTCCGTGAGGCGTCCGACTGCGAGCCGGCTCCGTGAAGTCACTGGAGCGCTTGTGACTCAAGTCCAAACTCAGACGCCCTTGGTGCTGGGGGCTGCGTTCCAAAAGAAGAAGACATCCACGGCTCAAACTGCTCTATTCCCTCCCTAGCATCGAGCATCTGTGGAGATTTGACTTCATGGCAGATCTACGTTCTTAGCCTCAGAGATGTTCAGTGGGGACAGAGAGAGTGGGCATTCTGGGACACTTAGAGGGCGTATAAAGCAAGTTCTTCCCCTGCATTACTTACACCAACTCTGACTGCCCTTCAGTAACTTTTAATCATAACACTGAAAAGACTATATGGTTCTTATGAAGGGAAAACACAGAATTATGACAAAGGGAAGCGGAAGAAGAAGCATACGCTTTCACAGTAACAAGAACAGAGAGACAAGCTGTGAGATCTGACTAATTGTAAAGAAAAGAAATGCTACATTTGTCGCGCTCGGAGAGATGTGGAACGGGAACATTGACTCAGCCAGAGGTTGTGTCTCCGTGGGTACCTGGGGTGTGAATGCGGATGGCAGATTTGGCTGGGGACAGAGCAGTTATTAGTGTGAACCCGGTGACTCCAGGCTGTGTAAATTGGATTTCTCATTACAGCCGTTACCGCAGGGCACGGAGCCAAGCCTCGGTGTGCAGAGTCTGTGACAAAATAAAACGGAAGGGCAGAGGTTTAACGCCGAGACCGCTTCAGATCCCGAAGAGGACGGCACCAACAAAGTCTCGTCCAGTTCAGAACAATCGGCCTCAAGCTGAGGTTTTACTTCAAGATTCAAAATAGTAAATGTTAGTCGTTAAAAGTAGAGCATTTAACGTAATGTAGTTATGTATACCTAGCTAACAACAACGGTTAAACTAATCGTAGAAGTCAAAAACAGATAAGCGACCAAAGGTGTTTTGGGTAATTATTTTACTGAGGCTGTGAGTGAACATTTACAGACAAGACAAGACTGAAACACACATGCCGTGAGTGGACTTTGCATGTCTCCGATATATTCGACATGACTATTCGTTACACAAGAGAACATCACACGGAGAGGGGCTTGTGAAGAGGTCACATGACCCGAGAGTGTGAACTAGATAACGCTCTGCGTGAACAGAAAGAGCACCACGGGCAGTGTGAAATGAGAAGACATTCTAGCACCAGAAATGTGTCCAATATATAGAGCAGCACCAGGAAGGCAAAGGCCTTAAGATGCATGATTTCTGTCCACTGATAAGGCATCAAACAGTGGCAAGAAATAGATAACACTGCAACAACCTTAATAAATTGCATGCATTATTATTTGCTTTAATTAACCATGCACATTCCAGTATGTTCAAGACCACAAGAAGAATAGAGACTAAAAGACTGAAGAATAACACAAAGCAAGAGGTCAGAACACCAGGGGAAAGTCTTCGTTAAATTTATAAAGCGAACATTCCACAAAGACAACTAGCAGTGTGTCCAGTATGACATACGTGCTGAAATGGTTCCGTTGTAGCCGGGGGGAGCAAAGCCTGTGCTGTGCCGATGGGAGCGCTTGGGGGAGAATCGGCCCATCTCGTTGGGCTCTGGAGACTGTTCATCATTAGAGTAACTCTGAACCTGCAAACAAGCAGATATGCAAAACAACATTAGAAACTGACATCCAGCTGCAGCTTAAGAAAGCTGGACAACCCAATGTGCAGCTGTGTTTTTTCCAGTGATTTCCTGCCCTACAATAATTGAGTCCCAGAACTACAGCAATGTTGTTTTCTTGCACAATTAACCAAGATGCCTTGCCAGCCAGTAATCAGAGTTTCAAAAAAAAAAAAAAAAAAAAGCTGGGACCATATCAAGTAATTCCATTGGTAGGAGAATGCTGAGAGTAGAGTTGCTTCCCATCAATTCCCATTTATTATGGGGATTGTCCCATATTGATCCATGAAAATGCACGATTTGTCCCATACTTTTATGCACCTTCATAACCAGCTTGGTGAATTTTATCGTGTGGTACGCCCGGCTCCGTAAATTTTATTGAGCTCTGCCAGAGAAACCGACAACAGTAGCGCTGCTCAGAGTGGGGCAGAGTTTGACGTGGTTTCTGGGGATCTCTGGCATTACCTGAAAGGCTGGCATGGGAATCTGCAGGGGAGTCATCTTTCGCCGCAGCGCGGGCGCCGATTTCGGCCGGGGCCTCCTCACTTCCTGCTCCTCCGTTCTCAGGCGGCCCACGTCGTCGTCGCACGACTTCCTGGAAGGCAGGATCTTGCAGTCTACACCAGCCTCCAAGAAGAAATGGTTGCCGTTCCTGTCGCGCCCATCCAGGATGGCCTCCTGCTTCACGGTCAGGGTCGCGGGGGATGGGGACGGGGTGCTGGGAGGCGAGCCCTTTGTGATCGTGGAGTCTGACGCGGAGCTGGTCTGCGGCTTGTGCTTGAACTTGAAGGAGTCGCTGCGCGTGGGGGGAGTCGGGGGGGCCGGGGAGGACGCCTCCTTGGAGGGCTGTGGAGAGTGTGACGGCAACTGCGACGACGACATGTAGTCCAGCTTGGACGGCGTGTCAGGCCGCTTGAAGGTATCGGCATCGAAGATGGACTTCCGCGGCTTTGGCACCTTGAATATGGAGAGTTGAGCGCTTTCTGTCGCCGACATGCCCCCCGCCATCATTTTGGGCCACGTGCCTCCGCTGTGCTTCTGGACGAGTCCCTTCTCCAGTGCCGCCTCTGCCATCATGCACTCGGAGTCGAAGGCGAACTGGCCCTTGACAGGCTCCACGCGGCCATAGCAGCGCTCTTGGAAGGCATCACCGGCGAAGGAGCTCGCGACATGCTCCTCGCCAGGCCGGTGGGAGTGTGCGTGCAGGGAGTCCACAGAGAAGGGCTTGTGGTGGCAGAACGGCGCCTCCTCTGGGTCGGCAGGCTCCTTCTTGCCCTCCGCGCTGCTCGGGTTGAAGATGTCCGTCTGGGTCGAGCTGTTGTGTTTCAAGTTCTTGTAGTTGCGTACGTGCAAGTCTGAAGAATGGAACCTACAGTTTGACGATTTCTCTGACTCTCTTAGGTTCTCGAAGATGTTCTGTCCGGAGCAACTCTGTGGAAAGAACTATGAAACAAAAAAGGAGAGATCTCAGCATTTTCAAACAACAAATTTATGAACACAGAAAATACCGGTAGCCAGATATCTGATTATCAAATTAACCTTCATTAATCCTCAACTGCCCAACATTTGCTGATGGGATTAACGGCACATAAAAAGCATAAGTAGAATTCACCTTCATCAGAGAGAGACTTAGAGATTCCCTGCAGTTCCGTACCAGAGCTTCACATTCAGTCAGTGATTTATTATCTAGAGCAATACCATTTATCTGGGGGAGAAAAAAAATCAGGTCAGCACTTCAGATGATCAAAGCTTGATGAGCTCCCAGAATTCCCCCACTACCAGGCAAAGCACGCTTGAAATGAATTATGAAACACGGGCATGTCAAACTACGCTGCGTGATGATGGGAACAGAAGCGGCACAAACTGTGATAATACGGCATGCATTAAGCGTGGTTATACAATTATACCGTGTCCATTGTTCAGCCATACTGAAACTGTTTTGCTGAAACACTGGCTACAGACTATGGCTGCACGATATCACATTGCGATTTGTGATTTAATCACGATTCTATGGCGCATGTGCAATAATCACCAGTGCTTTAGAAAACGGGCGAAACATTTGTCTGGACGCCGGATTTTCATTACCATACTGATGTTTATTTACGCCCCCACAGTTTGGTAAGCAGATTTGTAGCACAGCTAAAAAAAAATAATGAGATGCATATTGTGACACCAAAATGTTTTTAATCTGTACAAATTCAGAGCATGCTTTTGTTTATTAAATTTGGTTAGTGGAACACGCCACATGCTACTGTTTTGGTAAATCATGGAAGCAATAAGCCCTGAAGTGGTGGTGAGGAAAGGAGCAGCTCAGCAGCCAGAATGTTTTTTAGAGGAGGAGGAGGAGATATTGTGGATAAAGAAGGTAAGAAGATGTCAGTGGTGTGGCGGTACTTTAAGTAGTTTCAAGTCCATCATGTTTATTAACCATAAAGATACGCCAAATTTATACAGATTAACTTCTGGGCATCACAATATGCCTCATTAATATTTTAGGCACATTACTAATCTGCTTAAATTGTGGGCATAAAGAAACATACGTATAGTACAGAAAAGCCGGCGCCTGGGTAAATGTTTCACCCCTTGTCTAAAGCCCTGGTGATTACTGTGCATGCGAAATACAATCGCGATTAAATCGCAATGTGATGTCACGCAGCCCTACTACAGACAAAATTCACACCCACTTCTGCAGAAGTCAGATTACTCCTGCAGGTTTGGCACACAGTTTAACGAACGTGGGAGTCCAGCTTGCACATTAGACACTGCACAGAGGCTGTGAAAAACTAGGCATAAACAGGGGCCGGACGCTAATCCGGTAAGGGACACTCACAGCGATGAGTCTATCGCCGACGGTAAGCGCTCCGTCCCTCGCAGCGGGACTGCCTGGCACTATAGCCGTCACAAACACCCCGCTTTCCAAGCCTATGCCACTGTCTGTAGGGGAGGGCATACAAGAGCACACAGATTAAAATATCTTGATGCAACCTTCATGCAACAGGAAATAAAACCAGCAGCCTGTTTGCACTACAAACTGACTGCTATGCACCATTCAGAAAGGGAAATTAGACTGAATTTTTTGCAGGACACAAGACAATGATTTAGTAGCATACATGATTCAAATCCTTCTTTGGCATTTTCATAAATTCATATTTTTCTCCTTCGGATGTCCAAATATCCCGTCAAACTGGGTTGACTGAGCACTCTAAAGCAGCTTGTTAGGCACCCATAACAGCGTCACGTTCTGCTGCCGCTAACGGCCAGCAAGACCCAACTTCAGCTCTGCACACAGAGGGACACTAAGACAGCACTCACCTTTATGCCCTGCAAGATTTAAATGTACCGGAGTTATAATTCTGCCACCTAACGATTTTCTCCGGCGAACCACCATATTGATGACCCCTCCTCCATTGAGCACGGCTTTGATGACCTGCTTCCTGTCCTTGTTAGTGAGGTCCACATCATTAATCTTCAATAACCAATCGTTCACTCTGTAGTCCAGGATAAAAAAAAAAAAAAGGTCCTTATTAGGTGAACCAGCAACATCAGCTAAGGGATTCGCCGCTATATTGAAAAGGTCAGCCGTCTAGCCTCACCTTAACCTTCCATCTGCAATACTTCCTTTGTCCACCTTTGTGACAAATATTCCACAGTCTCCTGGCAAATATGGATCATTTACCCCCTCAGCCACATCAAAGCCAAGTGCCTTCAGGTCCATGTCCTCCTGTTAAATTAGCATAAAAACACACATTCCTCTCAGCGACACTGCAGAGTTTCAACTCTCCAAAAGAGTGAAGCTTATTCTCTCAGTCCATGTGTGATAAGACTGGGACTGAACATACCCGGTCTTTCTCAAACTCCACCACTTCCGTCTCCCACTCTAACGAATCGGTGTCAATGGCTGAGTCATGAGAGTTGTGTGCCATCAACTGACGAAACCGAGCCTCCTTCTCCAACTGGTTTTCCATCTTCTCTCTGAAGAACAGGCACTTCATTTAAGCATTTCCGCTTGACAAGACAGCAAATGGGGGGCAAGATTCTTATCAGGCAATGAGAAGCATCGATTTGCTAGTTGTTCTAAAACAGAGTTTTGACTGAGAGGCTTGGTGGTAGGTTATGCTGTTGGATGGGGAGGTGTTATACATCACCCAGCCACCAGGTGGCGATCAACAACTTTGATTCAGCATGCTCATCGATCCAGAATACCAGTGAACTTTGCCATTTCAAAAGCAAAAAAAAACTAAGAAAACCTCCTACTTCAACTCCTTCAGCTCCCGCAAGGCGTCATGCTTCTGCTTCCTCATGTCATCCAGGTTCCGCAGAGCTTCAGCCAGGTCACTCACCGCTCTGTCCCTTTCTCTCCGCAGATTATCACACAGAGTCCTGAAGAACACACACACACACACACACACACACACACACCTTGAGAGACCCTGCCACCTGCCTGCCTCTTTCCCAGCATTCCATGTCCACGGCTAACTCTCACGTCCGTCGACCACCACACGTTACCGTATGCTCTCCCTCTCGGCCACGATCTTGTCCCTCTCCTGAAAGGCCCAGTCCCTCCTGCACTTGGCCACCTCAGCCTCCTGCATGGCCTCCTTCAGCTCCTGGGACATGGCCTCGTACTGCTTCCTCAGCATCTCGATCTCTTTGTTCGCTCGCTCCATGTCCAGAGTGGCAGAATCTTGTTTCTGGGTTTTCCCAGCATAAAAATAGAACAGTTTTACAGCTCGATTCACTGCAACCTTCCAGCAAATCAGCATTTTCCCAATCGTCACAGGTTTTGTGGCATCTTTCAGAGGTCACCCCGATTTCAAGAATGACAGCATAAAAATATTAAACGTAGACATTGTGATTTACAACATACACAGTAAACATTCTTTGGAGATATCTAGCTTACAGTTACAGCTTACAACTGTATCGAGCTTACAGTTATATTTAATATGGAACTCCATGTTTGAGGAGACAGCAGGAAGTGCATGTAATGTGAGAATTTCCTTGAACTTTTACTGGGAGATGAAATGTTCTCCTCAAGGGGAAGGTACTATATGCACTTTCAGAGATCTAAAGAGGGCCATCCTGGTGCATTCTGGATGACTACTGCCAACCTGCCAGGTGTTCCACTCTGATCCTCCCCTAGGAGGGGGATATGCCAGGCAGACAGATGGGGAGAGAGGATAATCCACCAACAAGCCGGGACACTCCGCAATTTAAAAGGAATAAGTGGAATAATATGCAGATAAGGCAATGGCCCTCAAAAAGTATGTAAATTTGCAGAAGTTCAAAAACAATTTAAATGACAAACACTTTCTGTGTGACTAGTGTAAACACTGAGTCCCTTGAAGCAGAAGATACCATGCCATGACAAATGATGTAACAAAGGTTGCTGGTTCAGTTCCTAGAAGTCCCTGCTGCAGTTCCCTTACGCAAGACACTTAAACACCTCTAGTAAAATACAAACTGCGATGAAAAATAAATATCAGCTAAACTAATAAACACAGGTACAGTTCTCCACTTGAGCTTGTCAAACAAAACACTTTCCACAAAGAGGTAGGCCTTCCTTAATTTAACACCAGTAATGCAACTTGCTTGTGTAGCACTTTTACATTAGATTTTACTTATTTAGCATCATGCTGTCAACCAAAGAAATGTATTTTTTTGAGAAAGCAGGGTTAGATAATCCCTGGAGCAACTGAGGGTTAAAGGCCTTGCTCAAGGGCCCAGCGGTGAAATCACTCTGCTGACCCGGAGATTTGAACCAGCGACCTTCCCATCAGACATAGTATCCTAACCCGCTGAGTCACACAGGGCCCCCATTCACACAGTAAGCATCATTCTGAGGTTCAGATCATCCAAAAGCACAAACCGGCAAATCTGTCCGACTAATCGAGCAATAAAAGGATGACTGTTAAATTCTATGTGGCAAGCAGCCCTTGGTAACATCCACTGAAACAGCTTTAGCCGAAGGGCCACATTTCAGTACATCAGGCAGGAGGACACCAGAGAGAGACTGGAAGGAATAAATGCATCCCTCCTCCAAAGATAAGAGCCGAAAAGGAAGAACTCTGACTATAATTGGCTGTCCTTAAGCATGAGGACAGACGAGGAGGGAAAATGTTACAACCGCAAGCCTGTATTGATCAGGAACTGAATGTAAAATTTCCAGGTAAATATATAGAAGATACTGCGTAACAATACAGGCAAGTAACAGCACATCATGGCGATGATACTACCTGTCTGGCCTGGTAGTACTCCCGCAACAATTGGTCTCTCTGGATGATGGCCTCAGTCCTCTCTTTCCGAGCCACATCCCTCTCCTCCTTGACCGTCTCGATGTCCTTGCAGGCCTGGTTCAGCTCCTTCTGGGCCTCGGCCTTGTCCTTAACTTCATGGCAGTACTTCTCCAGTAGCTCGTTCCTCTCACAGATGGCCCTATCTCGATCCACCAGCGCCGAGCTGAGCTCCTTAACCACACCCAAAAACAGACCGCGGTCAGCCACACTGACTGCTAAGAAAGCCCACACAATGCAAGGCTGAATATACAGTTCATGATTTATCACTTTTCTTGTTAAATTCTGAACACTCACTTGGCGCAGAGCTTCCATCTCCTCGCTGGCCACCTTCCTCTCAGATGAGGTGTTCTTCAGCTTGGCCTCCGCCGCCTCCAGGCCAGACTGTAGCTTGTCCACCTCCTTGATGACCTGGTCCCTCTCGCTCATGATCAGGCGGTACTCATTGAACACCGAGTCGCGCTCCTCCTTGTACTTCTCCAAGTCCTTCAGCGCCTTCAGCTGCAGGGTCTTGTAGCGCGTGGCCTCCGACTGCCAGCGCTCCACCTCCCGCTGCAGCTCCTTGTTCTGAGCCGCTGTCTTGTTCAGCTCCTGCTGGATTGAGTCGAACCTGACCGTAGCAGGAAAAAAAAAAAAATGGGGGTTTACTTTGAATCACAGTTATTCAAATCACGGTCCTCAAGGTGCGAGTCCAGCTGATTTTTCAGCCTCCCTGTACCTGTGAGCCATGTGTGAAGCCTCTGAGGCCAATCAGAATTAGTAATTATTAAAACTATCTGGGAGAACTGAAAACAAAGCCTGGATTAGGAATCAAGGTCCAGATTTGAAAAGCCTGGCTCTAAACATACATGCATTATGCGGTTCCCAAAGATGGCTTTAAAAATCAATCCACGATGCTGCAAAATTTCAATGTACAGAAGCTACAAGATACAATAGTAACATATGAATAATTGCTTGAAGTTTTGCTTTTACTAGGCATGCCTAATTAGATTTGTTCTATGAAATGACGCTCTGTTGTAGGGCTGGGAAATTAATCGAAAATTAAACAAAACCGACATTCAGAACCTCTAATCGATGTAACCTTGCCCATGTCAGTTATTTTATTAATTTTTTTTCAATTGTTAATACTTCGAACTTTGGGGTGCCCTACTGTAAATTCTGCAGAGCTGGGGGGGTCCCCACCAGATGACTAGTCTAGCCCTGATATGCACTGTATAAAACAAAAGCCCCCTGCAAGCATTTCGGTCAAGTACAACCGGGAGGAGACCCCGAGGCAGACCCAGGACGTGCTGGAGAGATTATTATCGCTCAGCTGGTCTGGGAACGCCGTCGTATGCCCCCCCGGCAGAGCTGGAGGAGGTGGCTGGGGAGAGGGAGGTCTGGGATAAGCGGAAGATAATGGATGGATGGATGGAAAACAGGTATAGAACACATTAGTCAGTGGATGGTATACGTCAGCTGATCATGTACATGTGAAGGCCACGCTTGCCTTCTCAGGGAGGATGAGTATTGCTGCTGGAAGTGGATGGCTGAGTCCCTCTGCTTCATCAGGATGTCTATCTGCTTCTGCAGTCGCCGGTTCTCCTCCTCCGCCTTCTCCAGCCGGCTCAGGTCCGTGTTGTGGTTGGCAGTCTTCTCGTTGTACCGTTTGCGTAGTGCATCGTAGTCTTTCTTCACGCCTTCCAGTTTGTCCATGGCAGTGTCGTACAGCTTGTTGAGGATCTCCGACGACCCATTCTCTCTCAGCACCTGGGCAGAGAGAGGACACATGCCACCATCTGCCATTTATGGCTGGAAAAGTCCCTTAACGGGCATCTCGTCATAATTTACCATACTGCACAAGCATCACTGCCACCAGATGGCAGCATGTCACCATTTTTTTTTTCTTACGGTGTTCAGTAACTAACAGGGTCACGGAGTTCAAACTCATTGTACTCATTGTATTTCAGAGTCTATAAATGTACTGTAATAAATGCTATATAATCAATGCTTACTACTATACCACACCACAGAAAAATCTGACTTCTGAGCTCATTTCAGGGAATTGGCCTGCAAATCCGTCATTTATGAATACAGCAACATGCACGAAACTGTGGTACTACAAAATTAGTTCCCCTGCTCCAAAAGATTCTGTTCATGTACAGTATTATCCTGGTCTATATTAAAGTCTATATCTAGTTAGCAACTGACTTAAAAACAAATTCTTGAGCAGCAATCAACGACAACCTAACCATTATCGTTCTAATGCCTTAATACCCTACCAGGAGCTGGGAAGGAACAAAAAAAAAAAAAGTGTGGAGACTGGCAGTGAGCTGGAGAGAGAGAGAAAAAAAATGGATTGTCTGGCAGAAAGCTGGGAGGGAGCAAAAACGTGGACCATCTGGGGGTCCCCGAGGACTGGGTTGAGAGGCACTGCATTAAATCAATTACCAAATGAGTAAGAAAGTGCAACATTTACTGAGTCTTCATCAGTTCAGAGCACATGCTTGGTCCTGGCCGCTTTCGCCCGCCTGCCCCACCGCTTCCACCCTTTTTCACCCGATCTGGAACAGGCAATTAATCCCATCATTGGTCTTCTCCTCAAAGTCCATCACCCATGCCAGCTCACGAGGAGGAGCAAAGACCAGCGCACACCACCTCCAAGGTCCATACTGTCAAACACCTGCTCCTCCTCTTTGCTCCAAGGGCTGCCGGCTTCAGTGCGCGACATAACGCACTCAGGGAGCGCTACCTACCCGCTACTACCCAGGTGCCCATCTGCCAGGTGTCATACGCCAAGACAGCCTGTTCACCCACCCAACCGAACACAAACCAACGCATCTCTCTCCTCTGGGTCTCCTTGCCACAGATGGTCAGCACAGCGCAGCAAAGATCGAAGCCGTACCCTTAAATCCGACCGATGTGTTACCAGCAAGGCTTGCAGTGAGGCTACAAAAACTCAAATGCAGCCACCTATGAAACTTCTCAACTAAATACCTGGGGGAAATGTCACAACACTGAGGGTACATGCAGTTCGAAGGGGCTGTTTTTTTGCTCTGAACTTTAGATCGGCAATTAAACAAGGGCCTTTGTCAGCCATATAAAGAGGCTGCGGCAGCATGAAAAGGTTCGAGAACACGGGCGATTCAGACCTTCCCATAACCTTTTTACATCGTCAAGGCCCCAGCTAACGGGCCATTCATCGCCCACAGACAAGCGAGGAGACGGTGCGAGCTGAACAATGTGTACTGACGCAAAGTGAAACAAATAAAAACGATGACATTCAGTTCACCATTAAGCATATCTGTCTGATGTCCTTACATGCAAACGGCTGAGAAGGACTGGGAACACGCCAAGATTTCTGGCATAACATTTCCTATAAGATTTTCCAATTGAGACAAAATTTACAAAATGACAACATTGAAATACAACCAGGGAAACGGCAACCATTCCGCATGTGATAACAAATGAGACTGGAGTATTTCACATTCTTAGGAGAACTTCAGCTTCTTATTTCAATGTCAATGTTATTTCATACCACAGCATCTTAAAACACATCAACAAGGTATGCATGGAGATTAGCCCCTTTCAGCCCACTGTCCTGTGGAGATCATGTCTGGATTCTTCAATACAACCTGGACATTTTTAAATATATAGCACAGGAATCCAAGCGTTTTTGTTGCAATTAGCAATAATATAAATCATTAATCATGTATTTAGTGGATTTCTTGTATTGTAAATTGTAGCTCTTCAGTTCCGATTCCATTTATCGCTTATTGAAACACACTGAATTTGTACCATAGAAACAGCATGACTCATGTGAGTAAGCTACATGACCAAAACATTTAAAAAAAAAAAAAAAAGATAATTCACCAATTGAGTAATTCAGGGGTGGTATGGTGAATAGCACTGTTCAGTCACATCTCCAGGTTTGACCTTCAGATTTTCTCCATGTTATCTGCATGGAATTTACATATCCTCACCGTGTCACACAGGTTTCCTCCCACAGTCTCAAGGCGTGCTAAATGGCACTTTTAAATGTCCCCTAGTGTGTGACTGAGCACATGCATACATGTGCCCGGCGATGGACTGGAAGCCCATCCAGAGTCTGCCCCAACATAAACACCACGCAGTAGAGGCCCTAGGCCTCAGGTCTCCTGTCATCCTGATCAGGATAAGCAGTTGGAAATTTGTTCCAACAAAAACTACTTAAAAACAAAAAAAGAGAGAGAAAAATAACTTTTCCAGTGCTGCAACAGATACTTGGGGACCTGTAGAGACCACACATGGTACCGGACAGGAGAATGGTGGACCCGAGTAGGATCGACGGAGCCCAGGAAGTCACAGACATCATCTGCATGGACGGGAATCTGGCCGCGTACCTGCTGCTGCTGGAGCCTCATATCCGCCACCTCCTTCTGATCCTCGTCATGCAGCCGCCGCAGCTCCTCGTAGTTCTGCTTGAGGTGGTTTTGCTCCCGCACCAGCTGCGAGTTGTCCCTCTTCATGGCGTCCATCTCCTCCTTCAGCTGGGATTGGTCAGTCAGGAGGCGACTGTGCAAGGTGCTGTGGGGGGGCGGGGAGGAGGGACAAGGTGGAGGGCGTCAGCGGCGGGGCACGTGTAGCAGCAACACGCAGGCAGTAGAATAAAGTGGGGCAAATGACAGTGCCGAGCATCTCTGCACACTGGTGCCACTGCGCGGCTCTGCAGGTTAGGACTACGGACAGAAGGTTACGGGTTCAAATCCTCTGCTCTCCAACCCTCACTTGGATGCAACTTCGGACACAAGCATCTGCTAAAAATAAATGGTTGTAACGCAGACAGAAACAAAAACAGTATGAATATCGATGTGGCACCAGCATTGGCCGTATAGTGGAGCGTGATAAGTCACACCATATCAGCGTAATCTACCACTTGAAATAATGGATTTCGTTTTGGAAGCATGAGAGGCAAAACACTTGCGTGTCGGGCGGACGTGCATCTCAGGCCACTTTGCAGATGGTTACGTCGCTGAAACTCGCAGCCACATCATTCATCATGTCACAGCCTAGCATGCAGAGGGATGTTAACGTGGCCCCGAGGACGAAACTTAAAAATTTTGTCACCGTAATCCCTCATCTGGTCGGGGAGCGGCTGTTTGCGCCGCAGCCAGCTGCCGACGCGCCAGACGGGGGCAGCGTGCCGCCGTGACGCAAGACGGCTCCTCCTCCCCCCAGAGCCGTGTTAACTCCAGCGGATGAGCCAATGAATGGCGGGATTACAGCGCCAATTCAATCCAAGCTGAAAGCAACCTCACTGAGCCTCACACATAATTACTTTATAAAAGGAGTGAGACGTCCTAAGAAACAAACCAGACAACAATTATGGAAATGCAAAAATGAATCAGAGCTGCACATCATTACCCGTTGAAGAGCTTACTGCAACTCAGGGCTACAAACAGCACCGGTCACAGGGTGTCTTGACATGTAAAAGCTGCCCAAACGCAACGCGCGCAGCTCGATGCCACTAGACAGGATCGCCACAGGTTTATCTGATACGCTTCCAGCAGAAGTATCTGCTATTTTTCATACTGTTGCCTTAATGCACGGCTGCTTTCCGACCCATCAGACGCTGCAGATGGACAGAAGCCCGGCAAAAAGTGCCCCTCTGCCAGCACTGGGGCGAGCGAGAAGCCAAAAAGGCGCCGCGAGGCGGCGGCTCGGTCAGGGCAACGCGGGCCGGTCCCAGCATATGCCAGCCTTCGGGCGGGATGAATAAGTCGGCCTGACGCTCAACAGAAACTACTGCTGCACTTTAATACACGGTGACCTCACTAGACTCCTCCTCACACGTGTGGAGAAGTAACAGGGTGTACCAGGAGGCAACCGGGGGCCAGCTATTCCCAATTAACACCCACCAAGGACAGGCAGCAATACAAAGCGAACCAGAAAGCTTTCATACTCCAATGTACCGAGCAGGACAGTCCCAACGAACTTACACATTAACTGATTAACAGGACTTGTTCCAAGATAATAATACTTGGAGCAAGAATGAGTAACAAGATAACATGTGACATAAGCTAGAGCCAATTAAGCAAAATGCTAACGATAAAGGACCTATGGAATTCATATCAAACGGAAATAACATTTTAATAGCTACATTCATAGGGCTCTCCTGAGCCAAACAGCCAAGCACAACTCTCTCTGTAGCACGATAAACTGAGGGCCAACATAGAGAGGGGCAGGAGTTTGAGCCTCATAGTGGAAACTGACAACTGAACGCAGGGAGGAGCGAGCAGACCTCAGTGCATATGAATTCAAAATCATCCCATATTCAGCCTGGAAGAAAATAACCCCACTGCTCTTAGGAGCTTCATGAATGATGCAGAGAGATGCGGCAGTAAAGCAAGCTGCCTCTAAAACGCAACAGTAAGTGCTTTCTGGGCACTCGCTGCCTGTGGCCCGGCTGATGCAGATCCAGCAGCAGGATCGGCCAGCTGACCCGTCCCCACTTCCTCCCCGAGCGCCTGAACTGTGCATCGACGCGCACTCCCTTTCTGAGATGACGACACTCCACTTCTCGCGAGGGGGCGGGGGGGGGCGGGGCTTCCTGAGAACGCGGCAGGCACGTACTGGTAGAAGTCGGCTTCCTTGACGGCCTCCTCGCACCTCTTGAGTGTCTTGGTGTGCTGGTTCTGCAGCGACTGCAAGTCGGCCATCGCCTTCATGCACTGCATCTTCAGCCGCTCGTAGTCGTGGCTCAGCTTGGAATTGGGCCTTGGGGATGCAGGACGGGATGCACATTTCAAAAGAGGCAGGATAGGACTTTGCACAGTAGGATAATGCTTTACCCTGACGTCACGAGACCGCAAAGCCAAAAACTCTGACATAAACCCTTTGATGGGAGCTGGACCAGCCTATATTTCGGTAACCAATGTTAAACCATGTGTAGCTGTAATGGCTGAAAGGGGATCAAACTGCACACTAATGATTAACCCATAAGGGCCTTTCCCACCCAAGTTTAAGAATCTAGTTCCAAGTTCCTGGGCCATTTTGACCGGGAAACTTTGTAGTTCCTGGCCACCTGTGTGTCCCTTTCCCACCACACAACAGGAACTGGGACCTTTTTGCTAAACAAGCACAGTAGATGCAAAAAGTTCGTAGGTTAAACTTCACATGTAATTTCATAGGAAACAACACTGCCTAGGGCTGCTCGATTGTGGCAAAAATCATAATTGCGATTATTTTTGGTTAATACTCGCGATTATTCAACATGTTTGCTCATTGACTTTAAAAATATCATGCATTTACTGAACTCAAAAAAAAAAAAAAAAAAAAAAAAATTGAAATCCAAATATAATTCAACTGAGAAACAATACGGGTGTGAAAAAAGGGACACTGGATTTATAACAGGACTAAATAGGAGCACCATTCTGAAATTAAATGTTGCACAATAATCATTTTACCCCGATTATTTTGAATTGATAATAGCTGGAAGCCAAAGTTGTAATTGAAAATCAAATTCGATTAAAGGCCCATCCCTAACTCTGCTACAGTTATGCTTTCGTTTTTTTGGGGATTGATCACGCAGTTTGAAAATATGGAACAAATCGCACTACACTTATACAGCCCAAGACATGTTTATGATTCATCGTTAAATCTGGCCAGTAGATCGATCTTTCGTTTTCCACAGTACAAGAAACCATGCAATGTTATTTCACTAAGTGCTGGCAAGTTTCACTGCCAGCATGGGCATGTTAAACAGCAGTACGTCGGTTATTGATCAAATTTTCCGATGCAAAAATATGGAGATGAAATCAAAAAAAACTGTATTTGTAAAGGCATGTAACCAAGATAAAAAAAAAAAAAAATTCCATCTTCACATTTTTTGCTCTGCTGCTTCTATCTCTTTTCCTCACACCTCCGTGTCACTTCTGAGTTGGCACTGGTGCTTATGGTCAACCAAATAGCAACATTTATCCCTCTAAGCCCCACCCGGTAGTTCTTGGTCGAGCAAAAAGTACCTACTCTGGAGTAGGGACTAAAGGTCTAGGAAATAGCCCCAAGGACCTACAATCAGGCCAAGCTCCTGTGGTGGGAACAAAACCTAAGTTCCTGAAAAATGGGAATAAAGGCATAAAAAAAGGGCTTAATGAAAGTATAAGCACTGTGCTACCACTGCGCCCAGTGGCCTGCATGGTGACACAAACATCAAGCAGTTATACCCAATTAAGATGAACTGGACACAACCACTAATAAGTCATTGACCTCGGTCAGGCAAACAGCGGCATCAACAAACACCGGTTTCATGTTACGCATCTGACTCTTCAGTAATTACATCTACTCACCAAAAACATTTTTTAATAAACACTTCTTTCACACTCAAAAGCCTAAAACAAACCAATTTAATCAATGAGCCACAGAGGAACTGGTTTTAATTTAGGCTTCTGATCTCATTCATGTGCATCAGAGAGGATGCACACAAACTGGGTGCTGCTCCGGGTCCCGTACCGACAGTCGTCGAAGGTGGTGCCGGGGGAGGAGAGGGCGAGGCGTTTGCGTAGCTCATCCCGCTCACGGGTCACCTGCCGCAGCTGGAACAGCACCGTCTCAAGCTTGTCGTTGGCCTGCTTGCTGTCCGTCAGTGCCGGCGGGGGGGAGGAGGCTTTACCGGTCGTACCTGCAACGGTAAGCATGTGACTGCGGGCAAAGCAATCCCCTCGGACCGTGGCGCATGGGACGCAATCCAGGGCCCCAGGCCAGGGCATGTACAAGTATAGCTACTAGCTTACAGCAGGACAGGGCCTTAGATCTAGTGATATTATCATGTCGGCATAACTGAACTGATCATACAGACAGTATGCGTTCACTCTGCTATTAGCTTTAAAAATTAGCTAGCACTTACGAAATACTGGGGTGCATATGCTGAACATTTTGCAGTACTGCAGAATGCAGTAAATCCAAGTGCATTAGGAAGGAAAACTGCTATGCTCTATAGTGATGACAAGGCATACAATTACAAGGGACAGGATGCTGACTGGCATGCTGAATCCTTCTACTTCTCGCTTCTACACATGTCCGAAGCATTAACAAACACCCAAGTGCTGCACAATGACAAGGCGGTAATCATTTTCTGCTTGACAGGTAAGGCCGGAGCACGAGACGAGTAAGTGCAATGTGAAAAATCTGTGACTCCCTTTCCTCCCCATATTCACATCAGCTACTCTACAAAGCATTTATTTTACAAAATTCAATGCATTGTGCAGTTCGGAATAATTGATCTGGTTAACAAGTAATGAAATGCAGCTGGTGCTCCCATCAGGAAGAGCGTGGTACTTTTAAAGGCTACAACATACTCTTTGCACTGGGAGAAATTAACTACGATGGCAGCTACTGACCAACCCCACAGCGTCACACTATGTCACCCAATTGTCGACAGCAGCTGGGATAACCGTTCCAACGTCGTATTGCTGAAACGATGTAAATTACGTTCGACGTATGTGGCTACCTTCAGCCAGGAGGAGGATAAGTTACACCATCTACTGTTGAAGAATGACATTTAAATTCTAGCCATCGAAAATAACACGACCCAGGTTTTTTTAGATGCATTTCTTTTTGGTTAAAAAAAAAATAAAAAATACACACACACACCATGTTATATTTGCAGCAGTACGTATAGGAAAAAACATATCGTGATACTGCGGTTCATGTGTGCGTACCGTTGTGTAGCGTTACACCCCTAATATAAACACACTAGACTGTAACACACGTCACCCATGAAACATTCAGCTGAATTTGAACCCCAGACCTACCTACACTGCTGAGTGAGCTGCTGCTTTCAGAGTCAGATGGCATCGTGGACAACACGCTGTACGTAGAACCTTTATAAGAGCGAGGGGAAGAGACTGTTAGAAAACAACCATAACACTGCAAAACAAGCTTTCCACCAAAAGCCAAAGCATACAAATAGAACGGAACGGATGGAAAAGGGATGACTGGAATATAAACTTGCAACTTCTGTATGTGGTAAAAGGCTACCAACCGAAGTTGTCCAAACCGAGAAAACCCCCTTCAAGGTCTCATACAAGACACTGGTTTCCAAATTCTGAAACCTGAACCCCATTCAAAGCCAAACCAATGGGTTCTTCTACAATCCACTGGCCTTTTCATTCCGATTAAGTAATCATTTATGATTTAACGGAGTATAACATATCCCCAGTGGCTATTTTTCTGACATCGCTCTAAAAGACCAGATGATCCAATGACGACTTCCTGAGCTGGGTGGGTTTCAGTGGGGGCTTTGGCTTTACCATCAGAGCGCCGGCACTGCTTACAGTACATGACAAACCGAATGACGCCTAAACAAGAGAGAGTCACACTTACAGGAGAATTCCATCTGTTTAAAATGGCCCAGCGACGTTGCAAGCATTACAAAGAAATAACAGCATATTGACTACAAACAGAGCCCCTGCGATTCATCATATGAAAAAAAAATTAAAATCACCACCCTCTGCTATCACCAGAAACTCGAGCTCCAATTCACGCCGGAGGTCCAAAGATGCAATACTTACAGTATTTCTGGCCTGACAGACAACACCTATATTACTCTGTCAGATCTTCCCTACCCTTCCATTTGTAATCCTCAGTTTCCCATGAATCCGTAGTACTTTGAAACCTGTAGTCTAAATGGTGGCAAGATGCTGCCAAGGACCATACTGTGATCCATATGGTGCACAAAACAATCCCCGAACCGTACGAGCAGAGAAAATGGATGTTATTTCACGGTCATTCCTACGGCAGCAAACACGAACCTACTACAGGGTTTCCTTTAATAATCCAGACCAAAATCACAGATCAATAGCCAAAATATATCACAGACTTTTATACCTAAAGAAATAAAAGACACAATCTTAAGCTTTCCTATAATGCCAAACGTCATATCAATAGCACGAGGCAAGCAAAGGGTAGATGCTGGTTAATGCCAGGTGAACCAAGCTAGAGAGTATTTATGGGAAAACAGTAAGTTGTTATCTACATCATATCCTCAGTAAATGCCCTTTAATCTGGTCAAAAATAAACACAACAAAACCTGTATTTCCAAGCATGTGTCCATTTAATTAAAGAGCAAACCACTTTTAACAAAAAAAGAGCAAACAATAGGAATTCCCTTATCGATACCCTTGAAAATCTCATTCAAATCAGAGCGAACAGTGCAGCTTAAAATCCCCCCCAATACACACAAAAAAACAAAATCCCTCCCACCCAAAGGATACCCTGGGGCTGTGACAAGGCACAGACTAATTAACTATGAGACATTAAAGCCTTGAAGCTGTCGAGGCAGGCCCACACGGCAGCTGCAATACACCCAGCAAGGCCTTGAGAAGGGGGGGGGGTGGGCTTTCATCTCCTCTGACAGACAGTGGATCTGCCCCTGTTCCAACAATACTCCACACAGTCACTTTCCAGAAAGCTCTGAAGCAACACAGCACCTCCCTAAGAAATGCAGAACACTCTGAACAAAATAAAGATGAGGTGGCGTACGGATCAGCGGGTTAGGATGCTGTGCTTGTGATCGGTAGGTTGCCGGTTCAAATCCTGCAGCTGGCAGAGTAAAAGTCATCGGTGAGGCCTTGATGAAGGCCCTTAACTCCAATTGCTCCAGGGACTGCCTGACCCAGCCAATAATAAAGTAGTGGTTCTCATCTCCAGTATGGAGGACCCACTGTTATTGGCTGATTGAGAGGTCATCCCCAAAACCCACAGGGGCTCTCTATGGATCAGGTTCCCTACCCCTATGCTAAAGAAAATGAACACAGTTCACACAGAGAGCTTTCTGTGCATTTGCTCTACCTGCTCACAACTGGCTCATTGCCCATTACTTGAAAAGGGAGGTGTCATGAGACTTAATTAACACTGCACAGGGCATGGCTCATTTTAACCTCTGGTATATGGTCAGTTCACTAAAAACACCAATCGAGCTGAATTCCTCGCCCAATCATGAAACAAATTAACTATCCTTTAACGAGGAGATCTAACAGAAGTAA
Organism: Mormyrops attenuatus; assembly: GCA_026777985.1. Taxonomy (NCBI): domain Eukaryota; kingdom Metazoa; phylum Chordata; class Actinopteri; order Osteoglossiformes; family Mormyridae; genus Mormyrops; species Mormyrops attenuatus. The sequence goes on from JAODKC010000045.1 coordinate 8,344,279, forward strand.
CGGTCACAAAAATCTAGTTTTTACCTCATTTTCCAAACAGACAGCTGCTCATCAGTTACTCAAAGCTAAAACTCAGAATGACCTAAAGTGATAACTGAAGAAATAGTTGCAAGCAGAAACCAAGTTTCTTATTTCATTAGTGGGTATATGGTGCAAAATATTCGTTTCTGAATGCTGGGCATCGTACGACGGCTCCACACCAATTAAAGAATCCAAAACATAGGATGTCGTGCATTTATACGCACAAAAATAAACCCGCAAATATAGTTCAGTGTATTTAAATATGACATCACTACAAAGTAAACGAGAAAAGCTTTTCAAGCACTAAATAACTAGGTCAGTGGAGGACTGTGACTTTCCGGGGGCAACTTTTCTTTAAAGTATGCACATTTCATCCTATAACAGTCGCAGCTTTTTTTCCTCCCCTCTGACCAAAATGAACCCGATGGCAGAAACCCGCAATGGTTCTGTGTGTCTGGACACCAGAACCCACTTAGAAAATGCATCATTACAAAGACATGGCTTAAAATATTTATCAGCCTCTGTATAATGTATAGCATTCGATCACATAAATGTGCTGTCTTTATAAAAATAAAAAACGAACACACCCAGATCTCTCACACACACACAGTCAGAGGACTGCTCCATTTACGACCAACAAAACTGTGAGCTCACTGGACAGAAAAAAAGAACAAAACCATTACAGAGCTACAGTGGACACAAGTCCCAAAGGCTCATGTTGGACCATTCCCTTCCCCCCACTAAGGCTGGTAAAGGCAGTTCTTCCAAGACGAGCGCATCAAGTTTGTTTTCCTGGTTTTCTAAATTACCTTCACTGACTCTACCAGGGAGACCATGACGTGTGAGGAGCCCTGAGATGCGACTCATATCAGCCTACCCTAACCATGATTTACCTTCTCAGTACAGCTCTGTACCGATACCGGTGAGCCATTTTTCTGAACAGCCACCCCAGTTGCATCCCAACATCCATTTTTTCTATGATCTACCCCAACATACAAAAGTGTTCCTGCAATGATTTAGCCAGCCTCAAATGCTCTCCAGCCACTTATGCTCATATACAACAGAAAACATAAAAACAATTCTGCTTTTCAGCACTAATTAGTTTCTGCTCTGCTGTGGGTGGAATTGCTGATTCAACTTTTTGTCAGCAACCTCTGTCCCTGATGTAAAACCTTGTACTCGGGATAAAGAGAGAGCCTGACAAACGGTTCTGTTTACCCACATCTCAGGACACTAAATCAAACCGACTCTGGCAGTTTCTCACTTGCTGTAGGAGCCTTTGCTGTGTGTAAGCCAGGCTCAGGCCAGTTTTAATCAAAAGTCCCCCTTCCCATCAGGCAACTGAAGGGGGGGGGGGGGGGGGGGGTAAAATGCCGGCAGAGCAGGGGCATCACATGGATCAGGCATTCTTTGTTTCCTTTGCCTGCAGTTTCCCATGAGTCTGTTTGGCTAGACACCCTCACAATGGGCAAGGTTCACAGCAGCCAGCCACTCGCCGCTTCTTGGCAGTCATGTGATCTTATGCTGTACGTGGTTCTTCAGCACTGAACATGAATGGGCAGTTGTCTGCTGCCGATCTGGCGATTGTCTCCTTGAGAAGTCCAAGAAGTTCTGGCCCCCATTTCTCCACTACACAACCTTTTGGGCATCGGCATCCCAGATGCCTCCCAAGGTAAAGCACAACCTCCCGCATAAACACTGTGACTAAACGCGCGCAACTGTACTTAGTCATACGTTGTTCTAGAATTCAGCGGCTATTGTGAAACCACCATGGCTACCAGCCAATAATTGTGTAAATTGAATGATTGAAGACCAGTCCTCTAAGGATGTTGCAGCACTAAATAACACCCATTCTGTTTCTCTGTGGTTTTTATTAGAGCTTGGAGATCTCCTCCCTTACTTATCACATTCCAGTCCTCCATCATCTCCCACATTCCAGGTTTGTAAATACAAAGCTGCCGTACCTCCCATACTGATGAAGGAACACATCTGGTAGACCTTACATTAAAATCCAATTTAAGATTTTTCAAAGAAACTTTAAGAAGATAAGGTTTAAGAAATATTAAGGTGAGGGATAAGGTGGCCATCGATCCCACGCGAATTGACGGGTCTCTTACAAGGCATTGTCTCAAAAATGAAACACCCCAGGACTTTCTCATGGATTTCAGGACCCATAAATAAGTGACCGTGGGAACGGTGGACTCTCATTATAAAACACCTAGATGTTCTCACTATAGTACACCACGCATTATAACCACAAAGTATGAAAAGTCAAGCGGTAACAAAAAGCTGGTTAAAAAAACATCCTGAAACATAGACCCAAGATACACAAAGTTTGTGTGTTCAAAGATTTAAAATTGGAATTTTTTCATTTTAACCTGAACCACATCAACTCCAAATTCACAGACACCAGACAATGGAACCCTCTACAGCAAGATGGAGGAACTCAGAAAACACACCATGCAACCCTTCAACCTTGCCACTGAATCTTTTACAGCCAAAGGCACAGGATAATATTTAGCTCCCTAGCAGTGCAGTTCTTCCTGTTTTGTTGCATCATAAAACCTCTCAAAGGCTGACCGGTGAGGTCACAGAGCCTCCCCTGCATCCTTATGGGAAGTGGAGTTCTCCCAACACGATGGCGGCCATTTTCTGTAGTGCTGTCTTCAGCACTCCACAATACTCGCTCATTTTTTATATATATGCACGACAGCACTGGCAAGGAGAGAGAGAGTGAGACTTAAAAATAAGGCAGTAAGAAGCTTTCCTCTAATTTTAAAGAGTTGTCAGGGATTTAAAAAAGAAAAAATTGGTTCTTGACATGTCTGAGCAGCCAGAGTCACTGTTTAGGTGAGAAACGTTTTTGTTCAAGAGTAATGGTGACCTGACCGAACAAAAATGCCTCTAGTACACAAAACCCTCATAATTAAAGTTTTTAAATTAAAACTAAGACAAAACGTCTCCCACAGCTACAGCTGGGAAAAACGGCAGCAATTTCAATGGCTTCCAAAGCAGGCCGATCACTTAAGCACAACATTACTCCCCTGAACGGGAAATGGCCATCTTGACCACCTGTCACCAGGTGCAGAACTGGTATCCATAATGTGCACCTCAAAAAAAAAGGGGGGGGGGCTAAGACACATGTGAAAGCATGTCTAGCTGTCATGAGAATCAAAATTTAGGTCCCTCATTGCCGGCACCAACACACAGACAAAACAACAAAACAAGAAACAAATGTTCAGAAAAGGAACAGATCTGCCTCCATCCACCAAACGAATGTGGACCACATTTGCAAAAAGTACTGTTCATCCTTAGCAGGGGTGTCACAGTGCGTGCATTATGCTGCAATCTCCTGGACCACTTTGCATATGGCTTTCATCAAGCTCTGGTGAACACAGCAACAGGCACACAAGATGGATTAGCTCGTCTTCGCTAATTATATATGGCAAAAATAGAAGCCTTTTCTGAAGAAGTATACACAGCATATGTAACCAATCATCACCCAGAATCACAACTCGCAACATTAAAAGTTATAACTGCATGTCTCTAGGTGCACAATATGCAATAAGAGCGTGAAAAAGAATCAACTCTGGGACGCGTAAAACCAAGTACCCTGCATTTCATCATTTATCAAAACAACTAAAATCATTCGTAGAACAGGGCACCATACTCGTTTAGCTCCCACCCGCCATGCACATTAAACATGAGCCCCATTATGACATCAAAACACAGATTAATGGAGTAATCAGCCTTTCAGGAACAGCTAGCAGTAAAAGAACACTCAGTGACAAAAGACGTTAAGCACGCAGACGGAGTGATGGAAATTAAATGAATCTGCACGTGGTGAAAGGTCATGTGACTATTGCAATGATTATATCATCAGAAGAAACGGACAACAGAGTTGGCAGTATGGGCACACTGCTGGTCCCATGTCAGTAGGGTGTGGTACCTCCCGGGCCTGGATACATGCAGCGATACGGTGCGGATCGGAGTCGTACAGCTGTTGTATCCTCTCTTGCGGCAAGTCGGCCCACAGCTGTTGTAACTGGCCGTTCTGATCCAGAAGCCTGGCAATGGGTCTGAGTTGACGTCCGGGCTGATCCCACACATGTTTGATTGGGGAAAGATCAGGGGACCTGGCTGGCCACGGAAGGACCTCAACATGACACAGCCAGTCCACAGACACATGTGCTTTGTGTTGACGGGTGATGTCTTGTTGAAAGACTGTACCAGGGTGCCGTCTCAGGACGGGTAAGACGTGGATACAGGATGTCACTGACGTAGCGCTGAGCCGTCAGGGTCCCCCGAATCACTACCAGAGATGACCTGAAGTCATACCCTAAGGCTCCCCACACCATGACGCCAAGAGTAACGCCGGTGTGTCTCTCCACAACAATGGCAATATTGCTCCTCGCCCCTCGACGCTGCCATACGCACACGATGGTCATTCGTGGTAATGCAGAACCGAGATTCACTGCTGAATACGGTACGATGCCACTCATCAGTCCATGCCTCCCGGTTACCGTATCACTCCAAACGCAGCCATCTCTGCGCTGGTGTTAACGGCAGCCTACACATGGGATGGTGAACCCATAGTCCGGCTGATGCCAGTTGCCTAGACACGGTGCAGGATGACACGGGGTGGCGTAGAGTCTCCAATACCCGTGTCCGGATGGCAGGCGCAGATGTCATGGGGTTCTGTAATGCTTGGTGCACAATACGACGATCCTCCCTTGGTGTGGTCTGCCTCAGGCGACCGGAACCTTCACGACATGTGTGGGTGCCCTTACTTGCCCATTGGTTCCAACATCTGGTGACTGACATCTGCATGGCCCACATGCTGGGCAATTGCACGATACGACCAGCCGGTCTCATGCAAACCTACAACGCGACCCCTATCAAACGTCATCAAGTGCTGGTAATGCTGTCTAATGCGTTTAAGGAGCATCCTCTGTGTCTGGTGACTAAACATGCCAGCTCCTTGCAAATCGAATCATTTACATACCCACTGCTGATCTGCACGTGTATCAAATTACATCCAAATTGGACCATTACTGCTGGGTGCTTAACTATTTTTTCGTCACTGAGTGTATGTTGAGGTGTTCCTATTCTGGATGCCAAGTGCATCAAGCCATATTTTTTATTTATTTATTTATTTTTTTTAAAAAAAAGAGGGAGATGCACCTCAGGTCATGCAGCAAAGTAGATTTTTCAGCAAAATGCCATTTGTCATCCAGACATCGTTTTTGCACGTAACCTCAAAGTATTTCAATCCGTTGCGGAAACAAGCAAGACTATGGCAGGGTGTGGTTTACTTGTGAGTCATAGTTATATTATGTGACAGCGCACTTATGTACATGCATAGAGGACAGATGTTTAATAATACCAGAAAGTAGATCTAGCTTAAAACGAAAGGATTTCCATTCAGTTAACAAAAAAAAAAAATATCTGGGGAATTTTGGTCCAGAACATGAAAGCAGGTGAGTGTTGAATTGAGGAAAAGTCAGTCAAATAATCATTTGTCTGTATTGGTGATAAGGGAGTGAGCGACTCTGAGAAAAGAGAAAAGCTGCCTGAATTCCTCCCCGATCCATTTTCCTTAAGCTACACCTGTTTCAGTACTTCTTCCCACACGATAAGGCATCAAGGCTAAGAGCGACGTTAAGGCACACAGTAAGACATCTGAGGGTGGAGGCTTACGCGACATTAGTCTGCAAATAATTTTTCTGAGTATTCAACCAGTTTTGGACTTTATATTCTGCTGTTCCATGACCTATGTTTGACAGACTTAAGAATTTAAGAGTCACCATCTTGGCACATTTTCACCATAACAGAAAAAAACACTTCTAGATGTTCGAGTCATTTCTCAATAAGAGAGGGGGATTAGTGTCACATAGAACAGTACCTGAAAACGTGTTAGATGTTTTGCCTGTGTCATCTGATGAAGTATTACATCTTTGCCACTCTGGCCAAGCGAACTTCTCTGGAGAGAGACGGGAGAGAGGGAGAGGGAAAGAGGGGAAAAAAGTATTAGGTGAGTAAAGCAGATGTATTAGTAAATTGTAAGTTTTGAAGGTTTGAAAAGTGAATAAACTGGGTAGAGAGAGAATACATGCATTTTAATTGATGTTATTTGAACAGTTTTAGGTAGAATTATGACAGATTTCTCTTCAGTTCAAAAGCAGCCGCTGAAACACAAATGTAAAGTAAATGAATTAACCATGAACGAGACCCCTTTCCCAAAATCTTTAAGAACAAACAAAATTATGAACACACAATTTACAGACCAACGAAAATTCTTTCATGCAAGTTCTGAGCTTCATCCATCTATAAATTTATAAACATTGCAGGCTTCATGGAAAGTTCCCCTGCAGACTGGGGAGGGGTGCATTAGAAGTCAACAAAAAGCCCAGGCGTGTTTACTCCCCTAAATTATTTACTACAGTTGCCACTAGAAAGACAGGAAATGCTCAGGAAAGCCAATCTATTTACTAAAAAGTTTAACAAGGACATAGTCAAAGAAACAAAGCAACTGCGGTGCAGCTCTAGACAGTAGTAATGCCTCTCCCCAGGTCACTATGGGGTTACGTTCCGATAAACCATAAGGCAAAAAATGCATTTTAATACAGTATACCTAACAAACAGTTTAGCCCAGTGTTTCCCAACCCAGTCCTTGAGGAACCCCGGGCAGTCGAAATTTTTGCTCCCTCCCAGCCCACCAGCCAATCAGGAACACCAAATCCCTGATACAGGTGCACTGGGAGCGGAGAGGAAGCAAAAACGTGAACTTGGGAAACACTGGTCTAGCCTAGCGTTCTTTAAACATGCATAGAACAATTACACTAGCCTACAGTTGAGCAAAATCATTAACACAAAGCCTATTTTATTATAAAGGGTTGAATATCTCATGCAATTTATTGAATAATGCACTGAAAGTGAAAAACATTTATCCGTTGCAAAAACAAAACATTGTAACACGGACCATTGTAACCCAGGGAGCGTTTGTTTAACCATCCCATATAGTTCAAGGCCATTAAAAAAGCCGAATGATAGGTACCCTGCTCCTCCTGCTTATGCATTTAAGCAGGAATGCACAGAAAAATAAATAGCCACACTCGTTTGTCTCTCCTTCACATCATTTTATCAGATGTAACGACCACAAACTGGCTGAATGATATTTTAGAATTTACATTATATGGGACATGGTACACAAGATACAATGAAATAAACTTGCAACATTAATCCCTGATAGAGAAGCACTGCCAGTCCAACGGGACAGCTTTCAGCCATGGAGTTTTCCAGAAAGCCTGCACTGCACTGATCACTGCAGAGACCGTCTGCACAGAGCTAACATTCGGCGCAGTTAGACCTTAGGCCTTTCTTTGCGTGTCAACAGACTAGGTTCTTTTTTTAAAAAAAATCTCAGTAAACATCATGTGTAATTACACATAATTGGGGTTGGCTTTCTCCGGAGATTTCTACAAATTCAGCAGCAGCACTGATATAGTGCTGTATGACACACTCCAGTAGGCTACTGCCTTGTTTTAAAAATAACCATCTTGTGCAATGATTAACTTGTAGAAAACAATTACAATGCTATGCATTAAACTAAATTAATCTTACACAAAACAGGAAGTTAAAAAAAAAAAAAAAAAAAAAAAAAGACTAATATAGGCCTGAGGATTTTCCATCTGCAATAAGACTGATAAAGAAGTGGTCCGGCTTAAATGTGTTGAAGCCTGTGGACAAAAAATATAATCCAGGATGGTTTCAGAACATGTCATTCAAGGGGAAAAAACCCTCTGCTGTAGCATACAGACGCATAAAATAACTATCCTAAGGCACTTCAAAATTCAGAATAAGTCTATCATAGCCATTTACTTCATTTCTCCCTCAAAATTCAGAGAGGGATTAAGTTCTGCGCCACATGCCACAGCACAAGGCTGAGTAATGTCATGTGACTGAGTGTTTCTGCAGGAGAATGTAAGTGACACTGTCTTATGGGGGTGGGAGGAGTTTAAGTGGCCTGGTGCTCTCAGCTGACCGCTGCATTGGAGCCTCACGGGAACCTGCTGAGGTCCTGGCAGCCCGCATTGAACGATGTGCCATTCCACCCAGAGGGACTAGCTCTTCTGGGCTGCGCTTTGTGGCTTTGCAGTGTGACAAACAGCCATTGGCTGACAAATGTGTCTATTGGGGGAGGAGGGCCCTCTGCCCTCAGTGCTTCCTGGGAAGGATCAGGGAAAGGGGGGAGGGGTAGGCAGGGAAAACCGGAAATAAACAAACAAATGAAAAGCACTGGGCAAGTCTAAATCTGTTTCTGATAGACAAATCAAAAGGTACTCGTCACTATATTTAATACACAATGTCGAATCAGTAGGATTGTAGCTCTACAGAGGGGGGTTAAAAATTTCAATGGTGAGAGGGGGGGAGGATCTGAGTGCAATGTTTAAAATTTAGTCTGAATGGGAAAGTGCGTTGTATTAAAGATTTAAAATCCAGAAAAGGGATTAGACAAAAACGAGTTTGATTACATTAAAGCTCAAAAAATAGGAGTAGCTGAAATATTCAAAATCTACAAACTGGAAGGATTGTTTGACCAGAGATGGAATGTGTGGGGTAATGGTTAAAAACATTAGCATTAACCCTACGCACAGAATCTAAGTGTAGTTTTAAACTGTGAAAACATGCACACTGCTTCCAGAAACATCTATTTCAAATGGCCCATACAGCATTTCCATACTTACTAATCTAGTATATTTCAAGGTTGGGGAAGCACTGAACATAATCTGTTGTGTTTTTGTTCTTTTGTATTTTGGTGGAGGGAGAAAGCAAAAATAGAATGCTAATACTAATATTACCGCCATATTCGCAGGAGATGAAACTCCCAACAGGAATAAGGAGACAATGTTCAGTACACAGTAACAACACCGTAATGTTACATCCTTAATCAACTGTACTGGGCTTTAGTACCCTCCCCCAAAATATTACTCATTACCCTTTTCCACAATACATATCACTAAATGGCATCTTCAGACCGGAAAATAAAAATTAACCACAGCAATTCTGCGGTGGGCTCATAGAGGCTGGCTTTTACTGCTCCAGGCATGCAGGTGACTGAAGATAAGAAGGTCGTTTCCGCCTCTTGGGCAATGTCGACGATGACATATGTTTAGGGGCGCCGTAATTAAAGGGCCCGTGGACATGTTTAACACTGGCGTAGTCACGCGCAATAAGAGCATGCGCCTTGATTAAAGTGATTTTTTCAGGGTGCTCTCCGTTACGCCGCTTTATCTGATCCCGGCTCCTTCGGGGCAGTTGGCAAGCCTGACCATCTTCCCCAAATGCTCGCTGACGGCGCAATTCAAACGACCAGGTCAAAACGAAACACAAATAGCTTGTTGTTTCCCTGGCCTGGGCCCTCCTTTCCGTGGCACAGTGGCAAAACCAGTTAGCCCAGTAGCGTGGGGACTACTGTAACCACGGCTCAGCTTCACAGCCTCCCATGAACCGGTGGTTAATGCGCCGGTGTAGGGTTGCAGCGCCATGCTTCTGAGGGAGGGGGGGGGGAGCTCACGGTTCAGGTGCGATGGGACAGCAGATGCCGGGATTCTTGGGGGCGTGTCACGGGGCTTCCGCAGGGCCCACTGGGCCGGAATGAACCGTGGCGTTCTCCACCCGAAACGCCCCCAGCAATGATACGTCTGCATATTAATTCAAAGGGCAAACAAAACTGCACACAGATGGCAACCTAGCAAAGTAACGCAGTGCACAGACAGAACACAGTAAATCCTGGAGTGATGCTGACCTGAACCAAGAGCTTCAGAAGTCAACTTCTTGCAGCAGATTCCCCTCCCACCACCTTTCTTAAATCTAATTAAACTGGTGAACAGAAGGGAATATATTTGAAAACAGAAATAATCAATTAAATGACCACTCTTGGGACACACATTTGTATTCATATCTTTGTGGGGACTGTCCGTCCATTTCTTCGCAAAAAACCTTAATCCCAACAATGGCAACCTTAACCCTTACTCAGCCCTAACCTTAAGTAAATTAACAAAATACAAAACTTTTGATTTGTTTAGGTTTTCGATTGCATTCACAGATTTTTAGAAAAAAATGTTCCCCACAACGTCAAAACGACATTTGGTCCCCACGATGTAATACATATCACACACACAGACGGCCCAAACTTGAAAAGAAAGAAAAACCTTAATAAGGGAAAGACTTAAAGGGGGGGTTTAATGAACTGAAAATAGGTCAACAAGGGTGGGGGGAAGGGCTGCATGCGTGAGAGACGCATCTCAACATAGCATTGCATGAAATATTTCACAGTAGAACAAAATAAAAACACACTGTTGGCTTTTATTCAACTCAAAGTCCAATAAAAACACCTTTGTTACCGATTAACGTGGCACCACAGCAAATGGCGAGCAGAAAACCAAGCAGGGCGAGACACCCACTGAACTTATGCGTGTGAGAAGATGTTAAATATAACACTGCACCATTCATAATCTGGGTTGCTGCGCTTGTGCAATCGAAGGGGACAGGCCAGAGGGAGGCAGGAAGAGCAGCACTGCGAAACAGACTGGGAAAAGTACAGCGGAAATTGGTGGCTAGCAGCAATCCCAGCCGTCTGTGCCGAGCCGCTCGCTGCCAGGGGGGTGGAGCCAGCCAGGTTTGTTTTCTGGACACTTTAGGTAAATTATATCAGCAGAATCGAGTGAAAGGGAGGGGGAACCAATCAAAACGAGCACACTTAAATCCAGATGGCTGCGGGAAGCCTGTTGGTACGCGGATTAGAATCATATAAACGTAAAAAGTACTGCCAAAAAAAAAAAAAAAAGACACTAAAAATGCAAAACAGCGGAAGACAGCAGTGCATTTTTTATTAGTTCATTTTATGTTACTTCACTTTTCAGAAGACAAGCTCTCTGAAAAAAGCTCCCTAGAAAAAGTATCCCATCCTGAACTAGGTTCCACGAAACCCCTACAGACTAAGGGAGTCTAGCTGCCGAAGCTGAGCTAAAGGCAAAATTGTTTCCAGAGGAAACCAGTTGCTAGACGAAAGAGTCACTTTTAACAACAGAAATTGCAAAACACAGTTGAAACGAGTCTGTGGAACGCAAAACTTGTAACACAGCAGATGAGTCCCAGAGCAATGATGTATTTTGGAATGCAAAGTGAAACTCGCCCGCAAACCATTAAAGAAATGCTCAACTTTATTCACAGGTCAACAAGGACAAATCGGCAGTTCCTGAATTCTAACCACTAGAGGGGAAACCCATCTAATCACATACAATTATCATTTCAACGGTTAAATATATATAGGAAAAAAATTAACATGCTTTTGCAGTTTAAAAATTGAAATACAAGCTCAGTACAAGCTATTGGAAATACAAAACAGAAGAGCATGCATTAAAGGATTACACGGGGCGAAATCTATACTATAAGATTCACTATATTTTGTAAAGTGTTCAACATATATAGTACTTCTGGTAACAGGGGCAAATTTATATTGTTATTTGTACAAATATGTTTGAGTGAATGGTGCGTGAGTGTGCCCTGCGATGGGGTGGCCCCCCATCCTGGGCTGTTTCCCGCCTCGTGCCCACAGCTTCCAGGACAGGCTCCAGACTCCCCGCGATCCAGTGGGAAAAGCGGTTTGGAAAATGGATGGATGGATGTTCGTTCATACATGCATGCATTTTACAAATTCAACTGAAGATTGTCAAGAGATTTAATTTTTAGATGAATTACCTGGACTATGACATGCAATTTTAGTTTAGTTTTATAAAAAAACATTATGCTTCCACTTCGTTCCACGAAGCAGATAACTTACGTACTGTAATTATTTCAGCTGGCATAGCGCTAGTCAATGTGATGGTCCTCCTACCATCTTGAAAGGCGTACAGACAGACTAAGAAATCAACAGCCCTTATGTGCTAATGTGTGGATTGTCTGAAATTTACAGACACTAGATGCATGGTCTTCCTTGCCTTACGTCATGTGCATTAAGGGCACTGCAGGTCACTGCCGTTTCATTAAGCACTAGTTGAGAATAGACAGGGAGAAACTAGCCCAGAAGCTCCTAATATTTTACTGTGAAGCTGAAATCAATAGACTTCCAGCAAAGGAAGGATGATGTAACCGATTCACTGCAGTAACCATGCAGTATGTCAGCTGGTCTACATACACACTAATTTCTTGTTGTTGTCGACCAGCTTATTCTTACTACTGAACAAGATGGATAAGCCTTATTATGATCTAAACCATTTTTTGCATAAATGCATAAATGAATACAGGGAGAAAGTTATTGAATAACTGAAAAATACAAATATAGGACATGGGGCTAACGAAAATAATAAAAGTTTAGCAGTGCCTAATTTTGAAAATGTTCTATTGAGAGATAGAGACATACAATATAAATTCAGATTTTATTGCTTGGAAAATCTTCAGACAGGAGAGCCCATACAGATTCCTCCAAAGTTAATTTCACATACCCCCCAAATGATAAACTAGAGATATAATGGGGTAAGAACACTCAATGCAGCCTAATTTCAAACTTATTTATATCCCATACACAAAATCATGCGCAAACATACTTAAATATATGGTTGAAACCATGTAATCTTTCCATGGTTATTCACTAGGTTACTACTATTAACTGCTCAGTACTTTAATTGCAACAAGGGTTTCAAAGATAAAAACTAAAGTTGCTTCATAGTTCTGTGGTGAAAGAGATTTTTCCGTGTGTCATTTAAGATTTCTGAGCAGAACAGGTAAACATTGGAAATGCATAACTCTTTATGAATTTTATGCCCTGCCTCTTATATATTAAGGTCACACAACAATCCCTTCATCATTCCATGCCGTTCCAAAAACAATGCCGGTGTTACTGCAGTATAAGTGAATTTAATTTTCAGAATGAGATCATCATTAACTAGCTCACAAATGTTGTAGATGTTATCTGGCCAAAGCTTTTCTGCTGTTACTTGCAATAGCCAGGAGGAAAAAACTTTTCACTGAAGCATATGACCGAACAGGAGTGTCTTTCATCCTAATACAAATAGTTTTACTGTCACAGAAATATTCCCCTTTGCCAGAATATAGATCAAAGATGCAAAGAATTTCCCAACACTATTCCATGAGATACTTCATAGCTTTCTGATGCAATCAGACAGAGGAGATTTCAGATTCTAACCTAGAAAATTAACATTAAGAAAATGTAAACTGTGTTATACATTTTAAAAGAAAATTAGAATCATTCTACACTACAGCACAGTCAAACGTTAATCCCACAGATGGCTGCATGATTCCCCATGCTTTCCACCTTGACCTATACTGGACAAGCAATTACTAAAAAAACTGATGTTTATGCATGATCAGGTCATTCCATAGGGCCTCATGGGGCAAAGCTGGTGATTCTTTCACTACATCAAGCACTACCACTCTGATATCTTCCTGTCAGCAGAATTCAAATTTACCGTGGACCTCCATAAAGCTCCACACTGTAAAGAAGGGTCTAGCCTTTGCACGCTGACATTAACTTTGGTTAAAATGAATTTCCTATGCTTGGAAAGTCTCGGATTTATGAAACAAATGGGAGAACAGCACCAGGACTTCATACCAAGACCACCAGAGACTTCAGATTGAAACACGGATAAGGGGGCACAATTTGCAAAAGAAGAACGTAATCCATATTTTTTTGGAGATGAAGGTAAAACTAAACTGGCTTGTTATAAAATGGCACACACATTGTCCTGCAATATTCTCCTATGGAAAGACGTGTTTTTCAATATTTATGCAGATGCTTTGCTGCTCTTACGTTTCTATAAAATGTTAATACCGCTAGGAGTCAAGCAGACAAAAGTTGCTTGGAAAGCCAAGTATTTCAATAGCAAACAAGATCACAGCAAAACCCTTGCACTGACTTCCTTCCCCAAAATTCTAACATTATCTACACTTAGTGCTTGCAGTGTCTAAATAGAAATCAATATTGTCCTGCATGCACTGAAAAAGGCGGCTCCGAAATTAGGTTATTCTGCGGCTGCTACATTTCAAAATTCTCAGTATTACACTGAGCGAGTGCTTGTTCCCACTACTGAGAAGTGTGCCAATTCATGAATGAAAAAGCCACTGCAGTGCACCATAAGGTCTAAACATTATACATCACCTGCAATGGTCGAAATACATACTAGCTATCTTACCTCATTGGAATCAGCATAAAAGCTCTGAACACACAAGACGGATTTCATTAGAAAAGTACAATTTGAAGGCCTTTTGATTATCAGTTACTTCTTGTAAATGAAATGGTCTATTCTGACCAGTGAAAGCTTAGGACACCTGTGCCAAGACCAAATCAAGGGGTAATAAGAATAAAACTCAAAACATGGACTTTACAGGTGTCAATGAAACCTAACTAAAAAAAAATGTATATGCACTGGTGAATGTTGACCTAAAGAAAAGGATGTATAGCAGATTATGTTTAAGGATTTGATAGGTGTGTTGAGAACCGCAAACATTAAATATACTTAAATACAGAATTTAAATCTAGGGAAATCATAAAGAGAAATATGCAGTCCTCAAATCTGTCATACTGCAATTCACTGGTTTATTACCGGTAAACAACTAAGCATGTGTTTATTAAACTACTCACAAGTGTCATTTGACCTGATGTCATTCAATTTAGTCTATAAATGTTTTGTTAGAAGGATGGAGAGATTACATCATTATGTAATTTAAAACCCACAGTCTTCATTTCATGGGCTGCGGAGTTAAAGCACAACAGTTTTACTCACACGAACAATTGTGGGCACAGAAATCTTCGCACACCTTGTAATGAACGCAACCAAAAATATTATCAAGGAGGACTGAAATCGGGATCAGTAGCCTACTAATACCACCATCCTACATCCTTCTTCAAAGAAATTCCAGAACTTTCCCAATTTTACAAAACACCTTCAAAAAAAACATTTCTAAAAGCACTGACTCTAAGCAATCCCCCCTCAAAGCCTAAAAAATGTATTTTAAACCAGTCACCCCGATTGGTTTCCAGCAACACACTTATTGTTGACGAGTTTCTAAATGTTGTTCAAAAAACACTTTTCACCTACAAAGTGCAGAGTGCCTCAATATCACTTTTACTTTTTAAATTTTGAAGTATCCGCCCCGTTTGGTTTTTCATTATAGCACACTATAAAAACTACAGAGATTTATTCTAATACTTATATGGGTTTTATTAAGAACGATCATCATGTCTCACAATCCAAACCAAATTTTCATCACTCCAGCAGCATATTTAATATAAAATCTTCTTGTTTTTAAGAATTTAAGATAAAACAAACTTCCATTCAGTAACAAAGCATGAATGAATTAAGACAGCGATCCACATAGTCATTTCGAAGTATAAGAGGGCCTTTGTATAATCTATATAACATTTCTGTTTTGTTTTGACAAACTACTTGCGTATTCACTATGAAAGAGAATCAACGTGACTAAATTTGCCAAAAGTTTTCTCCTTATTTTTCTGGGTCACAAAAACCAGCTGCCAGAATAGAATACAACTTAGTGACACCCTCAAAGACCAGCCACTCCACACTGCAAGAATCAGCCATCACTGCACTTGCATTTTATTCATTCACTTCTTCCAAGCTTCTAACACATCGACATCAAAATTCTCATCCTGGAATTTTAGAAACTTTACACCAGAATTTGACTTCCACCACTAAATTTAAAAGTAAATATTTATTTGGTTTCGGATTGACTGTGTGCAACTCAAATGCATTTTTAAATATCCAGTATTTAATCTGGAGAACATATTGGAAAGCAAATTATTGACACAGAAATGGATATTTTCACTATTTTACTGCCAAGCAACTTCAAAAACCCCAACCAAATCGTAGCAGAGGAATACAGCTCTCAGACATTTAGGCATCTTGTTTCCACACTTCTTTATTACTAAGGACAGGTTGAGGGTGTAGGACAGCCACTAAATAATTAAGTCTGTAGCTACAGAACACAGGAGCAGAACTGAGAAGCTTCTTTTAACTTAATACTACTCAGATCTAAAAGCAACGGATGAAGTGACGTTGACAAACTTCAGAAACATCTTACAGGTAAAAGGGTATTGATTTCGCCATTTTCAGATAATGGAGAAACACTTCCTAGATCAGAGACCATCGACAAATGGCAACAGCAGTGCCGTCAAATATCATTCGAAGATGTTCCCTTTTTGTAATTTTCATTCAAAATATCTACAATATATATACAGATACACACCGCAAAAAGCAAGGCCTTACTCTGTCCCCTCCCCCAGGAGCCCTTAAAAAGCAGGTAAATAAGGATAATGCAACAAAGATAGATCGCCACCACCCTCCATAGCTAGGCTTAGGAACTAGTGTTCTGGCTGCATGGTTCTGGCTTTAAGTCTAGTCCTATAACTTACCTAACATTTCAATCCCTTCTAAGCAGTACAATGGTTACAGCTAAAGGCATTAGGCATGGGCCCAAAATAAAGACCACACAAATTAAAAGATTTTTAGCATATTTATATATATATATCCCCCACTATTATTTTTATCATCATCATTATTATTATTCTTGAGACCTGTACTTTCCCATTAATAAATAAAAAAATACATATTACAAGAATGACAGTATTCAAAAATCACACTATAAAAATTCTACAGCATCCAGAACTATAGATTATATGCAGACACTAAGAGAGGCAACAATTATTGCTATAACCCCAAATGATCACAGCCTTTCAACGCATCAAAATATCTGTGTGCTGTGCAAGTGTTGGAGCTGTGAGCTCCCCTTAAAAGTCAGGGACCGAAAAATGGACAGTATAATCTGAAAATATACAGGCCTACACAGCAGACAACAGATAACTGCAGTAGGGACCAAAGCTGCAATCTTTATGTATAATTAGAAAAAGATTTAAGATTGATTAACTAAATATTAAGCATTAAATAACTATTATTCTGACCATCGGCAGAGCTGTACTGTTTCCCATGAACTAGGTGGAAGTAAAGGACAGCCAAATGTAATGTAGGTAGTCAAAAGTAATGCGCAGGAAGTGGCTCTTGACACCACAGAATACAAGAAGTGGACGTTACAGTCACTGATCCATCTATGCTTCATAATGAAAAAGTACACCCAATGTCTCCTTCAGTTACACAGACGCGGTAACATTCATGTTGCATAAAAATCAGCTGAACATACAAGCAGCTATTAAATATTAAGTGTTTATTCCAGCTTGGTACTTCCTTTTAATGTAATAAGAAAATAATCATATGGACATGGAGCAATATTAAGATTAAAGTTAGGCTAATAATCACAAATTTAAAGACAAATAGGTTTCATTTCATACAAACCTATAGCCGGCTATCCCATCCCCACTTAGTAAATCTTAATATTTCTATACACCATCTAAAACTTCATATGGATGCCTAACCCCCTTTAAACTGCCAATTAAATAGAAAATCAACTACACCGCATGCAGTGCATATAAAATGATGCTTCATCGAGTTAAAATACTGATATGATGTTGCTGGAAAAATGTTATGGATTAAATACACACGCCCTGTGCCAAAAAGATGCTTCTCTTACTCCCAAGGTTACTGGGCAGCACCCTCTCCGTACAGTGCCCAGCCACGTTTTTTAATGCCATGATTATACAATACCCAATCTTTGGCTCTGAGAGTTAAAATTTTTTATTGAGCACAATATTAATCTTAACACTCCTGATTTTATTACCTATATTCCAAAAAGCCATTGACGACTACATAAATCACGTCATTACGTCTACATAAAGTAGATTTAATTGTAATTGTCTTTTTTTTCGATGGGAGACATCAGGCAGAGAGGAAAAGTATTAACTAGCACAGCGAGCAGTGTCATGGTCAAGTAAGAGTGTGTGTGTATGTATGCATGGATGCATGCATGCATGCATGCATGCATCCAGGCATACATGCATGTAACAAGAAATGTAAGACACTGCTGATTTGTACGCATTTAGGATGTACGGTTGTACTATCGCAACACATTTAAACCGGTCATGCATGCATTTGATATTACACACGCTGGGTTACGGGGTGCGTAGATGAGCTGCCTACTAGACGTGCTGGAAAACCGTCGAGCGAAAAGGGCCGATGCCCGGCCCCGCTGGGTGCCGGTATTACCGGCCGGGGGTGCCTCACCAGAGGAATGGTCCACAGGTCCTCCGCCGTTCACGAAGAGGACTGAACACAGGTGCGGCTGGGTCTTCTCCAGAGCCACACACAGCTCCTGGAAATGGTCTCTCTCCTTATTCGCCAGCATCTTCAGAAGAAGGTCCACTTTCTCTGAGCTCGACGAGCAGTTGTTGTCCACTTCGTACTTCTCCAGCTGGCTCAAAGCGCCCGATTTGGCCAACTCCTCCACCAGGCTCTCCGCATCTGTAATGGACTCCACCAAGTTCTGGTGGCACTGCTCTAACAACTCTTTGTGCTTGGGGTCCATTTCTTCTCGCCGCGTCCTTCGCCCTCCTTCCCGGCTAAAGCGACCAGAACTGCCACAGCGATTAACGCGAGAATTTCTCCTAGGGCTGGTCACTTTTTAAGAAAACGCCACCGCAGCCATTGCAATGAATGGCCGAGCCGAGCAGCTTTTCATCACAAATTGAAAGAGACACAAGTAGCCATATTTGTTGCCTACGGCTGTTGACTGCGCTAAGAAACAGCAGTACATTTTCCCAGCTCCCACAAAAAAAGTCCTACGCTTCGCCTTTTTTCCTAACTGGGTCCATCGTAAGCAGTTACAACTGCATCCGCCCCGCACTTTCAGTCTTTTATCCCCCCCCCCACCTACTTCGCCAAAAAGAACAGCGAGAAAGTAAGGAAATTTTCACATGAGCTCCCTCAGAAAACAGCAAGCTCCGCCATGTCTCGGCAGCTGAGCAGCTGCTGCCCCCTGTCAATCAAGTTTCAGTATAATATCCATGTAAGGTAATGTGGGCGTGGCTTCCCGCAGACACACCTGGCCCTCGCGCTACGCGTAACTTCGGCCCTTTGACAACAATCTGTAGCGCGAGCTCTCCTGGGTGCAAACGGGCACCGCGAACCGGGAGCGCGTTCTGTCTTCACTCTACGGCGCTTCCATTCACTAAAGGGCGCCTGTCGCCTGTCAGCTGACACGACATTCGCATTGTGAATCCAGCCATTCATACTTTTCTCCGTTACCTCCTTTGCACATGCACCAAGAACAAATGTAGTATTTAAATATCATAAATATGTGTGTATTCATACGTATTCTAAGAATAAAGGGACATTATGGTTTTTGTTTTGAATTAAAGAGCAAAACATGCGCGTATGAATAGGTATTACGTTTCGGTAGCCTGTGCTGTCATTTTTGCAATTTTTGATTTTAGTTATGGCGCCTTTATCAGTAAATGAACTATTGGTCATAGTTATGAACCGACATGGGATCAGTATGTAACTAATAATTTCTAACACTTTTCTGGTTAATGAATTCATTAAGTAAGAGTGTACTACATTATTTGCGCCCCCTCAAGTAAAGTGTTACCAATATATTAATAAACATTTTATATATCCACTATAACTTAATATTGATCAAGATTGCAACATTAACTTTGATGGGAAATATGGAATACAAATGAGCACTATTACTGGCATAATTTCTTCCTCATATCAAATGTTTATGAAAATAATGCAGGTACATCTACAGTCGGATGTAGAAGTATCTCTCACTCACCTTGTTTAACAATATCAGCAGAGGTTAGACCTTCTGAATAACTGAGACTTACAATGACTTACAATAACAATGATGCTCTTCATGTGCTTTTGAAGTCAAAACACTGAGAATGACATATAGATGAATTCTCCACGAATGAGGACCCCGGGTCCACTGAGAAAGCCAGACGTGCTAGGCTAATATTTGGGTAGGATTTAACTTTGCTGGGGTTTCCAAGTGTAAATCCAACGCTAACAGAAAAAGTAACCCCAAAAAGCTGCAAACACTGCGATTCACACTGTGACTCTGCTACGATGAACTGTGCTGCAGTTTTCCTTAAGAATGTTACAGTATTCGCCAATAATGACACCCTCAAAGTCTGGTGTTACAGTTTATTTTTGTAATTTCTTCTTTTTCTATTATTATTATTATTGTTGTTGATGATGTTATGCTTATCTTCAACAACAACTACTCTTATGGTTGGATCATCATTCTTTAACCTCTTCATCTGTCTTCCCTTGTGAGTTAGATGTTTCTAATTTAGCATTCAGAGCAATATACCAGACCATTTCACTCTAAACATGGCACACTTAACTTTAAATGTTGACCAGCCTACAACATGTTGTCAGCACTAAGTGGTTGGGTCTAGTGCTGGCTAACAGCACTAGTGCTGTTATGCGTAATTAGAATACATAATCACATGCAAGATCAAAAACTTCCTTTATTTTACCCATCCTTAACATTTCTGTTCAAAAGATGTCTTCATTGTGGATTGTTCCACAGACAAATTAACACAATCTACTTTCTTCTTTCTGCAGAGCTCCCCACAACACACCTTATATACTTTTTAACAAAGGAAACATGAAAAATGTTCTTTTGTCCACAGATGTACACCCATTATTTTCATTTGATGGTCAAAGACACAATACCATTATAAATTCCATTAGTATGGATAAAAATATCGAATTCCCTAAGTTAATTAATAATATTCTAGAAACATTGTTATTCATTTTTGAAGCATAAAGTATGCCCAAGTATACAAAATATTTATTGTTTTGACTGGGAAACAGAAAAGCCTTATGTGATATGTGCAGCTCAGGGTGTTTGCTGCAAAATAAAATGTTTTCATGCATTTATTTAGGCTATTTGGGGTATTTAGCTGCGCTCATCCGTTGGCTCCTTGATTTGAACAATGTTAGCACTTTCAGTCAATGAAAATAAAAAGAGAAATGAAGAACCCACGACACCGTAAGGCTGTACTGGAAAAGTGGTTACGGAAAATTGGATGCATGATGGGAAAACCCAAAAGCCAAGAATTAAATGCCAAACCCAATGGATCTGCTTAGCACCTTGCATAAGAAAGTTCCAGACTAGCTTAGAACATTAGGTAATCAGTCAGCCTCATAAAGTAAATGACCACAATTTCTATGCAATGTCCAAACTGCAATGCTGCGTTTTTCTCCCTCTCGACCAAAAAGATTTCTTATGTCACCTACACTCTCAGAAAAAAGGGTAACAATTTGTACCTTTGCTTGTCACTGGGCCTGTACCCTCAAGGATCTGCCAATTGTACCCTTAGCTGTAGGTATATGTACCTTTTAAAAGGTACAGCAATGGACTCTGAGTAACATTTTTGTATACCATTGATGGTACATTAAAGTTGTTCGTACGTTCGGGATGTTCTTCAGAGTCCATTTCTGTACCTTAAAAGGTACAATTACAATGGTACAGCCCCAGTGACAAGCAAAGGTACAAATTTTTACAATTTTTTTCCCCCAAGAGTGTATTTTTAGGTGAAACATGCACTTGAAAAGATGGCCACTGTAATAATTACAGAATGTATTTCCATCCATTTTAACCAGTATACAGCGGTTGTAAGCCTATCCTAAGCAGCACTGGGAACACCCCAATTGCAGGAGGAAACCGGAGCACCCAGAGAAAACCCACACAGACACGGAACGAACATGCAAAACTCCACATTCAGAACCAAGGCAGGACTTGAACCCACAATCCTGGCGGTGTGAAGCCACATTGCTATTCACACCACCATCTATTTGGAATTACGTCTTTACATTTCACATAAAACTTCAAAAACTGAATGAAATACTTTAAATGTGTTTATAGATCATGATTTACAAGAGTGTAAAAAGCTACGTATTTGATGGCACCCATAATTTATGGTTGGCGGCCAGAGGAGATTACGAAGAAATCTGTACTCTACAAAAGAAACATTTATAGCACTTCAAAAACATTTTTTAGGACTTCAATCCAATGCATGAGCCAAGTTTTGTAATTGATTAGTGATCATTAATGAAGCATGAAATAGAAACTTCTGATAACATTATTTTGCTTTTAATTTATTCCTTGTGCCCAGACTTTCTTTATAAACATGAACAGCAAGGTATGAACAACTACAAGCAAAAATTGCGAATGATCCATTCACTTGCTACACAAAATTGTCATGGCGACTGTCACATCTCAGTTTAGATGGCAACCCTCTCATCTCATATTGTGTCAGATATTATGCAATTTCATTTAACCTTCATCAAATAAGCTTTAGTTTTCACGTCATTCCCGTATAATGAGAAAAGCTACAGAACACACGGCCAGGTAACCCAGACTACACAGCCAGACAGAGTATGAAATTGAAAACCTCACCTATGCATGTACATAAAATGTGCATCAAAACATGTGATACAGTCTATCACGGATGTATTGCACCAAAAACAATACAATAAACAGCCGCTGGAACCCTACAAACAACGTTTACTAAGGGAGATAAAAACGTGCAGGCTGGTAGATCATTAGAAATTCTATTCAGTCTGATTTTCGGTTATTTGTGCTTTCCCAGCTAATTGTTGTTGATTTGCTCTCATCGCCGAGTTATTAATTGAGAAATGATTTTGGTATGGTCTGGTGACAGCCCCGGGCCTGTTTTACGGGTTCTTTCTCTAGTGACGTTGTCTGCCATCGATTTCGATGTCAGCGGTGTCCCCCCGGGAATTATTGATCAGCATGGACACACATGCAGTCTCACCAACAGCCTGGATAGCATATAGGCCTACCGTTTATTTTTGTGCTTTAGCGGGAAATGAAATGGATCTCACCGACATAACCTTGACTAGGTCATCCGGTACTGTCCCACCCGAAATAGTCACTCACCCACCATATATAGAGTAGGCCTATATGTGTATAACATTACTGATGCTAGAAATCGATGGAAACTATTCAGAATATTAATACAGCACCCACCAGATTAAAAGATATCCATGCAAATTTTTGCATCATACTTTACAAGCAATATACAGAAAAATCCCCTGAGACAATGCATGATAGGTGATAAGGTGATATTTCTCATCACTATCTCAAACTGTATTTTAATTTTGTGTTTTTCCTGTCGTAGTTTTACACACGGGGGAACACCGGGCAAACAAACAAATAGACGGGCTAATTTAATGACGGGCGGGGAGAGCGGCAATGTTCCCGTGTGGTACAAAGGTATCACAATAAAAACACTTTACTAACTCGACGGTAATTTCGGCAGCACGACCAACCCACCCATTGAAATCTACGCCTAAAGTTTCGAAACAAACACTGTTAAAAATAAACGCGCACGCTGCCGCCGCCGTTCACCGGCAGCCAAGGCGGCGCCGCGGCCCCTCCGCTAGTTGCGGTATTCCATCTAATGTTTGTGCTGCACCAGTTTTTTTCATTCGCTTTATAGAACTTTATTTTTAGCTTCAAGCAAATCTCCCGCTGCCATGGCACTGCTCCACGGCGTGTCAGCAAGCCGAGGAAAAGGCTTTCGCCTTGAATGAAGCGGCAGATACGGGGAGAGGGAATCGTTTATATAAGCCGCATTATTCGCTACCTGTGACAGCCACCGCTCGCATCTTTTCGCAGCTACACTGCGGAACTTACTCCCCGGCTGTGTTTTAATCGCGGCCTGTGCGGAAATGTAAAGGGGCGTGAAGGTTACTTTGAAATGCAAATGCATCATTAGAATCAGTTCCCACGAACCATTTTAAGGGTTTCTCGTCCTTTGGCAGCTTTTACGCTAAAAAAAATTACAAAGCTGACAAACTAGTAGCTGGGATTTTTAAGCTAAATTGACGGGTAAATCGATTAATCTCCTTTCATAGCATTGCTGTCAGTAAATTTCAAATATACAAATGGGTATGCTGCACGCACGCCATTTTTTCTTTTCAGTAAAATGCAGAAGAGGCTGTTAACATATTAGCCTGCTATAATATTCATTACTTTGAAAACCAACAATGCAGAAAAGCAACTGGGATATTAACGGGAGTCTCGGGGCTTGTAATGAATTTTGTAATGGAGGTACATACCAATGGATAACAGAAAATATGATTCCAGCACCACCAAAGAAGGGTGGAAAATGAAGGTACAGTGGTAAATACACCACTAGCATACCACCATTCGTGCCACCATTATCTGTGCACTGTGGGTGGCCTCAATGTGACAGCTCCAACCTGGCTGGGAATCTAGGCACAAAACACGGTAAATAGGCTATTACAACTGTGGTCTTCTTGCCAAGGTTATGTTAAGGATATAGGCATCGCATCGCATCTTTATTATATATTTTTTTATTACCAACAGTATTGATTCACAGACTACAGATGATCTTGAAATAAATTGCACATTTTAGCGATTACTAAAGAACAATCCCCCGATGACCCCCGAAAAAGGGAACATAGTGCATTTTTATTAAAGGGAAAAAAATTAGGCGCATCACCACCATACATTATAACACGCTAACTCTCTCTAGTTCTTTCTCTGTTGTTTAGGCAAAATCACGCAGTTTTTTGCATTTTAATCGAGAACATGGAACTACTTTTACTTGCCCCTTTAAAAGCGCTGTACACACTGGAGTTCTTGGATTTCCACACACCCCTCCATGCTCTCTAACGAGACGCGCACACATAAACAGATGAGAGAAGCGTAACGTCAGAGCGCAGGGTTACCCATTTATGTAGCGCCCCTGGAGCAGTTTTTTTTGGGGGGGGGGTTAAAGGCCTTCCTTAAGGGCCCAATCGCGACATGATTACTTTACTGGCCAAGGGTTTCACACCCGAGCACAGGTCCTAAGCCACAGATACCGCGCCATGCCAAGATAAGACACGAGCAAATGAGAAAAGCAAACGATTTCTGAGATGTTTCTACGTTGCACGGAAAAATAAAAAAATTACAAAACACACACACAGACTCAAATGCCCGGATAGGAATAGAGTGTGCAACATAGTGACCATGGCTCCACTCAGACTAAACCCATCCTTTGCTTTTGTGCTGTTCCTGTGATTGAGACATGGTATCAAAGCAACGTCAGAGAAAGGATGGCTCGTGGCCTGATTTCTGTGGCAGCAGTCAGCTCGACATGAAAGCGCAGGCCCCGGGACAAGATGCTCGCCCATCTCAGGGCAGCATGCCAAATTTGCAAATTCCTCCTTGCAGCGCAGTGTGCTGAGATGAACAGCAGAGCAATATTTCCTGCATTGGTATGGATATAGCTTACAGTTCCAACTACAAATGGCCAGATTTAGACCAGAAAGTAATTGGTACATGGTTTAGAGGGACACACAGTCATTGCGATGACTCATTTAGGTGGCTGGATTTCTTGTGACAGGCTAATCTCTGTGCACAACACTAATGCACTAGTTTTGGAGAGCGAAGCAGTTAAGCACAATGATGATCCAGCAATAGATTGCATAGCATAATGAATTTGTACCAGAAGGGTACATAACAAATTGGATACAATGTTACACAGGTTTGGACGGAACAGCCCTACACATGTACACATGACACACAAAATCAATAAGGAAATAGAATGTAGCACAAAACAGCATTTGTGAAAATGATCTGGGGTGTTTCATGCACATTAGTTGTTTATTGACGTTTGGTAGTATACTTTCTGCTGCACTTTATTCTATCTTTATTCTCATTAGGTTGAGAGGAGATATCTCTTAGGCTGTTGTGATCACATCCTAAGCAAAAGGAAAATGTGTGAACATAGGCAGGATGTAAGAAGGATCTGTACTTTAACCCCAGCTGTAAAATCATACATGCATAAATATCGACCTCGTCTCAGACATCATCAAACACTCATATCTTGGCTCAGGCCCAAGGTCACGGATATATCTTTTGTTTGTTCTCCAATCTATATCTATTCTACCACAAGAAATGAAAATATCAACACAATGCTGCAAAAGGGATCGCTTGAGTTGCATAATGATGCGTATGATATATTTTTCTTCAGTGCTGGATCTTGGGCATCAGTTTTGCGTTTCCCACAATAACTAGTGTAAATTCCTCTGCCATTTCATTTGTGAAATTGAAGAACCAGTGATTAATGTGAATGACCCAGATTAAAGTTATGTACGCAACATTGAATTTCCTGGAGTCTATCAAGTCTTTCAAGTTCTCAACGCAAAGTAAAATGTATCCAAGAGCTCTATGCCGCATATATAATGAGGAAAAAAAGCTGAACAATTCATTACAATGATAAGCAACATAAAATATATCAAAAAGATTTGGGGTGTAATTTTAAGTGACAGGACAGCACATGAATAGTTTCAGTTTCAAAATGATGCTATTTCCCATAAGTATCAAGTCACAGAGACGTGTGCGTGAATACACGGTTGCCGGGTGTTCTTTCTGAAAAGACGCTTCATCACCAGAGGAGCCGGGCGCTCCCCAGCCCCACCCTAACAGTAGGCTGTGTCACGCCCCTTAGCCATGCACTAAAATGTCAACATAGGTCAGCGCAGGGACTGTATACACAGGATTCCTGGCTTCAATGGGGCTGGAGTTTTTCTCCTCGTCAACTGAATCATGGGTGGAGAACACACCGCACACCTTTGCAACCAGACGCATTAACGTCTCACCTGTCCTCGCCTTGCGGCACGCGGGGCCGCCAGCAGTACATCACCTAACAATCCAGCGAACTTCTCAAAAGCCACCGAAGGCGCCGTCGTTCCGGTGGATGACTCTCACCGGTAGGTAGAAAAGCAGGAAATCAAGACAGTATCTTATCATCCTCACCTCTTCAGTAAGTACCGCTACCCACAACCCACAGGACAAATAGTTTTTAAAGCACAAAAACCTTATCGGGATTTCATTGTTTTTGTCTATCCTTCTAGGCAGCATAACATTACTACACCTCGCTTGAAACAACTGACTTGTAAATTAATACATGAAAATTTAAACCACCTGTATCTTGAGAAATGGAGACAGTATTTGTTTAACAATTAAATGGTTTCAAACTGCCCCCTACTGGCAGTAAAACTATTTAAAGAATCGCTTAAAATATAAGTACAATTCGTAGAAGAAATTAAGAAAAATGACCATTAAGTGGTGTACTGGAACATAATTTTGTTCTTTCAGCAGTCAACATGAGGCGCATCAATATAGAAACAAATGTGCAAATTAAATTTTGTTGGATTTCATATCAGTGTAATAGACATAATTTATGAATACATTAATGTATTCAATATAATCCTGCGTCCATCCATTTTTTCTTAACTACTGACACATTCAGAGTGTGACAAAGAAATTACAGGGTATAAGACTCTGCACACCTTGAACAGAGCCCCTCTCTTCTGCAGGGCATGCATTACACATGCATGCACTCAAGCAGGCGCACACACACACACACACACACACACACACACACCTGTTCAGAGTAATAAATTCACCTAAATGGTATCAACCAATTGTGAAGTTGTACTGGACATAACCCTCTTAAAATCTAACTAAAAATGGTCACCCCCCCCCAGTCTTATTTAATTAATGCTGCCTGAGGTCATGACCATCCCACTGTAACACAATCTGAGAAAAATAGAAATACAAACAGGTCAAATAATGCAGATATTGTCATTTATTTCAAACTCTGATAATGTTCTGAGAGCAGCTTTGTGGTCAAAAGCTCACTTTCATGTTGCCATTCAATATGTCCCTAAGCTGCATATACTCTATACGTTAACAGTATAGCTCTTTTGTATGATAATGTTGAGCACCGCTGAGATAATTTCTATTCTATCCTACACAGATATTCAGAAAAGCAAGCTTGTAATAAAAGAAAAGAATTTAGCCAACAAAAACCACAAAAATGTTCATGTGTTAAAGCCTTTCAGATTATATACCCTCAAGATTAGTTCAAACAGTGAGTTATTAATGACATATAATAAAGGAATACACATTTTTTCTATATCTACTTTGCAATAACATTTACTTCAGCAGTAAAACGCACCGTGAAGTGAAAATACATGCAGAGTTACATATTATTGGTATTCTGGGTGCCAGTAAATGACCACATTGGCAGACCCTCCTGTCTCTTCAGAAAAATCAGGAAATGTCTCCAAATGCCCTCAGTCATTTCCTCCACACAACTTCAACAGCAGCTTCTGGTAATCCCCAGATGTATCCCCCTATGATGTCACAAAGAGAAAGAATGTCATTTCTCCCCCCATCGGACTCTGACTGTAGTGTTTCTGATAATTACGTCATTGCCACATTCAGATAGAAGGCAAAATCAGTTAACACTA
The DNA here is from genome assembly GCA_026777985.1 of Mormyrops attenuatus. Lineage (NCBI taxonomy): Eukaryota > Metazoa > Chordata > Actinopteri > Osteoglossiformes > Mormyridae > Mormyrops > Mormyrops attenuatus. Next base: position 8,372,598 of record JAODKC010000045.1, read on the forward strand.
CTCTCAAAATTTCTATCCTGCTTAAATCACCATTATTAATACAGAATTAGTTTACTGTTGCTGTTCATGAAGGTTTAGTACGTATTCAGGTGATCTTCATTTAATAAAGGAGGACACTAGGAGTTTGTTTAAAACAATGTTAAAAATAAAAAAAATTAAAAAAACAATATTTTCCACCGAAACAGCAAGGAGGACAGGAGCTATACTCACACTGATGTGTGTATACAGGGATTTTCCGTAGGCCCGCAAATACTCCTGACGAATGTCTAGCATGTCGACCTCAGAGCGGGTCACCATGATCCGGATCAGGTTGTGGTCCTTTGTCCCAGCCCCCTGTGAAAGCAGCACAGGTAAGAATGTACCAAACTGCACGTGACACCTTCAGGTCAGTGCTCATTTTCATGTAGCTAGTGCTGGAAACAGTGATTTACAGCATTAATAAGGTAAATCGTGCTGATACTAACTGCAGGTGCACGCCAACAGTATTGTCAACAATGCTAAGCATTACCATAGGATTTCTCTTACCATAACTCAATACCTCATTGTAATTCAAAGCAACAATGGGAATGATGATTTTCATAATATTCATTTTTCCACAAGTATCTTAATTTGAAACAAATTTTCAAAATGTTATTTAGAATGGCTTATTTTGAAGCATCGACAACCTATCCCTACTGTACATGCTGTGCATCCCTAAGCAAGATATTTTTATTTATCATGCAGTAATATCCATCCAACCATCCATCCATCTATTTTCTGTAACCGCTTGTCCTTTTCAGGGTCGCAGGGGGTCCAGAGCCTATCCCGGAGGCTATGAGGCACAAGGCAGGGAACAACCCAGGATGGGGCGCCAACCTATCGCAGATCACACTCACGCACCATTCACACCTAGGGACAAATTTGGCAACTCCAATTAACTTCAGCATGTTTTTAGACTGTGGGGACCAGAGTAAACTGAGGAAACCCCACAACGGCACGGGGAGAACATGCAAACTCCACACATATGGACCCATGGTAGAGACTCGGACCCTGGTTCCAGAGGTATGAGGCAACAGTGCTAACCACTGCACCACCATGATGCCCCATCATGTAGTAACAGGTAGCAGTAATTTTACATGGATGTTATTTTTCTGTGTTAAGAATCACAGGTGCAGGTAAAACAAATGCGACATTACCGCCATAGCCTTGTAAAGCCGCTCAGCGAAGTAGGCAGGCGTGTTCTTAATGCATTTCACTGAAACACAGAACATATTATGCAGTGTAAAATTAGCTTCCTTTGCAGTCCCTATTCAGTGTTAAAAAAACGATATATGGAAAAGGAGAAACACACATAAGGCAGTTTGAATGCCATAAAAAAAGGATTCTCCAGTGTAGCACGAGTAGTGTATTCACCGTATTGTGCATTGTCAACAACTGCTGAGATAGTTCACCCCTGTTTTTAATTACATTGTAGCAAAGGTCTGTTGAGTCACGGTGGTGCATGTAAATTCACAACAGACAAAAGACCTATGAATGACCTGACTAACACTGTACGTTTAATACTAAATTTTAGCCTCCATTTTTTATAAAAATATGGAGCCGTCAGAAAATAAAATTACAGCATAAGAAGATGAAACCCATTTCTAAATAGAGACTTATTCACGATGAACACCAGTCACATTTCAATGTGAGCACCAGTGAACATCCCATGGCCAGGAGGCAACGATTTTAAAAACAGTGTTTTGATAAACAGGGCAAAAAAATGTATAAAACAAAAATAAAAAAATCACCATCCAACATGAATACTGCCATTATGGCAGGTGATGACAGCATTTTGCCATGACATAAATAAGATACAAACATTTTTGGTGATGCATGTTACAGCATCAAAAAAAGATTTATAATCTATAATCGTGTCAAAGTTGAACACATATCTGTCAATAAACAAATGTTTGTAAGCTATGTCTTGGAGAAGATAATTACTAGCACTGGAGCTTTCAACAAGATGCTAAGTAGCATAATTAGCCTGAAACAACTTACCCACGGCTACCATGCCAGTCTCCAGATTTCCAGACATCTCCCTGCAAATGCTTTTCTCTATTTCTCTGCCGCACATCTGCTGGTACTCTTGGAAAACTACAAGCAGAAACCAAAGAATGTAAGTACAGTGCAGGCTTTGTCAAACACACTTTCATCAACATCATCACCATCATCCTCCTCCTCCTGAATTATTGTTGTTGACATACCACCATACTGCATGGTCTGAGGGTCTTCTGGGTAGGAACGCCTACGCTATGATTCCTTGTTTCACATTTTTATTTTAAACTCATACAAGTGGGAACAAAACTGTGGTCATTTTAGATTATAAAGAAATTATTTCTCTCTTTTCCAAAGTGATTCTGATACAGATTATTAAAAATCACTGAATGCACAATTGCAGGAAGAAGATGACCAGGTGCTGAAATTTCTGTTCCTGTTCCTGCTCACCTGCTCTCAGGTGCGGTTTGCTTCTAGCACACAGGATGGCATTGAACTGAGACTCATCAGTGCCCACTTTGTTTTCTCCAGCAGCATAAAGACTCTGTTAAATCAAACACAGATATGAGCGGAGAACACTTCTGTGAGAGCACAGAGGCAGCTGCTTCTAACAAACATATCTTGATGCTTAGGACTGTCAGGTCAAATCCTGTGGGGTTTATTGTCACGTCATCTATATACAGGTATACTGTGCTACAAAATGATGCTCCCCTAGGGCCACAGTGTGTCAACAAAGGCAGGGCTTTACGATAATTGTAGTGCAAAAACACGGTGGGGCTGGACACAAGGGTTAATACACATAAGCAAGAAGCTATAAAAAATCCTCATGGAATTTCAACAAATACAAACATTTAGCATCATTTTTCTAGCAGCGACTCTTTAAGTGCCGCCATCTTGGTTCTTCAAATATTAAAGCTGTTAGAATACATAGCTCTATTTATGTTGACTTTGTCTTAACGTAATTCCAAGCATGCTTACCTGAGCATCCTGCTTGGCTAAAGATATGTCCACAGTCTCCCTCTCATCACGATTACCCTTCAAACAAGAAAAATAAACACCATTATGTAATCATAGTGTACCATTTTTTACTTTGTGGTGCCATCTCCTGGAGAAATAATCCTTATTTTGTCCCTACTATTCAACAACAAATAACTCAATGTCTGTGGTGTGTTGGCGCCCGCCCAGGGTTGCTCCCGGGATAGGCTCCGGGCCCCCTGCGACCCCAGTGGGGAATAAGCCGTTACGATAATGGATGGATGGATAACTCAATGTCTCATTCTCCATATCCAATCATATCACTTGAAAACTCAGTTAATTTTTTGTCGTCATGTGAAATTTGATGCTGCTCATTCTCTGCAAATTGCAGCCTTGTCTACCATCTCTGCATAAAGCCTCAGGTAAACATTTACAAAAAAAAAAAAACACATACATGGTGGATAAATTAAGATAATAAACCAAGAACCACAAATATAGGACAAGATATTATCTGCACTATACATGTGCACCTTATACTAATGTGTTTATACGGGTGATATGGCTTCTGCATTATTGTCCATACATTTTTTTCCTCCACTGGTAATGGACAAATTGACTTCCAACTATTTAGATTCTTTTTCAACTGACCAGTTACACACACCCTTCAATTTATGTCCAAATCAGCATTCATTACAACAATTTTATTACATCAATGAGGGGTTAAATGGTTACCTGTGAAAGTGAGATTAAAAGTCTGCAGAAGTGCCCTGAGGTATCACTTTTAATAGTGTCCTCCAGTGTCTTCTTATACTCTGAAACCGAGAAGATCATGAGCATGCAGGAAAACCAGGATGTACGTGATTTGCATGGTCAAACAAATCTTAATGACAGGAGAATGCAAAATAGCCAGAAACAAAATCGTATACATAATACAACGCTAACACTAATCTCATTCAGATGACAAAATGGTCATCGGTTATTTATGTGTTACAGCAACCTTAAGATACACTGATCGTTACTAGGAAATATTAAGAAGTCTAAAATAGGGCATTGAAGTAGAGCTCGTTTTTTTATTGCAACAGCTTAAAGTGAGTCAAATAGAAGCATTCTTTATCCTTTGTTCATTAAATTACAAAAGTTCTTTCTTAAAAAGACAAGGCTGACCAGATTTGTCTCTGGTCTCTTGAAACTTACCACTTTTAAAAATCTGATTAATCTCCCGAATCTCAGCGTTGGAACGGGACGCCAGGATCTCAATCAGGCATGCTTCATCAGTACCCGCTCCCTGTCACAATTGGACATTTCAACCCAATTCTTTCTGTAGAAAACTTTCAGCATTTCCCAGTTACAGTTCCCATAACTCTCGCGTTTTGCTATTAGGTTCACAGTCCCGAATGTGCATTCAGCAACCAGTCACATGACCAGATTTACCTTCATGGCTTGTCTGAGCTCATACGCATCATAATGTGTGGGTGACATCATCATGGCTAGGACAAGCTTCTCAAAGTTACCCGAAAGCTCGGACTTCAAATCGGATATCAAATCCTGTCAAAAAGAAGCAAAGCTTAGTTCAATCAGAGTATTTCTAACTGTGACCCTACTAACTAATACTAACAGCAATCACATACAACTCTGGAAAAATTAAGAGACCAATCTGTATTTTTAAATCCTGGTTTAATCCTGGCTCTGCCGGATAAAAAAAGGCTAGGCTTCTCATGCCAGAGATGACCACCAATTTATCTGACAGTTTCTCATGAATCGGAGGATGATATCAATTGACCTTCAAAATGAATGGGAAACATTAAGTGCAGGTGTGAAGTGTACTGGATGGACAGTTCATATCAGGCTCCTAGAAGCAGGACTGAAGTCCCAAAAAGCAAGGAAGCAGCCCTTCATCAATGAGAAGCAGGGAAGAGCCAGGTTGGAATTTACAAAAAAATATGTATATTATTCAGAGGCGCACAGCCATAAATTGAGAAATGAGTGAAACAAAAAAATTTGCTGTGGTCTCTTTTTTTTTTTCCCCAGAGCTGTATTTGCCTAATGCTTGCCAGTTTTCATCAATATTAATTTCGGTCATACCTTTCCATATGTTGTTTTGTAGGCCATGACCATTGGCACACGCTGCTTGTTGGATCGATTTCCAAGAAGCTCTATGATTGCCTTCTCATCTGTGCCTGTTTCATTTTCAAAAATAAAAACGGTTTAGTCAATGATACTCAAACACATGTGTAATCCCAAACCCTTTCCTTCTAATGGCCGTCATGGGAAAGGAACCCTACTCAACCCAAAATATCCACACTAGTTTGGAAGAAGGGTGTGCCGTTTGCTCGAACCTGGCCCGGTGTAGAGTGACGAGAAGTGAAACAACCAACCAGTCTAACTCACTCTGGGGCTGCCCAGCAGGGCACCCGTTTTAGGACACAACTTAAGCTGACATTCCTAACAATGATGATGTAAGTGGCACGCGATCACTCACCAAAACCCTTCATCGCTTTCCGGAGCACTTCTACATCCTTCAGGGGATCGGCCCCAGGGAAATCTTTTATTGTCCCCCGGAATCCCTTCTGAGACACATGAAACAACATACCTTTTCAGAAAGTAAATGTGAACAGTCATGCGTGCATATATGCCTTTTGTACGCAGTTTATAAAATATTACTCCACATGTTCGAGTGTCACCAAAAGTAACGCCAAGCCTAAATAGATCGTTCTGTCCTCACATTCACCGCTGGGGCGGCCGGAACACCTCCCCCATAGCCTGGCATGGACGGATTTGCCGCTGGACCTCCTGGGTACCCCGGTGTAGGCTGACCTGGGGCTGGGCCACCTGGGTATCCCATTCCCTGGGGCATGCCCCCTCCTGGCTAGGGAGAAATAAACATGCCAATCTCAGATTAGAGATGTGCATTAGTGCCGTTTTCCTGCTCAGTGTTTTGCTAAGTAGAACTTGAATCCCCAGTCCCAGTCTTGGAAACTTCTGTGGCTAGTGAGGAGATCAAATAACCGGAACATTGCTGCTCATGGTATTCATTTGTTGTGACTTGCAACAAGCAATGTCATTTCCAGTTTCTTAAAAACTGCATTTTTTTTTCTTCATAAAAAGGACTGTTGCATCACAACAAATCTTGCCAAAACGTTATTTCACCATTTATATAACTTACAAAATCTAGACTGGATGTACTGAAACAGCTCGACATCCTTATTAGTTCTGTGAGCACTTCTTCATTACTATGCTATAAATTCCAATGTGTAAAAGAATAAAGTGGCTTGTATTTTAAGTTGTATTGCAAGTTGTTTAAGGTTCAACAAAATATATGGACAGTGGACTCTGGGCTATCAAGCTTCAGGTAGCAAGTATTCATTACTCCTCAACTAAAAATATCTATCCAAGTTCAGAAGCCACCACCTAGAACACCATAAGTGAAAAAAATGGTGGATTACTAACAGTATATCTATATACTAAGCTATATCATTGCACCAACATCCCTAAATTTCTTTTAGTATTCAGGTCACAAATACAGAGAAAGCTGGGAATGTTCATATTTTATGATTTTCCTGTATTCTTGAAAGTGCACGAATAAGAAAGTGAAGCAACACAGGATTTGAAAATTTTATCGTATTCTAAAAATGCATAGCTAACTATGGTCAAAATTACCATCCCAAAGCCAGGTCCAGCTCCCCACGGAGTGTTACCTCCTGGAAAAAAGTAGAAAGTAGTACAGTTAAGTACATTAACTGCAAATCACATTTTCAAAGTTTAGTTCTTAACAGGGATATGACTTCACAAAAAAAGTAAATATCAAAGGCAACTAAGACGGTGGAAGAACCTTCGTTATGAGATATTATCCATATTCCAAGAGCTTATCAGACATTTTAAAGAATCTGAACAATCTCTCGTTTACACGGAAACAAACCATGACAATGTGAATGCAAGCCTCAAAACCAGTCTAGGCCTCTAGTGCAGGTTCTCTCAAACCAGTTCCCAACTCCCTGGGAACTGGGAGGGAGCAAAACTGTGGACTGTCTGGGGGTCTCCAAGGACTGGTTTGAGAACCACTGCACCACTGGGCTCTATTTGACACCTACTATTTAACCATTATACTATTTAAACTGGAAGTTTTAAAGTACGTGTTACATTTACAGCATTTAGCAGATGCTCTTTTCCAGAGCAACTTACAACCAGTGCTTAGTAGTCTGTTACAGTGTTGAAGGTGTAATGTTGTAGTTGACAGACTACTTAACAAACTGGTTTTACGAGAACTGGATTAGCATTTCTTCTGGAAATACAAACTTCAGACTTTCACTGTTGTATGTGCTATGTACAAAAAAAAAAAAAGATATTTGTAAGTTTTACCAACTGACCTGCAGGAGGCATGGAGGGATAGCCCCCAGCTCCACCTGGTTGTTGTGGGTAGCCCCCGGGTTGGCCAGGGTAGCCCCCGGGTTGGCCAGGGTAGCCCCCGGGTTGGCCAGGGTAGCCTCCGGGTTGCCCAGGGTAGCCCCCGGGTTGCCCAGGGTAGCCCCCGGGTTGCCCAGGGTAGCCCCCGGGTTGCCCAGGGTAGCCACCTCCTTGAGGAGGATAAGGACCTGGTTGTTGGGGATAGCCTCCTGGCTGAGGTGGGTACCCACCAGCTTGGGGAGGGTAGCCACCAGGCTGAGAGGGGTATCCTGGATAACTCATTTTCTAAAACGTAGAAAGACAAGTCATTTTTTGTACCTTATTATGTATACAAAATATCCACCCCTTACAAGAAACAAAACATAGAGCAAGCATATAGCAAAATACGGATCATTTATTGTGAAGATCACAACTCTTGAAATATGCTAGAAGCTCTATACTACACAACCATCAATGTACTAAAAATGTAAATACACAGGACACGTGACACCAAGTTAAAGCATTTCATAGTACACCGCAGTGTGCATTAATAACATGCCTAGTATACGAAACTTCAGCAGGAAACTTGTTCGCGCAGAGTTAATGAGATTACTTCAAGACAAATTTTAAAATACTGCGATTTCCGATGCAAACAGCTTATAAAATGGCGGCTTACAGCAATGAGTATAATAACGTAAGACAAATAACTACGTTTCAGAGGTAAAATAGAATCAGGAGACAATATTTCTGATATCGCACTGTAAAATGTGGCCGATAAGTAAATTATGGAAAAGCCACCGGACCAAAGTGTATTCCGCATTTAATAGGTAATTAAAATGAAAAACGGGGGGAAAAATCTGTTGAAAGTGGAAAAACACACCCCTAATATGAGATCATACATTACTTACTGTGTGAAATGCAAAAGTTTTCCTGTGAAAAGCAGAATTCAATCTTAAAGAGAGAACAGGGAAAAGGAGACACCGAGGCAGATTCTTCCGGGCGAAAGATCCAGGAAGAGAAGCCTGGAATCTAACTAATGTGGTGGGTGGGTCTCTTTTGTTATTTCTGTTCGGCAAAAATAATGTATTACGGACGAAGTGATTAAAACGCTCAAAAGTCAAAATGTTACATAATGGTTCATAATAACTTGTGGCAAACACGTTCCGTGAGGTGACACGTCACTTATTTTCCCTAAAATGCAACAAAACAATAAATCAAGTTGGCCCCAGCATAAGACTTTGCCGCTACTAAAACAGGCCTGTTTTATTAAAGCAACACTTGGACAAATCTAGTAAAAGCAAATCTATCAAACACATTCAAACCAGAAAGATCGAAGAATATTAAACTGTAATTCGTTGTATGTGTATGTTTGAATTCATTTACAGTAACCAGCCCGAACCAGTTTGACAAGGTCAGCAACCCGTACAGAATAATTTGGCTTCAGTATTTTAGTGGTCAAATCCTTGGAAAGTGATATGAAACTCAAAGTCATATTATGTAGTTGTGATATAGCACGTAGATACCTCTTTAAGAGCAGTAAAGGTTTGGGTTTCTTGGTCAGCCAAGTGAACTTCTGCAAACCCCTAGCTCTCCCTCCCCGATAACGTTTGCCCGGTAATTGCCCCACCCGCTTTATGACTCACAGAGTCGGGGTAATTAGTAACCGCCTGACGCCAATTACACTGTCTTATTTTACATGTAACGCCCAGTGCCCTGTCTGTTCTGCACAACTTTCCATCCATCCATCTATTTCTTGTAACCGCTTGTCCTATTCAGGGTGGCGGGGGGTCCGGAGCCTATTCCGCACAACCTTATTAACGATAATTCGTGTATGTGTGTGTGTGTATACACGCACGCGCACACACACACACACACACACAGACAGACAGACAGACAGACGTATGCATACGTATAAACCGAGTCACATGGATGTGTAGGTGTGGGTGGATTCAGTCATGGGTCGCTTGAAAGGCAGAAAGGGCGTGTTGCCCATCCGGCTCTTCAACTGAGCCACGGCTGACGTGTAACGCTTTTAAGGTTTCGCAGAAGTGGGCGGTGCCTAGTGTTATATACGGTCAAAAATGCAGCACATTAAGAAAACGCTAAACACTTAACTTTTCAGTGTTAAAGTTTAATGCAAGACACCTGCGTTTTGTACTTCTCGTTCTTCAATTTATTATTATTGTTGTTGTTATTATTATTATTAGTTTTCCTTAAGCCTTTCGCACTTCACGGCTGGCCGTTTTCCACAGTAGGAAGTACTCCAGACCACTAGGGGCAGTATAGGCCGGACAGCGTATTCAAGTACACCACTGTTTGTGCGTCATGTTGGGCAGCTAGACATAACTTTTATAAAGAATTGATCGAATTAAACCACTAAAGGTAGTTACGAGTTTCTAATCTTGTTAACTATGAGTCGCGACACGTGGAATGTTTGATTTTAGCCAGCATGTCTAAATTAAGCGAAAGGAAAGGTTTCGTGCTGACTAAATTAGTTAAATTTGGATCTGTGGTCTATGTATGTAGGTTTCTTTTTTTGCGTTTTACTAGAGTGTTCTTTTGACCACCGTAGTTAACTGTGGGTTTTTGTAAGAAAGGGGAACGACGGAAAGAATTCGCCGGTTATCAGGCAATCCACAGACGGGATAATAATTTCGGTGAGGGAAAACCGCGGAGCTGAGCGCAGTCCGTGTCGGGCTCGGACGGACTGTAGCCGGCGACCACATCGGCCTCCCCCGCCGCCCGCTAAAACCGAGCCAAATCTCTCCAACCGGCGTCCGATCACAAACATCTCTGCACATTTACAGCATTTTTTAACACTTCATGAATACGCTACATACATATTATGTGCTACTATGTGACATTTTGATTTGACTATTAAAATACTTCAGTCCGGTACGGCGATGACAGACCTCCGGGGATGTGGGCTGTGAGCGTGTCCCTTTCCCTCTTCTGTACGTGTGGTTTGCTTTTCCCACCCCTGTATTCGAGGGTTTCCACTAAATACTTCCACGCAGGGAGATGGTGTAGTGTCTAATATGTGTGAATCGTCACTCAGCATGTATGTCTATGCTGACAAATTAAGTGATGCAAACATTAGTTTTTCAGTTTGTGGGTACATGTAAAACAAATGGTTTTTATCAGTCCTGTTTTACCACCACAAATCTGCGCCCTTAGGTTTTTCTGGACTGTTGTGTGGATCTTATTTAACGTTCACATTGCGTCTGTGGTATTAACTGGTAGGTATTTATATCCAATAAATATTTTCATTATTTTGATATGGGAGAATGTAAAAACAACAACGTGACGTGAAGTAAACTTTGCACAATGGTATTGAATCTGGACATTTCTGGGGGAAGGGGACGCGTCAGGGCTCCTTAAAGCCTTGGGTACCGCTATTTAGTAGCTAAAAATAACAGCAAATATCAGAAAACTGTTTCATATCTTACTTTCTAATGCAATTCAGCTGTGGGTGAGCAAGGATGCCGCCACCTGGGAAAAAGATGTAGGTGCAAGTTTTTCTCAGCAACATTTCACCGTTGCCATAAAAATGATGGCTTAACCCCGTAGCTCATCTGCTTCCTGAAAGACAGACAGTTTTGTTAGAATTTCCAGGTATGTATCGGTTTAAGTGGCTTTTTGGGTCATTATATATGAAATGTATAAAATTACAAAAGATATGAAACTACATTTGCAATAAAGTGTTTTAAGTGTCATATAGAATTATAGAGTATATATAGTTAAACACTCAAAATACTCCAAGAAAACAAATTTTGCTGGCAAAAATGAAGAAAAGCATGATGGAGGAAGTCTGGCTGATTGGTTAGCACTCCAGGGCTTTGGCTTTGATTCCTGTTTTTCCCTGGCTCTTCATTTACAGAGATTACATGTTCTCCCATACCCCAAAGGCATGTGGTTAGGTTAATCAGTGTCTAAACTGTCCATAGTGGGTCAGCGTGTGCCCTGCAATGGACTGGCATCTCTTTCAGCGCAGGGTAGGCTGCAGCATCAGGGTGACTGGATAAGTGGATAATGCAGGATGGATGGATTCATATAAATGTAACTGAAAAAACTCAATACATCAAAATTAACCCAAAAATGATGGCCATGGCTTGTTCTTGGGGAAAAAATATGCACATGGATGCAGAAAACAAGCCTCGCTTGAGTTAAGTACATCTGAATTGAAATAAAAAAAATTACATGGACAATTGTATATTAAAAGACATAAAAACATCACAAATACACAATGCTCAGATCAACAATGAAAACTTAGGAAGAGGAAGAATAAATCACAGATCTGATGCACAATAAAAGGTCAGACGTCCTTGGAAAAATAAATAAAAATGTTAATTATATTGGCCCACATTTGAAAACGCTCATATTTTCTGACAACTCACTGTCTAACATAACTCTGACATAAGTTCACATGTTTTAAATGCTAGTTCTTAGTTTAGGAAGCACATGACTCCAGCAGGAAAAAAACAAGTCAAATACTGCCAGAAGTGGTCAGATTCCACAATCATTTAAATGTGGAACAATAACAGTTTGGCCTTAGCAAATGGAATTAGAAGAATTTAAACAATCAGTTGCGCAATCACACGCAAAGTCTTTACTAAACTTGCAATGTTAACATTTCTATTCAAAAACGCAAAAGCTTATGGTTTATTGAAAGTAATAATATCATACAAATAACATTGCATCATCCACCCTGTGATTGCACCTACTTTATTATTTGACCGTATTTTCCCCAAATAAACTTACAGTTTAACTCATCTATACAGCATACTGTTTGACCAGAGAATTCTGCTAAAGAACTTCACTGAATAATGCTACACCAGGGTTCCTCTTGGGGTTTGAGCCGGCAACCTCCACATTGTACCTTTGTATCTTTAACTGCCGCACTACCTGCTGTTACTGGCAACCTCCGTTCTCACATTCCTATGTGTTTCTCCATCTCTTCCAGCACCATTGTTGATGTAGGTCACAGAACATGTCTTGGGACCCTCGAACATAACTCGACCAATCACTACTTTAAGTAAAAATGACACGCAGATGGTACTACTTCTAGATCATACACAGATCAAACCTCTATCATGTCAGACTTCTCCTGACAATTCATTAGACTAATTATAATTGACATATTGCACACAATTATTGCCAATAGTTTGTCTATACTTTGTGTAACAAATGCTTCAGTTCATCCTTTCTTAATTGGAACATTCAAGGATTACATGGCATGAAAAAAAAATCACCTGGAGACATAGCCAATATTTCAAGGATTAATATCACAGCTGCCTGGAGCACTGTCTGTTGTCAGTTACCGCATTTGTAACCCAGTGGAAACCAATTGAGTAACCAGCAGTGATTTGAACTACTTGGTGATTGACAACACAACATTTTTACACTAACTATAGGTTTTGAAGCTGTATGTACTCTAATACTGGATTTGGGAAACATTCAGTCACTGATTAGTGATTGCCCACAGAGGTGGGTAGTTTAGGTCCAGAAAGTAAAAGTCCAGAGCAAAATTTTGTTTCAACCAACCAGTTGAGTATAAAGAGTCACAGTCACAGAATATGAAACTGGATGGCTAAAACAAAACCTTGGTCTGGATTTGAATTTCTGGCTCCGACTCTCCAGCTCTGCCCAGAGTGGTAAAATGTATCAGAAAGATAAACCCTCTCTTTTAGTCTCAAACAGAGTATATAAAAATCTGCACATGTCTGTGGGCCAGCAGTGGAACAGCCCATCAGCAGAAATCTGTAAAATGTAAGCTAGCCAGTCTACACTAAAATAACTGAACCAATTTCTTCTTTAAGCGGCAATCCTAGCTGCATAACCAACAGGCAAAATCCTCTGCCCCTTCCCCTGCCGAGCTACAGACGGACCTCGTCCTGAGCTTTGGTCTGCCCCAATGACGAGTGCCAGGTGGAACGCACGAGACCTACACCCTGCCTGTAGGATTGCCAATGGCAGGTCTGTTTCATACACTTCTGACATCAAAGTAAAAGACCCACTGGGGGGGAAGTCTCGGTGAGGTTTGGGCCCTGGTGCTCGACACTCACGGTGTTGATTTTCAGCCAAGGCCATTCTGCAGGCCTGTAGCACTATGAAACATGTTCATCATGACACACATACTATAAGACTGCTCCTCAACTATACTACAGAAAAGCATTGCTCATATGCTTGCAGATATTCTCTATCTCTCATTGAAAGTCATTTCAAGTTTTATTGCCGCATGTATGTAGTGCAATGAAATTTTTACTTGGGTGCTTCCTTCTAACTATTTCCAATAAATACAACAAATATGGGTGACAAAAATTAACACTAAACAAATAATAACACCATTGTAGACAAAAATCCCCTATGAACATCAATGAGTTTACGCTGTAGTGCAAGTTTACACTGTTATAACAGAATTTAGTAGTGGCTTCTGTTAATGCACACATAGGCCATACATATGGTGAAGTAATGATACTGATACATTTATTTGACATGTGTGCATAGAAATTCTTTGGTTTTCACATCTTAACTCTCCTATGAGACACACATAAAGGTGAAAGGGAAACTTGCAGTCAAAATGCAGGGTCCTTCTCAAGGGCCCAACTATGATACAATTGTTCTTCCAGTCACAAGAAAAAATCCCTAATCCACAGATCCACACACCATATCAAAGTGCAATACAGACGCTCCTCTATTTACAAACGAGATACGTTCCGAACAGCCCTTCGCAACTTGAAATGTTCGTAAGTCGTTATTTAACATCATTTTAAGGGTATACACAGGTACAAAAGAACTAGGATGCTGGGAGTATGCATGCTACGCTGCTGCGCGGTGGGAGTAGCGGCCAGAAGTCGTACTAGGTGGAATTTTCGCGCAGAAAAAAAAAATTGATGTTGCGGACAGGAAATGGGAGCCCAGTGAACACAATTTGGACTTACAGTCCTCTTCGTTCGTATGTGTGAAAGTTCGTAAGTTGAAAGTTCGTAAGTAGAGGAGCGTCTGTACTATAAATACAGCCTTTACACAAAAGACAAGAGTTACATTCAAGATTGAAGGAAGGCGGGAGGAAGGAAGATTGAGTTCCAGACCGAGTGGAGCGCAGGACTCAACAAATAGTTGGACAAGACATAAAGTACTGGACAAACACGTTCTGGACAATAGGTACTGGAAAACTTGTGATTCATGGTAGATATTGTGCATAACACCAGTAACATGCAGGAGCATTAGTGAACAGTGTAGTGCCATGGAAACTAGGTGAGCCGGCAGTGGTGGGAAGAATCTTGGGAAGGTAGGTAAGGTTCAGTTTGTCATGTACAAAAGGCAGAGGTAACATTGCTATGGATTGTATAGATCACATTGAGGCCACGAAAATCAGGAAAGACTGACTATATTAATGTCAGCCCTTATTGCAAGCAATTCTAACAATTTTAGGTTAGTAAGCAAAATGATTGCAGAATTGTTTGGCATTTGTCTTGAAGGAAGTCAATGGGGAATACACATAAATAATATTCATATTTATTGCATTTATGTTTTGATAATGTGTGGACTTTTGATTTTGATTAGTCCAGTCATTACTATGCATTATTGTTTAATTTTGGCAAAACACATATCCCTGGTGCTCCCCCTCAGCAAATAAAGAACTTTTTTTTTGCCAATATGCAGTTTTGCATTAATACGGCAAAGAACCAACTGACTCCGTATTTCTTATGCGGTGGTTCAAATATAATATAATGGTACAACGTTGTGATTTCGGTCCCTGCGACATGGAAGAATACGGAATAGCAAGCTTGGAGGACTCCAAAGCCTGGGAACCAGTCCTTGTTGAATAAACAATGCCATTTGTTTCTCTTCTCCTTGAGGCTAATCAGTGAAATTCATGAGCTCTCACATTCCACTATCCCATGTGTGAGCATTAACAGAATGACACTTTTAGTTTAACTACAATACTTTTAAGATGTTATTACGTATCTCAAAATGATCAATAATTAGAAAATATCACCTCAGCGAGATCATGACCAAAAATACACGTTATCTTTCACCTTTAAGGTGGAGAACTGGTCGCATTTATTCACAAATTCGCTTTAGTATAAATCTCCATGCCTAATGCGTTAGTACGCAGTAAATAAGCGATGAGCCCCTTTAATATATAAGCAGTATCTATGATATTCGACTTTCAACTGTTCAACTCCAAATTACAAGCTGTCAGACCCCGTATCGCAGCCATTGCTGTTCCGTCCTGCTCAGCTGTTCTCATAAATATTCACCGATGAAACCAATGACGATGCCCGTTTTAGTGGGGGGGGGGGAAA
>JAODKC010000045.1:8388290-8409365 GCA_026777985.1 Mormyrops attenuatus
CCACCCCCCCCCCCACCCCGACTCGCCCCCCCCGCCGCCCCCCCCCCCCCCCCCCCCCCCACCCCCCCCCCCCCCCCCACCCCACGCCCCCCCCCCCCCCACCGGGGGGGGGGGAAATGAGAGTTAATATTCAAAGCGGTGTCCTATTACCAGATGATAGACGAATTACTAGGAGCAGAGGATCCCTATTCGCCGCTCGTAGGATGACGCACTCCGGTTTCCCCCGAATATGCAATGAGTTCCTTGAGGCTCCAGTGCAAATAAAGATAGCGGACCGCCGCCTGCGGCTTCAACTTTTTATACTGACAACGTAAAGCTATGCCTTTTGCATAATCGTGAACTAAGGGACTTAGATCCCAGAAGGAGCCTGCGGGGTGAAGAAGAAGGAGAAAGAGAGAGGAGGATACTTTCGGGCGGAGAAACGCAAAGTAGCACAATAGAAAAAAGTGAACTTACGACCTAGAATCAGAAGTTGTGATTTACCTAAAACAGCGGAGAACCGAAAAAACCCTACATTTCCGTTTTAAAGATGAGTTTGATGTCTGCTATAGACAGCAGTGCCAACGTGTACCAGCCTGCACAGCTTTTAAACTGGGTATATCTCTCTTTACAAGACACCCACCAGACCAGTGCATTTGATGCGTTCAGACCAGAATCTAACTCTTCCCATCCGGAACTGAGCTACACCAAGCCTCCCGCTGCTGACCTGGGCTCCTCTTTAAATTCCAGCTATCTGAACAACTTCTTTCAGCTCCAGAGGAATGAGGTTAGACAGTTTCGGAATCCGCTGTTTTCCTTTCCTCTTTTTCCTTTCCATTTTCATTTCTTCTGTGCATTTTGCGGCTGGATTTGCGTCCAAAAATATAGGATAAATGCCACACAAGGAACTTATTTTAATTTTCCATAAAAGTAAAAGAATTAAGGTTACCTCATGCTTGCATGTTTTAATGTAAAATGACTTGCCCTAGACGCGGACGCCACATTGTTTTGTATGTTTACACGAAAAAGTTATTTAAAGTGTTTTTTTTATCGCAAACTTGTGATGCGGTACTGTGAGAAAGAAATAATCTGTTTTTGCTAAGGTTGTTTCTTTTCAATATAGATATGAAATACAAGGATGCTGATTTAATTATTTTTTTTTTTACCAGGGTAGTCTTGAATTCTGTAAATATAACAATTAATTTTGGTGGAGAATGATCTGTCGACGCCTAAACGGTACCGTCATTTTTCATCCGTTAGCTAAAATCCTAAATGTCAGGGAATGACAGGATGTAGTAATGACTTGGGCCCTGGCTTCATGCTGTTCTTTTTTTATGAAGGACTTAACATGGTTACATTGTACAAGAGTTTGTTACTCTACATTTCAGACTTTGTCTGAATTGAGTTACATTGTATGATCCTATTTAGAACAGTTGTCTAATTTGAAGATAGTTGAATACAAAGTTCAACAGACCTGCGCTGTTATTTTCAATTACACAATAATCGTACTAGGAAAAATATTGTTGGAAATTTTATAGCTGGTTATTGACCTATTTTTTTTGGGCGCTATGATAGAGCCACGGTTAACCGGACCGTGAAGCACATCGTGCGGCCTGGATAAGTGCCCCGTACATCTAGCAAACTCAGGTTCACTGATTTCCAGATGTAACAATACAGCGTGATATAACAGGACGACACCTTATACAGTATTTGAATCATGTAATAAAGAATATGCATTTCCCACAATTCCAGATACGTCCAGTTTATCGTTTTAAGTACTCCCTGACACAGTACTGTAAGGACATTAAGTGTGTAATGTCCTTGTATGCTTTTGCAGGATACTTAAGCATTGAAGCAGTATCCTCGCCTGGGACTATGGGAAGAGTGTAATTTGGCAGAGTACAAACGCCAATCACAACAGTCATAAGTAACAGTTAGTATTAAATATACTTAATGTAAGACAGTCATGCAGTTGCATCACAAATAATGTTTGGTAATGTTTAGTAGCGTCGATGATGCTAACATACTCATGTCGCGCCTTTTCACAGTTTCGAAACTACATAACAATGCACACGTGCATTGTTATAATCAAACAAATCTTTATAAAGCAATTATATTCCTACATTTCCACTTAATGACATTCATTAAAAGTCAGACAAGAGTAACATATTTGTGCAAGAGTAACATATTTGTACTTATAGAACATTGCAGAGCCAAGTACATATTGAATCGGTATGGTTTGACATAAGTTATAACAGTTGTGTATCTTTAAATAAGCTAAGTAAAATACAGTTGTTTTGAAACAAAAGCTGTTTGGATAGATGCTATGGTTTAACAAACACAATACATGTGGAAATGGACAATTGCACGAAAGGCCCTCTGTTCTCATATGCTTCCATTTAAGTATAAATTCTCATATAGTCTTATAGAAAAAAGTTATCCTGTAAGATGGAATAAATTGCTGGTCGATAAGTGTAATGTCTGTAAAGTTTAAGGACTCATTCATCGGATACAAAAAACTTTGTCCTTGAGCAGCTGTTAATTTGCTGTCTATAGCTGTGTGCTGGCCTCTTTGCTTTGTAGATTCCGCATGCTTTTTGTGTCCCATATACGTGACGCTGCATGCCTGCCTTTGTTACATTAACGATCTCCCCGTACTTCATGACTGGCGGATTATGGAGACGTTTTACAGTGTGCCCTTGCTATAACTAACCTGCATCCTGTCCAAGTCCTGTGCCCTTTTTATAGCTTGGGGACTCTTATAGCCAAAGTTAAGGTTATGTAGTGTGGAGTAGGAGGCTTGTTTCCATTATAGTGGAATGCTTCTTAGGAGGTCATTGTGAGTCTGCTCATCTGCAAACATTTCGGGCATTAATTTGTGCATTCACCCAGAATCATGTTGTCATTAGTATTCACACGCAATAATTCAAATGTATCCCTTTAAAAATTGTTCTGTGTACTGTCAGTACTTAGTGTGTGGGGAAAAAAAACATTCTAAATTGAATTTTACAGTTTACTGCTCAAATTGCCAAAAGACTTGTCAAGTTATCTATGTTCAATTTTATGACCAACCACTGCGTTGTAACAATCTACTTATTATTCATTGACATCATCTTAATACATTTAGATGCTGTAAAACACATGTCATAAATAAATAAAATAAATCCAGGAAAATGTGCTGTGATGAGAAGCAGCGTGTTATCCAGAGCATGGGTCAGCATTATGGTGTCAGTGAGCATTTGTGACGTGGTATCAAGCAGAATGCCCCACCCCAAATGATTGTATAGCTAAAGTAAGTGAATGCAAAACTTCTAGATAACTCAGGTTTTTGGAGTTTGTTGGATCCATTTTGTTCTGAGGGTCATTGCTAGATTTATGGTGTTGAACATTTCTAAGCTGTTGTAAATTCCTGTCATGCTGTCGATCTAAGCAGCCAACATAGAATTTCTGTTTTGTTTACATCTGCCATGTTGGGCGTTTATAGGTAGAATCTGTTTCCTCATTGCTGACGTGCTAATGGTCTGCTGCTGCAGCTTTTGGTTGATGATTCTGTGTCTTTGACTGGTTGCTTTTCTGGCTGGAAAAAAGAATAATTGGAATGGGGTGTAATTTCACTGAAACTCAGCCTATTAATTTTACATGTCGGTTCCTCAGGGAAGGAGGTGGAAAGTGTTTTCTTTTCCCCTCAATATCAACAACATGAATGAAATGATCGTAGACGCAGTGGGACATTTTAAAATCTGAAACGGACCCAGTACAGAAAGCGTTTTTTTTTTTCTTTTTTCACACAAATGCTGTTTTGCACACTAGGAAGTCAGGGACAGAGACAATGGGCCCTGTTTCAGCATCGTCCTGTATTATTTATGTACAATGCCGACAGGGCTTGGCTCAAAATGGGGACATCACTTACCAGCACAGGAGCTGTATGTTTGTGCAGCGCGTTATGGGATTATGCAAGCTGTGTATTCGCGGGCATTATAGTGTGTGGCAGGGGACAGACCTGAAATCCAGATGTGATTCTTCTCCCACCTTGTTTGTAAACGTAACTGAAACGAAGCTGTCAAACTCCCAGCATGTTCCTGAAGACTCTCGGGGAAGGAGCCATTACTTTGGATGTGTTTTTTCTTTATGTGTTTCATGTGCTTTGGGAGGGAAACACATTAGTGTAAATAAGACTAACTGAGATGGATTAACGTAATCAAACTGAAAGAGTTGGTCCCTTAATTCCACATGTGTCCAAAGGAACGTTTTATTGTAATGCCCTGTGAAATAAAGGTTCTCACTGCAAGCTCGGTCGCACCGTTATATGCTGGATCTGACCTCTCCCAGCTGATATTATAATAGTCTTGATTGTGTGGGGGGAAAAAAATGTCAGATGAATCAGAAGCGACTCTGTTTCTGCCGCGGCGCAAAATCTGCACTGTCCGCTCCTGCATCTGCAAGCTATAATAATGCCTCATTCATCGAGCGTGAGGAGACTCAGAAACAAATCCTGGCAATCAATCTGGGCTGTGGACATGGTCTCCAGTGTTCTACTGGCAGCGCTTTGCTTGAAAGTTCCTCCTTTTTCATGCTTGCTGACAGTTAGGTTCATGCATGCAGTATCCCTTTGGGTGACCTCAGTACTTTTCCAGCCCTTTTGGCGTTGGTCTCCCCATTTTTTTGGGTTCAGCTTGTGAGCAGCGAACCACCCTGATATTCTAATATCATGCTCTAGACCACATAAATTCATATTTGACATGTCTCTGGATGGCCACAGAGCTTCTCATATCTGTTCGGTTTGAGGCTTACTTAATTTTTTAATGCCATAAAAGCATTTCTTTGTTTGGACACTGGAGTGAAAAAATGTACTACAGCCATTGAATGTCAGTTAGAATAAAAGTCCTCTGAGGTGTTGTTGAACCTTACGTTATCACTCTTCCTGGGTTGAGTACTATAAGATTTACGCCTTTATCTTGATTAACTGGAGATCACTTTTCCCCAATTTACTCTCAAATTATTGCACAACACTGACTGGTTTGTCTTTGTTTTGCTTTTTTTTGGGGCTCTGCAGGCCTTGAATAACAGCTTGTATAAAAGCGCCTCCCCCTATGGCTCCCTGAACAACATTGTGGACGGACTGAGCTCACTAACGGACCATTTCTCCGAACTTTCCCTCTCCTCTGAGCCACGCAAGCCAAGCAAAAAGCCCCCTCCCAACTACCTGTGTCATCTTTGCTTCAACAAGGGACACTACATAAAAGACTGCCCCCAGGTAAGTCACAGTCAGGCCCTACACACAGACTGTGTGGTTGTCTGCAGAACGGCGTGTCAATCTGACCTATTGCTCAAACAGTTGTCCTCTATATTCTATCAAAAAAATCAAGATGATTGGAGCCTTGAGGAGTCATCGAGAATGTTAGATAACCCAATTTTGTCTAAATATCAAAGGTTCTTCCACATACCCTGACTTGATCACATTTAATATTCAGAGATGAAAGTATATTCCAAGAACAAACAATCACAGAGGTACAAACGCATTATGGGAATGTAGGTAATGGACACATCCATAAGAAGTATAAAATATTTTCTGCATATACTTATGCATATATGAATATATGAATCTTGTCATTAGCATAATGTTATGAATACTAAAACCGGTGCTATTCTGTATTTTGTTTGGAGAAAAACTAACCCAATTTCCCGCAAAAATGTCCTATTGGCAACTATAGCACTTTCAACAGAATTATCCCTAATGTTAAAGACACTGCCCGAACATGTTTGAACCCACTACACCTGGGTGCAAATGAAATATGAAAAAACATTTCAAAGAATGTAAAACTAAATATTGTACTCAAATATAATTTGGTACAGGCTTGTCTTTCGTACATCTGTTAAAACAACAGTTTTATATTTAGTTATATCGTGGAGAAATGGGGTGAATTTGCACGAATGTGCCATTTACTTACTGTCTGGGTCAAATAATCGGACACTTTATCATTAATAATTATCAAGGATTAATCTTGAACTGTAGTTCTTAGTTACCTGGTAGTTCATACCCGTAATTGCAAATAGCCTCGACAGTTGAGATTGGTATGTGGAACGGTTTACAATATTATAATATTTCAGATTTTAAGACTGCAGTTCAGAACAAACATACAAACAAAATATGTGTATCAAATAAGTAGAAACTGTTTATATGTGCAACAATACAGAGGGGACCCAAAATGATTATCATGTTGTCTAAATTTTATCTCAGAAAAATAGAAGTTGAGTTTTCATTTGTTTATAACTGGATATGGCAGTTAGAAACCAATCTGCCTATTTGGGGCAGGTTATTACAGTACATTTGTATGAGTGATTAGCACTTGAAGTTGGTTCGCCTTTTGTTATTTTGAAAATTACTGGCAGAGGATTTTAATTACCATGCTTTGTACGCATCTGTGTGGAAAATCAGTCCAAAGAGACATATGTATTTCCATCAGTGGTTACAATTCAAGGAAACAATGCAAAAGTTGAACACCATGTGTCTTAACTTTAAGACTTGCCTTTTTATGTTATGGTTTACAGCTATTGTCTGTAGTTTATTTTAAAAACGATATGTAGACAAGACGTATCAGGTTGCAGCCTAGTTTAAAAAGTGAACTGCTGGGAAAGACAGCGTGATCATTTTCACTGAGATCTGTCACCATACAAGCTGAACAAAGTGATATGCAAACATTAAAGATCTTAAAACATTATATTTCCTGCGAGGGCTGCAAAGAATAGAGGTGGTACCTCTTATGTCTTCCTCTTGTGTCTTTTCTTGTTTGTCATGTTCGCCCGAAAGAAGTGTTTTAAGTCGGAGCCCTTGGAATTTTGCTTTTCAGTAATAATTCTAATTTGCAGTGTATGTTTGTAGGCCAGAGTTGTAGTGACAGATTTCGTTTTACACCAAAAGGCAGTAAGTGATCTCACCCTACATCCCAATTCAATTCCACGTACCCTGGTATGGTAATGGAAGCCAGATGTTGGATTAAAATTCTAAGCCTCCCTTTATGAAGGAGGATGGGCTTTTCTGTATAGCAGCACACAATCTGCAAGACAAATAAGAGAAATCCCAGTGTACATGTTAATTGATGTTGCATGATCCGTTTGAAGTGATTGACAGTGGTATGTTTGTGGCCATATTTTCAATTATCCCGCCTGTGACGAAGACTAAAGTGTCTTTCTTCACAAATAAGTAAACATCGTTACTACAGAGACCAAAAATTTAGTTAATATGATCAGCATGATGCAGAGGCTCTTTGGAGAGGATGAGCATTCAAATATATAAAAATTAAGACTAACATGTTATAACTTTGCTGTTATGCAAGTATGATGACCCACGTTCTATATGGATACTGTATGTTAATTGATTCCTGAGCGCAAATATGCAAAATTCAGTCTTCTTCCTGTCTGAGCTACTCTGATGAACAACATCTTCCGTTGGTGTTGGAACATAATAGAGGAAATGGAGTCTTTTAAACAGCCTGTCAAAGCTTGTCTTTGATTGTGGCATTTTTTAGGTCCTGCATTCTGTGCTTTTATAGCACCATTAAAATGAACATTATTGTCTATCATCAAAATTTATGTAAAGATCAAATCCAAGCAGATCTTTCTTCTTAAACCATGAAGCAAAAAAGTACTGGGGGAAAAAATCAGGTCCTGCCATATTCTGTCGTGGATTCTCTCTTATTTTGCATTCATTTTAATCTCGTAGGGTGGAATTGTCAACTGATATCAAATCTCAGACACTGAGAATAAATAATTTGGGCGTATTTCTTGTATATTTTCATATTTGGTAATCTCATTGCAATTCAATAAAGCTGAAGAAAACGCCCTCTGAATTTGAAGGAAATAAATTCCAGCATAAGCTGGTGCCTCAAAGATTCCCCACAGCCCTGTCTAGCGGGCCAAAGCAAGTATAAATATGGAAGGCCAACTTCACAGGCTGTTGCAGGACTGTGATCTATGTCCAGCACTGGGGATCGCTTTCACATGCATTCTCAGGGTGCATATTTTTCTCGTCTTTTAGGAGATTAAGTGAAAGCGTCAGTCAAACAAAACAAAAAAAAAAGAGAGGGGCTGAAGAGAAAGTTCACCATTCCTGGAATGGTATTAGCTTCTTTCGAGGAGCGGTTGATGGTGCAGAGGGGATAGGAATCCAGGAATGCCACAGCTAAATAAAACGCGAGATATGAAAGGAAAAGGGTGTGGCAAGTTGGCCGTGTCGGCATGGGAGGTGTTGTGTGGCAGAGCGGTCCTCCGTCTTCAGTGGTGTATTTGTGGCATTTAATTCACTGCATTTAGCAACATCTGACAAGCAGGCACCTGTAAAGTGCGCTTAGCCCGATCAGTCATTGAAGGATTGACCATGTCCTGGCACTTTGCCGTGTTGCACAATCACATAAAACGATGTTTCCTACAAATAATGTTCAGGTTTTTTTTAGCATGTAAAATCACTGGAACCCGTTGCATCATTTCAACATGTCGCTGAATCATGTGACTGTGTATAGTCACTCTTTTTTTGGAATGTGGATTGAAGAGCCACAGGTATCTCTCTGTCTAAAGCTGCACGGTTGAGTCATAACCTCTGCAAAGCCTCGCCTCTCCTCCACTGCCCTTCTGTGGGGAGCGTTCCAGAAACATCCCTGGCTTCCATTCATACACAACATTTCATTTTCAAGGCATTCAGACAGTTTCTGGTGTCCAGAACCTCATTCAAAAATATAGCTGATGTCTTTAGACAGGAATGGAGATTCTCATGGACGGCAGCGTGTGTAATCCTGACTTTAGACCTACTTCCTAATAGGAATGGAGATGATGTCTATAGGGAGATTTGATGCAGATAAACATGTTTAAAAGGAGATAAAACACTGTGTTGGAATGATTATCTGTTTTTCCTGTGATAGGTTCGCTGTGGGGCTAGAGCCTGCTTTGCATGAATATGGAAAATGGATGGATGGATGGATGGATGGATGGAAATAAAAGGTGCCCACCTGGATCTGAAGTGCTTATTGTGATTGTTGCTATGGTATTTGGTTATTTGTTAGCATTTTTCTTTTTCCTGTGGCCAGTAGACTGATACAGTACAAGGCAAGTAATTGAATGCAACCATTTTCAGATTTTTTCATTGGTCCCCATCCCCTCGTTAGTGGTGCTTCATGTCTGATTTTTACTCACATATTCCCAGATTAACTGATATAGTTAAAGAAGAAAGAATATATCCTTAAAATAGACTTTTTGTCTTCCATTCCCTGCATGTTTTAATAACATTTCTCCACTTCATTTCACTTGTTTGCATGCTGAAATATTTTGTCAGCTTATTTTTTTACAGTGATCTTGTGTGCCGATGTGCTTTATTTGCGTGTATTATAAATAACTTGCCTATTTCACTTCAGTTTTGTTTAAAATGCAATGAAAAGTCAGAGTGCATGTTATAGTAAAGTGAGCGAGACCATAATTATCTCGGTCCAAGCTCTTTTACTGCAATTCAAGTGAAGTCCCCTTATGAGTAAATGGCCATAAATAGTGAAGAGATGTACTTTTATCAGACTTTGAGAGAGATAAAAACAGGGAAAGCAAATTGACGACACTTCCTTAAAAAGGAAATCAAAGCCAGAAGAATAAAAAGTTTTCCTGCCAGCTGGTTGGCTTTTTTTTTGCACAGGAATATCTGTCTTCCTTTCTGCCGCTGATACCACATTCATTGTCCTTCCCTTAGCTACAGAAAATGAGCTGAAACTTCTTTTGTGCAAAGCTGTCATTTCAGCAAATGCAAAATGAATTGATAGACTTTGGACAATCTCTTAATTTTTCTGTTGTTTAGGTCCCTCATTTGGCATCATACATGAGTTGGTTTTGCCAGCACATGCACGATTTTCACTCACACTATATAGCGTGCGATTATTTGGTCCTTGGTACCCTACCCATGTAGATGTGGGTCTGGAATTTATTTACACTGTGTTTTTTTTTGCATAATTGCATGATGATGACATTGTATTCAATTAGAATGCAGAATTTGTTTCAGAATGTAAAGTGCACAGAATGGAATAGGGAATAATTGTTTGTAACAAAGAGTGCTACAGTCATAGAAAATGCTTTAATGTCCTATTTGAATGCTGGAGCATCGGATGAACACACTGCTTTTTGTTCTGACATACTGTTCATGAGCCTGTAGCTTGGATTTTGTGAGGAGAAGTGGCGCTACTTCTCCTTAGGGCAGTATTAAGCTTTGTGAAACTGGTATTTATTCATTTTTATAAAACCTGATATATCCTGAAGACAAACACTGATGGTCCGGAGAACAAAACAATATAACAAGTATTTATAACATATTCCACATTGCAGGAAACCATTATGTAATTAACAGTGACATGTTTATTTTTTATTTGTTTATACAGTTTTGCTTTGTGTTAATCTTAGCATGACTTTCTCCTCATAAAATTCAGTATTTGTTATTTATCCTCTGTGCTGGTTTTCAGTGGAGCATGTGCCAAAACTGATGGTATCATGGATTTTTTTTGTTGTTTATTTCAGGAGAGAGCCAATTAACATCTGAAAACTGAACTGCTATACAGTATATAATACACTGGTGCTTCAGTTTGGTGACAATCTGTTTTAATTTTCAGTTAAACATTAATTATCATTAGTTTTTACTTTGAATATTATTAGATAAACATCTCAAACATAAAATATATGTTGAAAAATATGCATGCCTAATCTGCATTGTTACGTACAGTCTGTTACGTACTTTCGGGGATAATCATAATACTGCAAAAGCATTATAGTACACACCAATATTTATTTATAATTCCAATAAAAAATAGATTAAAAGGGGTACACAGGGTGAAAAACAATTATCCTGACAATTTTGATGAAATCCGATAAAGTCCAAATCATTAAATTCTGGTTGCTTATGGAACTATGCAATCCTGACATAATTAAGGATACACTGACGGTTTCTGATAACTGTGCAGCATTGCAATGGGAAAGACTAAATGCAGATAAGGGTCTTTCTGTTTGTCTTTGGGGGCCCAGGGCTGAAAGGTCAGGAAGTCAGCTGGTATTGTTCACTCGCTGGGGGTCAGACTGCTGCTTTGTTGAACTTGTATTTTTTTTAATAAGCCTTCAAGGAAGAGTGACCAGCAAACAGCATTTTCCACATTTCAGATGAGAGTTTGGGGCAATTACACACAGCACTCGAAGTAACGTGCATTTCTGAACGTAAGGTTTGTTGTAGGCTCATTCAGACTAGCATCAGGTTGGCACCAAATGGAAATTATTTTTATATAAAGGCTGATTTTGTTTTTCAGCATTTCAAGTGACCATTTTCATTATTGTGATAAAATTAGCTTCATTACTTAAAGCTGTGCTCCATTTAACTATTTGTTATGTATTTAAAAAATAATGAAATCAAAAGCTCTATGCATCGGCAATTGTGCCAATGTGGGTATTTTTTTTATTAGGAAGATATCATATCATATTACATCACATAAATATGATATATAGGAAAATACTTCACTGTGGTTTACTGTGTCTTACTGCATGTAGTTTTGTGATATGTTATAAAGCTGTTACTGCTTAGTTTTAAACTGAGTGAAAGTGACATGATCAGTTCTTTATGACACCATGTTCAGTGAATATGCAAATCAAACAAATTCGTCATAGTTTGTCATTTATGACCATTGAATGAAAACCATGAGGCTCAGTGTTTATTTTTGGGAAGTTCCTTAATATGATGTGTGGGGCTGGTATTAGTATTTGTGTGCTATGCATTCTTTACATTCTGTTATGACATTCATCATAAGATTTTTTGTTACTATAAAAACAAATGCATACCTCTTACATGTGGAAAAATTATGATTAAACCAGAAATATATTCATGAGAATTGAAAATATCTAAAACATTACACGGTACATGCTCAATGAGGAACCAACAGAAAAAATTAGTGACTGGGACTAATTTTACATATAAAATAAAATCAAAGTGAGATTAAAAAGGCACAAAAATACCACTACTGCAGTGTTTTTTTTAAAAAAAGAGAGATTTCGGCAGTTATTTGATTTGCAGTGCGCGGCCTTCGTAATGCTGAAATGCTCAGTGCATGACAAGTAGTTTGGATTGAAAACAGGAGGCTGAATATCAAACAGACAAAGATATGGCTGTGTACAATCTGCCGGCCAGCTAGCCTCTCTGACACTGCTCGAGCCAGGGGAAGCTTTGTGTCAGGACATCTGCTGTGCAGTGCGAGTACGACAGCACTGCAGCTACATAGACGCCGCCGAATTCACAGGGTGACACAAATCAGGAGCGTAGACCTCACTGCAACGTCGAGCATGTTTCATTATCATGTTATAATAAAAATGACACCCTATTTATCTTTATGAAATGTATACTAGGAAGGAAATGATACCTTTAAGAAATTGCTTTCAAATTTATGAATTTCTTTTTCAAAATGATTTACTAATTATTAAATTAATTTATAGTCCTTACATTAAGCCAATGAAATTACCTGTCACCTTTGCACGTATAGGCCTATTTTTAAGAACACAAATTAATGAGAGGAAGAGAATGTAATTTCCTTGTATTTGCTTTTAACCAGTTGTTCCTTCCTACGTAGTTTTGAAGGCAAAATGAAGAATTACTGTGTTAAATTAGACTCTAGTTGGATCATTTTGGTTGCCTAAGGTATTTTCTGGAATTTGTTATAGCTATTAAATGAAATTGTCTTTTTGTAGGACGAAAAAAAATCGCGATTGTTTTTGATGGGTTTATGTGTATTTTCAGTATGTCTGGGTATTGTGGAAAAGATGATTTGACCAGAAAATCATTGGCTGCTACATTTTCAGCTGTTCCTGCAATATTTTATGTTACATTTAAGGAAAATATACATGCATACTATGCTTCATGCGGACTAAGGAATGTCATGCTAAATACATTTTATACTGTAGGATCGTTTGTTATAATTCATAATATCTTTAACATGTGGCATTTTAACACTGCCCTTGAAGTGACGTTGGAATCAGGAAGCAGGTTCTAAAACTGTCAGTAAATGATTCAGGTGCTTTTTAGCGTATTTATTGGAATCTCAGGATGCTTTTTTAAGCAAATGCATGCTTGTCCACTGCTGTATGTCTTTGGTTTTTTGTTTTTGTTACTGTGAACTATTTATGACCTAGAATGACCAAACATTCTACATTAAGAAATGTATTAATTATTAGGCTTCCCAGCATATAAAAAGAATCATATACCTTAATCATAAACAAACATTATTTACAAAAACGGGGTAAACTATAATTAACTAATCTAATAATAGGCTATGCTAATTAACTGACACAACCGTTATTGCAGTGATTATGAAAATACAAAAGAAACTGGAGCAGAAATCATGGCAAAGAAATCTTTGATAAATCATAGGATCATTTTACTATACTAATATTGTGGTACATTCTGTGAAATAGTCCAACTTACTTAATTGCAGTTTTAAAAACAATGTATCCTCTGCAGTCTACATATCTAATAGATCTTGGCTAAATGGATGGACATTAAAGAGATAAACATAAGATAACGAACTAAAAGTCATGGTGTGGTTCTGTTGAGTGCACCACTGCACAGCAAGTATTACTGGCTAGTTACCCCTTAATGTTGAAAATGTTCCTCGTGGTTAAGGTTACTAGGCTTACTTGAGATCTTGTAATTAATTTAATATTAGTAGGGAGGTTCAGCATTGTAACACCCAACAAGTAAATTTAAGTCTTCAACATAAAACTGCAGTCCCAACTCTTCTTGTCACTGTTAAAAAAAAAATGCAGTTTCACTGGATTAGGAGGGACATGTGAGTGAACTGAAACTGTGCAGGGCTGCTCCACTGGAATATTTTTATAGCGTGACCCAAGATCTTCCTTCCAGTCTACAAGTAGGCCCCGGCTGACATCTACATATTCAGCCCCGTCAAGCCCTGGTGACGAAAGAGCCCAGAACCCTTAAAGAGGACCCCAGGCAATCGGAGTGGGGGGGGGGGGGCTGGAAACAATGTAGGGGAGCAGAGAAAGCGAGAGGAAGAGTGAATGATATTCGGAGAAGGATGCGGCTTATCTGTTGTGGAGCAACGAGGTGCCACCATCTCTGAATTCCTGTGGGAATGTGCATGAAAACAGCACAGAGCAAAACACATTGTTCTGTATAATTGAAGATGTTCTGTAAACAGCAACATGTTGAGAAAGTCAGCCCCGCAGTGACTGAGGGATTAGGGAAATTGACCTAGCAGCTGAAGCACAATTTATTACCAAGGGGTATTAGTTTCCTCTACACTATGAACCCCCCCCCCCCCCAGCTGGCCATGGAATGTGTGATAACAGAGAAATTCCCTGCCTGGGTCCCTCACTCCTGTGTTCTGAAATAAGCTTGGAATAGTTGCTCCTCTATTTTTCTCAAGTGATCCAGCCCACCTGCTCCCTTCGCTCAGTCCCTCAGAAACTTAATCCTGGGGCACAACTGTACAAGTCATTAGGGTGGCTGTGGGCAGAAACTGTGCCGCATGGGATGGTGGACTGTGGCTAATGCTGAGATTGCTTTCTCTCTCTCCCTCTCTCTCTGTGTTGCACTCTTTTTCTCCGGGAGGGAAAAATTTCCAGCTCCAGACAGACGGCTCCATGTCCGCATTACAAAAAGCAAAAGCCCAGGATACAGAGCTTTGGCCAACCAGGAGGCCTGCTTACAGTAACATAACACCCCCAGACAGATGTGAGTTTTCGCAACCCATGTTCTTGTGCTCGTCCCAAGTTCAGATCAGTGTTATTAAAAAGCAGAAGGTGGTGTAGAAAAAAACTCGACTCGCTATACACTTACGTGTCGTGCTAAGGTTACTGTCAGTGTCTAATAAATAAAACAAATAAAATCACTCAACAGTTGTTGGAAACCAGTATCATATAAGTGTTAACCATAGCATAATTTAGATAGGCTTTTTAGCTTAAAGAACATACATTGTTTTACTAAAATTACCTGCTATTCTTAAAAATGCTAAACAGGAAATGGGTCATAAAATGGAGGTATAAAACTAATTTTCTTTATATTCTATTTTATTTAAGATATATACCTTAGTAAGGCATAGCATACTGAAGTTATTAACCGACTGAAAGATTAATCTACATAAACACAAAATAATAATAATGTTTTCTTTGCTTTGTAAGGGAGTAATTTGCCTTAGATACGTAAACATTCTGCAGTTTATTTTGTAGGCTGATTAACTGGCCTGTCTGGCATGTGGCTTCATAGACTTTCAGCGAGTGTTGTGCTTCTGATGGTAGTTAGGAACATGTATCTGTGATCGGTTTCACTAAGGGACAGTGCCAAAAACTCTGTCAGGCACTGGCATCGTATAGATGTACTGTATTATATAATTCAGTTTTAGAAAATCCAGTGGTACAACTTTATAATAAAGCTCTCTTTTGTCGCTTATAAATGATAGTAACTCATTACTAATGAAAAACTGCATCACAACCAGTGCTTAATTTGTGCTGCATCATGTCGGAATGCATTCCGGCA
Organism: Mormyrops attenuatus; assembly: GCA_026777985.1. Lineage (NCBI taxonomy): Eukaryota > Metazoa > Chordata > Actinopteri > Osteoglossiformes > Mormyridae > Mormyrops > Mormyrops attenuatus. The sequence goes on from JAODKC010000045.1 coordinate 8,403,817, forward strand.
CCTTTCTTAGTGCCTTTCCAGTTCAGGTGGAAACTCACAGTTCTGTGAGTTTCCACCTGAATAAAAACAGGTTTTAAACCAAAACACTGGTTCGTGTTGAGAACCAAGAAATAGTTCGATCCTGAGTGGGAACCATGATGACATCATGAGTGGGTGTGTAGTATTCTACCTACAGGCATGAGACAAACATGGAGGCAGTGGTGGAAAATGTACTCAGCTTTTGTACTTAAGTAAAAGTACAGATACCATGCCAAAATGTTACTCAAATACAAGATCAATGAAACGCCATTGCATCGTTTTTTATTCGGTGGAGAACAAAAGATCGATTGTGCCATATTTAATAATGTATTATAACCACCTCAAGGGCTGGTACTTTGAGTTCTCTTGTAAGTAGGGATTAACCCGACAAAATCTCTTGTCCTCCATGAGAGTGGCTGATCGTTCAGTGTGTCACACCTCCATTATGTCAGTAGACGTGTCATAAGTTCTGGTGCTTCGAATATTGATAAACTTTAAATATCGGCTGCCAATATCAGTATGTCAAGCAATATACTCTCTACATTTTATTTGTTCAGTCTTCATAAAGACAATACACAATGCAAAATAACAACAACAACAGCAATAATAATAATAATAAAGAAGACAGAAATGTATTATTGAGATAAAATAGCAAGCTCAATTTTCAGTGGAAAAAAAATCAAGATTGACATTTTACTCCGACTTGTGCAGCCCTACGCATAAGTGACCTACATGATTTTTGCAAATACTTTTTAAAAATAACTATTATTTGGTGTGTAATGATAGTCTCAAGCAGAATGTATTGGAGCAAAAAGTTGGTTTTTAGCTCAGAAATGTAGCAAAGTGACAGTAAAAGTTACAACAATTTAAAATTCTCAAGTAAAATACAAGTTTGGAAAAAAAGGTACTTAAATATAATAATAAAGTATTTGTACTTCATTACTTTACACCTCAAGGCAAAATTGGTGGAAACGCAGGTCGGTTCAGTTGGGAACTGAACTGAACTGAACTGGTTCTGATCTGAACTGGTTTATGAACCGGAATGGAATCAGTTCTTTGCTTGTGGAAAAGCGCTATCTGTTTGACTGCTCGCATTCTGGCACCAATTAGATTCGGCAGCTCTCTGGTTAAAAAAAAAATAAATCAAAAACAATAACATAAAAGAAAAAAAATTTTGTAAGTACAGTAGCATATTTACAGACCAATTTTCATGCTACTTTACATCCTTTATTAACTGATTTGTTGATTAATGATTAACAATACGTGGCATGTTTTCAGGACCGTGTTTCGTACGCAAAGTGCTACAACCTAATTAATAGTATGATTATAAACCACTCATCAACCCATTATAAGGGTAGGCCTAGTCTTATTGTAAAGTGCTTCCCGTCCAGCTTCATTTCTTTGGGTAAATTTGTTGTATGGTTTTCATATTATTATGGGAGCAATATCAGTTTTACAGTTTTTTGCATACGAGTCAATGCTTTTTGTACTTCTCCCTGCAGCATATAGAGTCTTCGGTCTGCTGTTGGAAGTCATAGACTTGTAAGAAGAACTGAGTTAAAAGCCATGAAAAGATTTATATTTAAATGTAGCTTCAGTGAAAAACTTGGTGCTGAATATGGTTTATACATTAAGTAATGTATACAGGTCTGAGTTTTGCCAAAGGTACCGGAAATAATGTTATGATAAAAACTGAGCAGCATTCAGCAGTTTAGGTGTCATGCACTGTCAGAAACAAGCGTACAGCCCTGGTACAGTTTTGTTCTCTGCGGAAGAAACAAAATTAATGTGTCCCCAATGGTACAAAAATGTACTTCAAAGTCAATTTCTATTCCTCAAAAGGTACATTTACCTACAGCTAGGGTACAGTTGGCAGAGCCTTGAGGATATAGTCCCAGTAACAAGTAATTGTCCCCCAAAGGTCCAAATTGGTCCTTTTTTCTGACAGTGTATGACAGTACCACTGCCTTGCACTTCTAGTGTTAGGGAATCGAATCCCACCAACACAGGTGTGTGGAGTTTGCATATTCTTGTGTGGTCTTATGTGAGTGGAGTCCAGATATGTGAGATTCCCCTCACAGTCCAGAAACACTGAGTTAGGTGTGCTGATTCTGAATTGCCGATACTACGCGATTTTGGCATTGTGTGCAGGCCCTATAACGGCCTGGTATATGATGCCGGTGGTCTCTTGTCGTGTGCTCAGTTTTGTCTGGGATAAGCTCCAGGGCCCTTCAGCCACCCTGCACAAGTTTTGGTTGGAAGATGGACAGATGGATAAACACGTGGGGTGGGTGGGTAAAATAATGGAAACACCACATGAAAAGCAACTCTGAAGTAACCAAATCCCAACTGCAAATGCAGATACAAAGGTGAGTCACGTTAGGCTGGATGCCAGTTAGCACTGTGTGCGCGTCAGCTGTAAACGATATTCGAGTGTTCAAAGCAACATGGGGCAACTAACAGAATTACAAAGAGGTCAAATAGTCACAAAACTGCTAAAGTATTTAATTGCACAAAGGGAATTGGTTTCAGAGATTGTGGCGACCGGGCACTGATAGCACAGAAGAGCAGTGGCCGTAAGTTGAAGCAGGGTGTGTTGCTGCGTGAGGTAATTAGAGAATCATACAGGTTCATGTCTGATCTGGGTAGGTGAACACAAATAGACGGGAGATGTGCAATGTAGGATGTGACATCTTTGCTATGGATATCTCTACAAAATGAAACTCATTGGCAAAAAAACACATCCAAGTTCACAATGACTGCATATCTCGGCAAGCACTGAAAAAGTACCTTGAAAGCATTTCTGCATTTCTTGCTGAGGTTTAAAATTGTAAATGTAACATTTGAGTAAAACAACTGATGTGAATGCGTTTTATGGAGGATTCGTCAGTAATACGTCAAATGTTTGGAGAAGTTTCATAAATAAACCTTTGATTTTATGCCAGGTTTCGATTTTAAACTAATGCGGCAGATTGACTTTACTTGATAAGATCTGCTTTTTATTTGCAGAGGGTCAGTGTATGAAATTTATCTTTGATGTTTGCCTTTCTGTTGGCTTTGAAATAAAATAATATAAAAACTTTACTAGTTTTAAATGTTTATAATATCACATGCAATCACTCGCATCAATATCTGCAGGTTGTAATTCTCCATGAATCATCAGAAACGGCATATGCTCAACATCATCTGTGGAGACTTTTGTCTCCTTTGCAAACCACACTTCTATCTCTCGACAGGAGAAAATGTCATCGCAACCAGTCGGACGGAAATTTGCTTCCATAGGTTTTAGCATGACCCTCATCCCACTCATTTCCCTGCATTTGAGGGCTGTGGTGGATTTATTGTAAACAGAGCGTACGACTTGGAAAAACTCTTTAAAATTTACTAACCTTCATTGAATTCACCACAACTGTCTCTAGCTTTCGCACGGCCAGAGAGAGAGAGAGAGAGAGAGAGAGAGAGAGAGAGAGAGCGAGCGAGCACCTTCTCAAATAACACGGAGTGCTGTCTTGACTGAACTTGTTGAATACATATTTTTTCATGTGGTGATTTTGCGGCAGATCTGGACTTTATCACTTCCAATGTGTTTGCCAGCATCAGTGGTCGTGGATGTGGAAACACAGCGCAACTGTCACATTCTGTTTGTCTATATCACGGAGAAGGTCACTGTGCCAACAGAAACATGTAGGCATAAAAATATCTGTACAACGATAATTCCATTCCTAACATTCTTCAACTTTGTTGAATGACTTGTGTGTGTGTCTGTGTGTATATATATATATATATATATATATATAACCGCTCATAATTATCTGTTTTATAAACAATTAAGAGATAGACCTACAGCTATGCTGTCATATATTTAAAATGTATTCCTCTGTGTTGAAACTCCATTGAAATGGAAAAACTATTTTTCTTACAAGATTTCTACCAAGACTTGGTGTGGTCTGCATTTTCTCCCTTCTGTCGATGGCGTCATCTCGCAGTCTGTAGCATCTGTGATCACCTTACCAAATGTGCAAAAGTGTTGTTTTTAAATACCTAATAAATGACTATAGGAGGAAAATATCCTACACAACACTGTAAATTCATACAATTTGAGGTAATTTTAAAAATGTTATGTAAGCATGTAAAGACTTGGTTGTATATAGTTATATAAGAATTACACAATGAAATTAACATCAGTGTTGAACCAGTGCAGTTTCATTTTTTGAAACAGGAAATTGGGTTTAGGATGTGTCCCTGCTGGCAAAGATGAGGAATGCCAAGCCCTCTCCCCGCCCCCCCACTAAGCTACAAGCCCCCTGCGTCTGCATCTTTAATCCTGCACTTAATTACTGATGGCAGTTTTACAAATTCTGACCGGCTAACTGCAGCCAAGGGCATGTTTGGTGTTCTCCTGAGGGAGATAACGGTCCCCAGCTGATATGACGGTGCTGCTCCAGTGTGCTGTGCTGATATCTGTGCTTGGTAACGACTGTACACAAAAGAAACGTTTGCCTCAGCAGCTTACTGCCCAGCAACAGCAGTAACTGGTGGACAAAATCGGAGTGTGCATTTGCGCAGCTGTTATGCCCCCTGTAGTGCACCCACCTAATTATTATATCTGACCAGGGGTGCCAACGGGGTGGGGGTGGGGGGGTAGTTGGGACATTCCCAAGGGCCACTCAGTGACAGGAGCCCTAAAATATTTGGAATATAATTGGATTGGTCTTGGACCGAGACGTTATATGATATGTTCTCATGGGGTACAGCGACACCCCAGTATCTGTATGTTCTGGTGTGACATAAAGACAGCTGGTAATTTCAACCGATGCAGATTGCAATTGCAATTTTAAGTATTTGATTGAGCCACAATAAAAGTTACTTGGAAACTTTTTTTTTACACCTACAGCACATTTGGACACTCGTTTGTCAGTTTTTTAGGTACGCCTCCAAACAGCCAATCGTGTGACTGCAAATGAATTCATACAGCTCACAGACGGGGTCAGCAGGTTTACGTACTGTTTGTCCGGCCAATCGTGAACATAATGTTGCTGTCGGTGTCATATGTGTTGGTCCCAGCATCTCAGAAACAGCCGCCCTCCTGGGATTTTCACTGCAGTGTCTATACAGAATGACGTGATGAGCAAGAAAAAAATATCCAGTAAATGTCATTTCACTGGCCAGAAACAAGCTGTTAATGAGAGAGGTCAGAGGAGAATGCCATATCTCTATTTGCTTCAAAAGTCACTTTTAAAAAACTGCTGAGAAACTTGAAATCCCTTCTGAATTGCAATGACCAGAAAAGTCCAAAATATACAAAGGTTATCCTGGTATACTGTATTTCCCAGGCACAGTCCCTTAAGCAAAGCGTCTGACTATTAAAACGACACATGATAGATGGACAGTCCATCACAAATGACCAGAGGTAGAGATTTCAGGTCCAGAGAGTACAAATCCAGACCAAATTTTTGTTTCAACCAACCAGTTGAGTATAAAGAGTCACAGTCACAGAGTACTCAACTGGTTGGTTGAAACAAAATCCTGGT
>JAODKC010000045.1:8409465-8424393 GCA_026777985.1 Mormyrops attenuatus
AGTATAAAGAGTCACAGTCACAGAGTACTCAACTGGTTGGTTGAAACAAAATCCTGGTCTGGATTTGTACTCTCTGGCCCTGAAATCTCCACCTCCGGTAGGTGCTACACTTCCTACAACTGTTTGCAGTAGAATCAGCCAGCTGTGCAAAGTAGGAAAATGTTTGGACTCCTTACAAAGTGTCTCTTAACATGCTTCCCTTATTCCAGTTAACAGCCCGCCTCCTTAAGGCTTGTTTGATCGGACTTTTGCTGAATTTTGGCTGAGGTCGGCCAATCATGCTGTCAAAGGAAGACTGAGACGTGTGTAAGTGTGATAGATCTATCATACACAATGACGTGTGGGTGTGTTTCTGGGTCTGTGAGGCCGGTGTGGATGTAGCCTTTACAATACATTAGTGATTTATTTAAAATTGCACAGTATACGAGCTCGTAGCTGAAGTATTCAATTTATAATAATTCCATTATATAGAGAAAACTTTGCAATTGATTTAGCAATAAATATTGTATTAATTTGTTATCTGCATGAACTTAGCTACACGGTGTGGTCAAAGGCAGTGTTGTGTCTGCCAGATGTGCTATTACAGTGTTTAGCCTTCAGAACTTTGTAGAAAATGAATTTATTAGTCTTTTTTTGTTAAATCATACGTATTTTATCAAGAAAAAAAATCTAATTATAGCTTTGTCATAGTTCGGCCGTTTACAAAAGGTGCATTTTGTTTGTCTAACACAAGATTAAAATTAAGATTAAGATGGACTTCATTATTACAAGGTGATGTTCTGCTGTATACAGCAGTTAGAATGTAGCGCACTGATGAACATCCAAACAGTCCAAACAGACAAAGTGCAACGACAGCACACAGTACACAAATAAAATGTCCTGAGAAACAGAATATTGTGATACTAAAAATAAATGTTTCAAGATAAGCACAATGCATTCTGCACAAATAAATTATGTGTAATTACGACAGAAAGCGCTGGACTTTTATTGCGACAAGGTAGAGTGCTTCCTGATGTGTTATGGCACCTCTGAGCGTGGTCAGGAAGGGACATTATTTATTTTTTTTACTAATAAGCTTCTGGGGGAGTTATGCGAGTCTGTAGCAGAACGCGAGATTAATGGAAGTAACGGCATATGCTGGATATTCACCAACAGATCTGGCTTTTTGCTCTAGCTCTGCTGATTGTATGCAGTTGTCAAAGTCCAAAATACATCCAAGCCCTGGTAGATAAATTAATGGCAGCGCTGTCCTCCTACATGCACAAGGACGCCACCGCGGCGAGGGTACACGATACGGTTTTCCACACAGCGTTCTTAATTTATCTGCATGACACAGGATTTGATTGAGGAGCACTTAACATGGTGTACTGGTTCTCTATTTAGTGCCCCGAGTTGCAACATTGTCCCCCAATTATCAATCTTAATTCAGTGCGACATCGCTAACAGAATGCTCAGGCGGGCAAGGCCGCAAGTTTTAATGCATACAAAACGCAAGTTTATAGCAACGCTACATCCGCAAGATCATTATTCATGTTCCCACAAAACATTTTTTCAATGTAAGGAGCCAAAACAATAAATAAAATCCTCTCTTTGGTAAATACTGATATGCATACTAAAAGAAAACATCTAAGAAAATAATAAAACTAGAATGTGAAATGTAGCACTGATGAGAACGATGAGATTATATCTGTGTGTATCTAGTTTGATCTTCTCATACATCCATGTATAAGTTTATTTTGCATAATTAAATTTCGCTGTGTGTATGTGTGTGTACGCTTTTTTAAAATCGGTTTATCTCTTAGTGTCCTTATCACAATAGCTGGGCTTCTCTGTAAAAATGGGACTGTGGTCTAAAACTAAACAGAGAGGGGAAGAGCCTGGCTTTGTTAGACAGGAGTAACTGACCACACAGTGTCCAGCGGCTCCTACGTTCTTGTGTTGCTGGGATTGAAGTCTCGTGGGAGTCGGGGAAGGAGATCCAGCCCGGAGAACTCCATTGTTTACACTGATGGTTTCCAGATGCTGGCAGAGGGAGCAGTCAGCATCCCAGGGCCGCTGCCAGGAACCAGGAAGTGGTCCAGGGCTTTCTGGAATACTTGGAAAACATGTCCGTGCTTCGTAATAACGTCAAAAAAAAAATATGCTGGGGCCAAGTCCTCACTGTGTTTCAAAACTGATTAAAAACAACAATGTTGCAATGAAACTGCCAGTTTTTTCTGAAAGCAGCAATAAAAAAAATATCGTGAAATCACAGATAGTCGAAGCATTTCGTGGTGTCTTACGGATTTATTTTGATCTCTGTTCATAGAGCTCTGTTCAGGGTTTACTTAAGTCCACTTATTGCTTGAAATGTCAAAATAAGGTGGCAACATATCATTAAGGACCCTCTTTAGAAGAGAAAAATTATGATCCTTTAATTTTTATTTGTATAACTCCCAAAATATATAACTTATTTTTATGGTCTTCTTACGTGCGGCTAGTTTTGCTGGGTGTGCCTGTCTATTTTGTATAGGTTTATTTAAATATGTGAAGGTCTTTTCAGTCTGCCTGGCCACTCTGATGGCAGGGGCTATTTTGAAAACACAGGCACACTGTGAGCGGCCAAATTTGTCATTTAACAGTCCACCTGTTTCCCCGTTCTCTTCTTCTGCCCTCTTTCTTTGCGCAGGCACTAAAAGAGACAGCTGCAGGGGCAGAAGATCCGGAGGACCCCGAAACACTGGTTCCTTTTAGCTTTTCCTGGTTGCAGTCCTGCACCAGCACCTGACTGTGGCTCTCACATAAAGGCCGGCCTTTTGTGGGGGGGGAGGTGGGGGTTGCGGAAATCACCACTTAAATAGCAATGCCGCAGGGGTGCAGCTGATGGATGAAAGTGTTATTTCTGTGCTTCTTCAATGAAGTAAAGCCATCAAACTGGCTCTTCTCCAGCCACCTTTGTATCCCGCGATGAAAGGGAGGTGGATCTTTATGTGTGTCTGTTGTAACATCTGAAAAACCTCGGCTAAAAAATAAAGCTAATAAGATGACAACGACAAGAATGTGTGCAGTTAAGTACACAGTGGAGTAGGGTTTATATAAATAAGATCAGTAAGCTGAGGAATGCAGCGGTACAATTTGAGAAACGCGTGTAATGTAAACAGATCAAAGGAGCGCAGGTTTCGGCCGCAAAGCCCCTCTTTCACTTCTGCGCCATCCGGTTTGAGCCAAAACATACTTCGTTTGGCTTTACATTCTACCAGTGGTTAAGTGAAGGCAAAACAAGCCCTTTGATTTTGCGCACGTCTTGGAATAGCACACGCTGTCGTGGGGTCTCATGTAAACTCAGGCGTCGCGCACTTGATTTTAGATGTGTTATGTGGTGAACCACAAAGGTCTGATTTAAACAACTTTCCCAGGGGCCCTTGCAGAAATCGGTTCAAGTGCATTAAACACAAATTTTAAATCCTTGTTTTCAGATAGAGATAAAAGTGTTTCAGATTGTGAGTTCAAATAAATTGTTGATTAATTTAATTGGTTTAATAGCGGCACTATAGTAACTAACCTGTAATAAACAGCATGTTTTAATATCTGATTAATGATATATTTTTAATGCCAGAGATAGTTACAAAAATTGGAAGACTTTTGTTGTGTTGGTGAAATTCTTCTTTTATACTAATTATAGTTACCACTATATATCATGCTGTTTCACCCTCATTTCTGGACATCCCTTAACGAGCACATGGATACTGGGGTATAGAGAGTGAGCGTCGCCTCCTTTCTTGCCCTCTGCCTTTTAACATTTGTGGCACTTGTGTTGCTCTCTGACCTCTGCTGACTGTGTTTTGCTGCACAGACAGAGAGTGAAAGCTACTTCCTCAATCGGGAAGGCGAGGCTCATCTTACTGGCCATGTGGAGCTTGGTGGCACCATGCTGTTATTGAGGGGTAGGGACAGGAACAGCCAGTACATGAGTCCCCTTTCCCTACGTGACACATGGCGGGGAATGACTGCATGTAATGCTAGATCATTCTGCAATTATTTTTCACTTGTGACTACGGCACTGTGGACTGGACTTAAGTTGTGAAATAAAAAACCTCAAGTCATTTTGCAATCGTTTAAAAATCACCAACAGCCGGAGACTAGAAGCATGTGACTTAAACAACAAGACTTTTCTTTCACATGCTACATTTATTTGTAGGTTTTCCTTGTGCCACCCTCTACCACCTCCAGCTAACATATAACTTAAAACAGTCAGTGCGGCTCCATGATGGGTTTCATGTTTTCCTGTGCTATCCGAATGTGCACTTCATCTGGCTTTGATTTCCTTTCCCTGCGGTCCTTTACGGCTTGATTGGAGAGCCTTCTCCAGCTGGGAGTGATGACTGCGCTGCTGAAGTATTTGTCCTGTAGCAGGGCGCCTCAGCTCATTGGTCGAGCTCTCAGGCCGGGCCCCAGTTGCTGTCCTTGGAGGCCACAGCTGGAGGGAGGACCCCCATTTCAAATCTGATGTGCGTTAAAGATTTACAGTCGAGGGCTATACCTTCCTATCCAGTTAACTGGATTTTTAGTTACCTCAATCTGAAACTATTTCTCCCAATGATTTTCTTTTTTTAAATGACCCACCAAATGTTGCTGAGAGATTCTAAGGATTTTGTCTTCACTGAGAAAATGGGCAACACAGCCTTTTGTGATAGAATGAGTTTGAAATCTAAGACCTTTGAATCTGTAAATTATGTGAATGGGCCAGTACTACTTTGGCTCTAAAATATGAGTCACATCAGTCACTTAATTATTAACAGTTTATGGCAGTCAACAATTGTCTCACCTGAAAACAGGCTAGGCTCAGAACAAGTACCTGTTAACTTTGCAGGGGGTAATAAAGACAGAAATATTTTAAAGCATTCCGCACCTGTAACTACGTCGACAGATCAATATAATGGCAGCTTTGCTGGTTGCATTTTTACTTCACCTCTCAGCTGCATCCATTACACGTATCTTGCATGTACCGAATGTGTAGTCCGTTTGTTTTCAAGCATTGCATAATACGGCCGTGTAAACACAACCAAAACTCACCCTTTGCCCCAAGCAGCTGTTGTTTGAACTGTTCTTGAAATCATTGTCGTCATTTCATATTTATCCTTTGTAGATCATTTTTCTTACAGCTTTTGTTTTCACAGAAAGATGGACGATCTTAGGTTATGCATTTGGGAAGTTTTTGCTCAGTCGCCACTGCCCCAGTTAAACCTTGAAAAATCAGTGAATAAACGCAATAGAAGTGATCATTCATCTTATACACTAATACTAATCTTAAAGTCTCTGAAATCCCATGTTTTTGGCACATCATCATAACTTTCATTATGAACCAAGTTGGTTGGTTTGGCCTGAATTTATTAGCGTATAAAAAGAAAACTTTCTTAATCCATACATCTGAAATAAGTCGATACAGAAATAAAGCAATGATACAGAAAAAAATTATTACAGTTCATATAGTTGATAATGTTTTTATAACGCATTTGTGAATCTGCGTGGAGGTAATATGAAATATTTACTACGTATTTAGGCCTTGGAATTGTATAATCAGTTCCAGGCTCCAATAAAGCAACACTAGTAGAGTCTTTTACTATGCCGGCCCTCTACTCTTGGCAGATTTCTGCTGTTACTTGAAGGTCATATAAATTATTCATTAATCTTTGCACTCAAACACTTTCTGAGGAATAGTATGTTTGAAAGCCAAGCATAGTAACCCACCGTGAACTTCATATTAGAGTACCTTCGTGTTATGTGAGTTAAGTTGTACATTTATTTATTTATTTAGCATGTCTGCGCTTTGCGTCCAAATCAACTTAGAGGTTAGTGTAAATACTAAGGGTAGATAGTGGGCCCCATCTTCATCTGGCTGTAGGTATCAAAGAGAGAGAGAGAGAGTATTTTCAGTATTCAGTATTTTCTCAGCTCCAAGTCAGGATCTGAGAGTGGAACCCTGGAATTCTGATGTCATGTTTTTCAGCCTGGCTTCCAACTGACAAAACAACAGGCTTGTTTGTGTGACATTTCCAAGTGTTGGTGTTTGGCTGCCCTTGGGAATGTGGGTCAGAAACAAACAAAAGGAGGACTTTACAAATCGAAGATCGAGTCCTTCCGTGTCGTTCTGCAGTTTCCATTAAGAACCATTCATGCATACTTATAAGTATCACTGTTTTGGCAACACTTACAGAATAATGAAGTACAGATATAGTTATACCTAAATCATAAAATAATTCTGATATTAAAACAATGAAACAGCATGTTTGGTTTTGGTCATCATAGTGATTAGCTCAATAGGTTAATTCCTTGAGACATTAATCACTTTCATCATTATCAATAGCCTTTAAATAAAAAAAATAATAAAAAATTTAAAGGCAGTGACACATAGGATAGATGTCAAACTCAGGTTATGATGGCTTTTATGTCTGCAAGAGTCTTTTTTTTAAATCTTTTTTTAGCTTGGGCTTTTTTTGCTGAATATCAAAGAATAGTTACAATTCCTTTATATATTACAGTTTAATCAAGCAAAATATACCTGGACATAAACTGAGTCTAACTGGAAAGATCCATTATAAATATGATTACACGTGATTTGAATTCATTCATTCAACAGCTCTGTTAAAGCAAGAAATGTTCAGCTGGAAAACAGCTTGAACTTCATTCTGATTGGACGAAGGTTTGGAACCCCTAGGGTATAGTGTGTGTGTGTGTCTGTGTGCGGGGTGGGGGGGTCAATGTAATGAACATGCTCAGTGGCTAAGGAACTGTTCTGGGGCCTGAAAGGGTTCAAGTTAATTTCCCAATACTAGTGTCCCCCTGAGCTATGCAGTTGCTTAGTAACTATAAAGGTATATTTCAGGATGTAGTTGTCGGTCACACAAAGGGAAAATAGTGTCAGTAAAAGGGTGCTACCTTTTATTATTGCATGGAAATCCCTGCAGTGTGTTTCCAAGGTCTTGTTGTTGGTCACTATTCGGAAATAGCTGTAGTCCTCGATTACGAAATAGCTGGAACACGAGTGGCACCACTCACAAACTGGAAAGGATGCTCTAAACCTTACGGTGCTGGGGCAGTGGACCAAAATCACAATACTCAGTAAGGTAGCAAAAATTGATTAGACTGCACAGACTAAATGTGTAAGCAAATGGCCAAGGTCAATGTTTGGGGCCTGAGTTCTCTGCGAGCTCAGTCTGAACGACTGAGATATTTTCCGCTACATCATTCGTTATTACTGATAGCCGACTTGCATAAATAGAAATACAAGCTTTCAGTAGATAAAGACATGGTTAGGTGAACCTGGTTTGGAAAACTGAGAAAGTATTTCCTTGTAAGAATGTATACATGGGCACGATTAAGTTAGACGTCTGCCTCATATGACTATGTATGTAAACACTTAAGCACCCCCTTTCTTGCTATAAAGCCAGATGTTTATGATCTTCAGTTGCCTTTATGTACGTTTTTGGGGACAACATTAGGCCATAAAACCATGAGGAATTGAGTTTACATACATTACATATTGTTGGAACGCAGAGTTTACGATTAAAGCAAAGATGCGGACACGTGAGACATTTCAGTTTCCACTTCAGTCATGGCTGTTGGAGTATCACCACACAGAGATAGCCAATGAGAGAAGGCTGTCAGTCCAACGGCTTATCTAAAACCTCTGCAAGAGCATGCGAGTCCTTGGGCGTGCGACAGTGAGCTGTTAAGTTTTGTGGCCATTGTAAACTGGGGGGGGGACTTCTGTTGACAATTGTTGAGTCATTTCATTTTATTTTGTTTTGGAGGGGGTGACGGCATGTAAGCCGTGACGCAGATTGTTGGCACGGCAGAGGAACGAAACAGATGCAAATGATTACATTTCACATTACTCACACTGCCGCCTGCCATTGACCCCTCCCCTCCACAAAGCCCCACCCATTGAGGCGCCATATATGGACCCAGCTATGGATCGTTTTCCACAAAGCAACTGAAAACAGACGTACCATTCTGACATAAATGCAGTGATGCTTGACTTTATCTCACACAATAAGAAGGAAGATCAGAGCTCATTGTATTTTTTCAGGCAGGAATTTCAAATTTGGACAAGAGAAGAATAAATCTGATATAAACCACATGTACAAGGCATCTTCATATATGTTTGTTTAAATGTGTTTGTTTAAAATTGTTTTCTCTCCATATCGGCAAGTCACAGATAATTACAGTATACATTGTTTTTGGTTGAAATGGCAAAGGAATCAATGAAATATGCATAATCATTTGCATGCCAATACAATGAGCAATACATGCATGTTTGGTTCTGGCAGTTTAGCTTCTGTTGTGTGAAACTTCGATGATGGCAGTGATCTGCGTATCATCTCTATTTATCAATGTAATACTTTGGTGGAATGTGTTTTTATTACTGTCAAGTGTGTCTTGCTATTTGAAACCGATATTAATACATGAAAATATCCAAATCAAGGTAATAACATGTAAAAGTGAATATTTTCGATTAGCAGTAGATGAAAAAATATCATCAATACTAAGCCTGTATGTCTGCAAAGGTCAATGAGGTTATTACGCAAAGATTTGTGGTTTGGTAATATAAAACACTGGTGGTTTGTACTGAGTCACTATCTATGAAACACATGCAACAGTCTTAGGTATGCAGACCGAAGGTGCAATGTTGGCGAATAAAGAAACGGTGAACAGATCTTACAGTTTCATACCTAAGACATATCTTATCTATACCTTAACACACCAGTTTCAAAAAACCTATAGCAAGGTCAATTTAATGACTCATTTGTAAGCCCTCCCTAATAACGTGAACAAGATGAGCAATTAGTGGGTGGGTGGATGGATGGACGGATGGATGGATGGATATGCCTCTTAACATTGTTGGGCATTTCAGGTCCAGAAGCTACAAATCCAGACCAAGATTGTTTCTACCAACCAGTTGAGTACTCTGTGATTGTGACTCTATGCTCAACTGGTCTGGATTTGTAGCTTCTGAACCTGAAATGCCTTCTCTTTCCCTTGCTCAAACCATGCTTCCATATGGTGATGTTTGCATGAGTGGAGAACGCTGCCCTAACAATTTCTAACTTCTGGTTTGTCCTGAATCCTTAATGCAACAAGGAAAACAGCAGCCTAGATCATGGCAAAAATACTTATTTGGATAAGTGATGAACACGGTGATGCTAATTTTTTATTACTCTTATGGGGAAAAAAAAGGTTTGCTTTTTGTTATATTGCTGTTTACCACAGCAGATATTGTCTCATAAGCTGCAAACTCAAGATAAAGAAGAGTCAAATAGTCGCACAAAGAGCAATCAGTTACACATGAAATCTGCAAGGAACCTGTCAAGTCATGTGACCTCATCCTGGCTTGTTGCCTTCTGCCAGCATTAGCCTAAAAAATTGCATATAAACTCTTTGTTTTAACTGTTTTCACATAAGCAGCATGTAATCCACCATTTCCCAATATGACAGAAGTAATTACGTAGGATTTTAATACAGTGTACAAAGAATGATTTCCACAGTACTGACAATCAGATCAATATAAAAATCAAAACCACATGAGGCAATTTAAACTCATCCTCAGCATCCTTAGCTAATCTATCCGAACTGAGTAATTCCTTAATTTTGTGTTTTGTTTTTATTTCTATTAAGTATTTGAAACTTGGAAATGCATACCAGGTTCCCTTAATTCCAAAATATCCATCTAAAAACGTAATTCCAATAGCAGGGAATTGGGAATGGATATCATGGCCACTGTTGTTGGATGCTAACACAATAAAATGAGGATTCTAAAAGCATTAGAAATTCTTTTTGTTGTCTGTTGTGATTTATGGCTTTTCTGCTAAGTTCCGGTGAACTTCTATGTGGGGTTTTTTTGGGTTAATCAGTAAACACACTGAAGACCCGGTTGTCCGCACAGTATTGTCCACGGTGTCTCAAAAACCATATCTGATCACAATAAATACTATCCTTAATCCTTAGTCAGAACAACCTAAGAAAACCAGTTTTCAGAAAGATCTTTATTTTTGTAAATTATTGAATTTTTTTAAACAAACAGTCGAACAGTCTGCTTTATCAGATGTCTGAATGTTACTGTCGGTGTCTCGCCAGGCTCGACCCAAGGGGGAAGGTCTGACTCCATATCAAGGGAAGAAGAGATGCTTTGGGGAGTACAAATGCCCAAAATGCAAGAGGAAGTGGATGAGTGGAAATTCCTGGGCCAACATGGGACAAGAATGTATCAAATGCCATATCAATGTTTACCCACACAAGCAGGTGTGTATAAGGAACCGCTGACACCTGTAGGAGTCATACTGATTCAAAGAATAAATCGATATAGAAGCTCCTCACTTTACGACGGCTCGACTTATGCTATTTTGACTTTTACGATGGTGAATTCTGATCTGTTCCCAGGCTAGCTATATGCCATACAATACCTAATACTGATGCCAGGTGTCGACAGCATCGATGCAGCCACATTTCCAGTCTCTGTAACGATTTTGAGTGTTAACATCTCATAGTGTTTAACAACGTATCATAATGTGTTTAACCAAATTTTGCCAAACCCGTTATGTCTACCGAATCATATTCATACTCGACTCGTGATATTTTCAACTTATGATAGGCCCGCCGGAATGTAACCCCCTCGTAAGTCGAGGAGCATCTATATTTATTATTGTTGTGTCTGCTAGGTTTAATACTTCACATCCTTTTACATCAGAGTATACGATGCAGATATACAGAAGATTAAAAGTTTAAGCCCCTCACGAAATACATTAGTCAGAGTGTAGCAAATACATATATATTCCTCAAATTGTGTGTTTTCTGCATATATATAATTGCATCCTTTTCCTAAAGAGCAGTGTTTCTCAACCCGGTCCTCGGGGTTCCACAGACGCTCCACATTTTTGCTCCCTCCCAGCTCCCCGGGTCCCTGTAGACCAGGTTTGGAAACACTGCCATTGGGTGTTTGTGTCATATTTGTTTACTTGCAGCTTTCTCCATGCTTAGGATTTTGGGGGCAGATTTACATGTTTGGACATTTTAAACATTTAAACATACTTTGTTTTATGCACAAGCTTTCCATAGTTACTGTCACACAGTGTAATTGTCACAATATCTGCAAAATTTAAGATGATCCACTTACACTGCAGTATGAAATTTGCTTCTTGAATGATAAGATTTTGCCATGACCTTTGACCTCATATCAAATGAAAGCATAACTGTAAAGCCTTTACATTGTGCATTTAGTCATTTTGAACGGGTTTTGAAAAGTGGCGATGCAGTTTTTTTCAGATTTGATGAAAAAAGAAAATCTTTCATCCCAAGTTGAAGATATCTAGTAATAGCTTGCATCACAGTGCCATATTATAGCATTTTTCATGCTTCTAGGTATAGGTCTTTAGAGCTTCTAACCCAAATTCAAATCTGAAATCACACTCATCTACCTTTTCCTTTAATACACACCAAACAGGTTACCAGTTCTTTCATTTGTGTTTTAAAGACAGCAGAGGTGGATAGTTAAGGTCCAGAAAGTAAAAATCCAGACCAAGATTTTGTTTCAACCAGTTAGTTGAATATAAAGTCACAGAATATACAAGTGACTGAATTTTGATCACAAAACGATTCTTTTAAAAATTATTTAAGGAACCACTCAAACATACATAAGTTGCTAAAGGTAAACAGATTACTGAGTTGAGAAATCCAGCTGAAATAGCACTGGTTTGTTTGTCTGGATAATGAAATGTTACATAAATATATTACACTGGGAAGTATGCTATATAACACTACTGCTTTGTGTTGGAGCTTTCTTATTATTAACCATAAAAATAGTCACAGTTATAGCAGAACAGTGAGACACCAAAACAGGACTGTGACCATCTCAAGGAGTTGAAAAGAGAATAATCATAATCCATAACATCCCATATTTAGAAAGATTTCAGATTACATTGTTACAGTGACTACAATTTAAAACTTTTTTTTCTGTTCAATTGCTGAAGCCATGTGTAGCAACTGTGAACCTTCATAGCCAGCAGCAGTCTTGGTCGTCAGGTCCTTTTGTGCAGAAAAAAAAGCCCCAAGCTTGAATCTCTATGATGATGCAGGTGAACAGTGAAATCACAACTTTTTGAAATGCTTCTGTTACATTAGCTTTGGCTAAAGCCTTATACACAACTACCAGATTCACTTTCTTTTAAAGTATCAGTTCATTTTAGTATTTAATTCGTATTGATGCCAACATGCATGATATACATTATATTGTACACATAGGCCTACGATGGGTTGGCGTCCCGGCCTAGGTTATTCCCTACCTTGCACTTGTAGCCTCCAGGATAGGCTCCGGACCCCCTGCAACCCTGAATTAGACAAGCAGTTGCAGAAAATGGAAGGATGGATTGATAAGCAGCACAACAGTTAAATCTTCAAAAGAAGATGGATTATAGTATATATAGTATATTTACTGATAATATTTTCAATGATGTATACCATTGATTCTAATAAGCAGAACATTTACCAGCCCTCTAATAAAAAGCCTATTAATATCACATGTTTCAATAGACTTTAGTATTTCCAGCAAATGTGAGACGTCCAATTCTATGACCTTATAATACTAAGTTTCCAAATCTGTTTAATTACTGCTCAGACTTCTATTATATCAAGACTTTAAATCGATTGTTAAATTTTACTGTTTCTTTAGCAGCTTAGCCAGTTCTTTTAGCCAAAGCAGCTTAAAATTTAATACATTTATATAGCTGGATATTTTAGCCAAAGCGATTCAGCTTAAGTGTTTCTCCCAGAAGTGCAACTACAACTTAAACCTTCAAGTTTACATTTCTGTGCCTTTAACCAGTGTAGCTCCTGTTAACCTGTGTACCCCACTGACAGTCCCTATTGTGGAGAATGCTTATCATATAGCTGTGTAGCCATTGCATTGAGGAGATGATTACATTCTGCCAAATTATATCTGGACAGTATCTCACTTTCCATGTACAGAAATGAGAGAATGCATTCATTCATTTCCTCAGCCTGTTTTTCACTAGCTTGGTACGCACCTTTCGCTAAAACACTGCCTGTCCCCAGGAAGACGGCATCGTCTGCCATGACAAGGGGGACGCTAAATGGAGAATAAAGCCTGAAAATTGCCAGCTGGGAAGCTCGGACACTGCGGAGACCATATTGTCTGTCCTTTGAGGGCTTTTTTTCTCTCTTTTCTAGGATAGAACATTAGAGCAGTTTAATGGGGAGGAAATTCTGTCACTGAGTAAGATTTATCCCCAGCTCTGTTCCAAGTACAACCCCCCTCCACTCCTGCAGTGTGTCAGGAGATTCCTGAGAAACATTCTCCGAAAAGCATTTAACAGCCACACGATTCGGCAAACGCTGTGCGTTTTTTTCCCACTAGTATTTCAGAAATCACGGCCCGGCGTTCATGATGTAAACGATATATGAAATTGGGGTGAATAACAAACAACGCTTTGTGGCCAACAGAGGAAAATATACACCAAAGCACAGCTCACTGGCGAGGTATCGGCCAAACTGTTACACATCCCTGGGTTAGTGTTTTCGTGGGATTTTGGAATCCAGATCCATATTAGTGTTTCACATCCATTAGGGATTAAATGGTCTGCCAGATTTGACCAATAATTAAAACTCTGCCTTGCTTTTTCTAGATATGTTCAGGCTTGGTGCCAGGGTAAACCTCAAAGTATAAATAATGAATGTGATACTTCTCTGCTGTTATGAGTAAAAAGTGTGTTTTAGAATAAAAAGTGAAATTTTTAAAGGTGTCTCGCTACATGGGAAGGCCGCGGCAGCTAATGCGCGCGCATTAATCATGTATACGAATAGTGACTTTAATGCACAGTATATACGCGGCTGTTTAAGTCTGTTAAATAGAATCGCTAGTGGTCTGTCGGAGATTGAGAGCATATTGCACAAATGGGATCAATGTTAAAAACATTATTTAAGAACCAGTGAATCCTTCTCCACCCACCGACTGCGCTCTCCTGTTGTTGTTTAAGTGCACTGTATGCAGTGCTTTGCCTGTTACCAAAGCAACGTACGCATCACACATACATTGCATCATTCTTTGTGCTGAAGCTCACTTTCGCTGTGTGGATGTTTATAGCGTCACATTTTATTTGCATTTAACAGTTTATGACAGCGGTCTGAAACCTTCTTGGCTTTGAAAGGCACTTCTGCAGTCTCTAGCATCGGTTCCAAGAAAGTAATCTCCAATACAGTAATCTCCAACATGTCTCGTCAGGCGGGTTTCGTAAACACGCAGGGCAGTGTTCACTTTTACTTTAATCACAATAGATAAACTAAATCAGTGCCTTCGTAGTATAAAAGTGATTACTCAGACTGCAGCGCATGTAAATCAAGGTTTGGGAACCTTTTTTTTTTCCAGCTGTGCCAGAATTGTGAGCATAGGATAACTGTTAAATCTATCAGAAGTTCTTTAACGGAATGTTGATACAGGAAGAGAGTTAAATAATCATGGAAATTTTCTTATTGTGTTGAACAGAAATGAAACTCAAATACTTTTACTATATGGATATTAATAATTATGAATAACTAAATTTACACCAAATACACCCTAGCCCTTACAAAAAGCTATCTATGTAGTTTTAGCTTTCAAGTTTACAGACAGTCCCTGGGTTAAGAACGTTTGACTTCTGGACAGCTCATACTTACGAACGGACTGCTACAAAACCTACTATATTAAAAATTCGAGTAAAATACAATAGTTCATAATAACGAACGCTCGCACTGCTTTGTGATGCTCGTGACAACATTACAGTACTGTATGTTGTGACTTTATTATTTAGATTGGATCTTTATTATAGAATGGATCTCGGTCATTACCTGGGGACTCTCTGTATTTATTAATAGACATAGTCAGGGGCGCCGTGGGGTGGGGGG
>JAODKC010000045.1:8427597-8456928 GCA_026777985.1 Mormyrops attenuatus
CCCCCCCCCCCCCCCCCCCCCCCCCCCCCGCCCCCCCCCCCCCCCCCCCCCCCCCCCCCCCCCCCCCCCCCCGCCCGTGAGAGAGAGGGTAATCACCATTTCAGGTGTTTAGAGAAGGGGTGCCCTAAGGGGGGGCGGAGTTAGTGGACAGGGGCCTTAAAGATTTGGAGAGTAATTGGATTGGCCTGGATTGGGGGCCCAATACAATATGCTTTCATGGGGCCCAAAATCTCTAGTGGCACCCCTGATTTAGATGAACACAGAGAATGTAATTCACTGATGGGTTCACTGTGTACCCTGACGTATCTCAGAGCAGTGAGCACCGAGCAGAAATGTGAAAATGGAAATTTAAAGTTACTAAAAGGGATTCTGTTTACTGTTCTAATAAGGCAGGAAAACGCAGAAAGTGGGGTGTTGTGTGGCATTGGAAAAAACTTGGAATTGGAAAAATATTTGAAGAGCTTTATGACATGTTTAAATCCTTTAACCAAGAGCCCAGTTTTTAATCCTCAAAGCAATTTCTTCCATGGCTAACTGAGGTACCTTCTAAATGCAGCACACACAAATACAGGCATTTTAGATACAGCAATCAATCAATTTAAACAATTTAAGTTTCTTAATATTTAAAAAATAAACATCTTTTTAGTTCAGTGGCAAAATGTAAACATCCAGAACACAAATGTGGAAACTAGGGAATGATATGACATGATGGTAACGTTTCCCATAAAATTATTTTTTAAAAACTACTCAGAAGTCATCCTTGACATGCCAGGTTAGCTAATATTTTCCTTGATTCCCCTAGTTGACTTAAATATATGAACAGACATTTCCAACAGGCAAAAACAATTATAGCGCTGCTGTTATAACTGCAGATATCTTTTGATTTATTCAAAGCCAAGTTGAAAGGCACTTATTCTTTACAGGCCAAGCCATCACTTCAGTTTGTACCATCATCAATAATGAACAAAACCTTTCTGCTGACCACAATACAAGTAGTGCAGAATTATTAAATTAACTTAAAAAAAATCTGCGGAAATGTGTTTAAACACATTTGGTTTGCTTTGTAAATGAAACCTTTGCAGGCATCTTTCTTTTTAATATAAACTGACAACATTTCAGTGGTTGACTGAATTTTTGGTATGTAGCCTAATATATTTCACCTGTTTTTACAGCTGATAATTTACAAGGTGTGAAATAAACAGTTCAGGTAACTTAGTAGGTTTGAACAGGACTGTAATGTGAACTTTTCGGAATGTGAAACAGCAATTGCTAAAATGATTCTTAAACAGAACATTACACAAGAATGTTATTAACGACAGTGGATGGTGTCAAATGCGCTGAGTGATAGGATGTGTTGGTGTTATTTGTTCGTGTATTTGGGGAGGTTAATCAGTCAAACATACTTTCTACAGTCACAAAATCTTTATGAACAGGAAAAGTTGAAAATCTAAGTTTACAGTTGCAGAAGGAATCGTTGAGGTACAATACCATTTCCTTTAATGCTGACAGTTGAAAAAAAAAAAAACAGGCTTATGTTACCCATTTATTGTTGGGATCAACTCAATGGCTTTATTTACAAATAATGTAAAAGTATCATATTATGAAGTTGCACCGCCTACCTTGTGTTTCTAATTGTACTTTTGTTGTTTGTTTGCATTTCTGAGGGAACGTCTAGTGGCCTGTTTCGGTTTCAGTGTGTATTAGACGTAGGTATTGTTTGACGGAGTAATTTGAAACTGTGGTTATTTACTTCTTCCACTGAAGTCTGCAAACAACGTGTCGGCACTAAAATGGCTTTTTCTATACTCTGCTCTACCCTTATTTCTATAATGGAAACAAAAACATCAAGCTGAGCCAAAGGAGCTAGCACAATAACCAGAAAAGGCCTTGAACTCCTCGAAATTAGCCCGGAATCGTTGGAAACCTATATAAAAAAAAAACAATTATGTGATTTGTGGTTTCAGAACTCCTTTCTCTGGCCATTGATGCTATCTAGGAGAGACATTTTTGAGTAGGTAGAGTGCTTTGAAAATATGTAAAGAGCGAGGAAAAGGTTCTTGTTTTTTTGACAGCGTAATTGCTTGCAGACGTATTTGCCTTGAGAGACATGTACTTGACTTTTACTGTTCTTTGCATTTTCTATGAACAATGTATGTATTTTCAAAACCTCTCGAGATGTTAACATTTTTGGAACAGTTGCAAAAAATACAGTTCTTCCCCGGACAGATCTTTGCAATGATTGTTATATGTATATATTTGGAGGCCATCATTCACAAAATAGAATATTAGTTGTTTTAAAATGTTGTATTGCGATATCAAAGCTTTTCCTTAAAAGGGCCTATTGTTGAAGTATAAACAAGATTGGGAGTCTTTTCAATGTTTTACAATCTGAGGGTATATCCTACAGAAAATATTTATGGAAGGTTTCTTTTTTCTTTTTTTACAATATTTTTTCTGTATAAAATATGCAACAAAACTACACTAAGAAGAAAATATTGTTGTCTACATAGATTATTATATGAAGGTTGGTACATAATTCTTAAATACCCTTGCTCTCTTAAAGCCATTTTCTCATGTTTAATGTGTATGGATGAATATATGATCAGTATTAACAATATTATTCAAGTGTTTAATGTGTATGTGTTTTATATGCCTATCAGAGTTCATATATGTGTATTTTGAAACATTTATGAAGTCTTTTTAAAGGACAGTGTTACAATTCTAACATTAACAGAAGAAAGCAATAGAGCATGCTAATGCAAAATAATGCTATGCAGAAGTAATCAGTCAACAGTAATCAGACTGTTTTCAGAGATACAGAACACTGTATCTCTGTATCACTGTTTTGTAGTTTAGCTCTCACCACTATATCAAAGCACAAGAAAGTGTGCCTTCTAGTATGCATTGTCTACTAAAGCATTATCGTGAAGGAGCTAATGTAGATTTTTCATTGTATAGATAGGAAAGCATAGCTGGTCTGCTGTGCAAGGGGTCATGATGTTTGATTGTGATTGCATGTGCAAATCTTTCATATTGCTTGGAAGAAAAAAGTTTTTGTGTTACTTTTAGTGCATTAGTTTTATTGTATCCTAGCCTACACCAAAATACTAACTCTATTGCTGTATTTCAGATATTGTGTATGTATAACAACTAACGTATTAGTATACTGTTTTTATGGATTCCCGAAGAAAACCACAGGGAAATGGAATAACACACTCTGACATACACTTCTTTATTATAAATTAGATATCAATGTTTACTCATTAATTTTTTGTAACTTTTTTGTATAAAGACTAATGCTAAAATGGAAATTGGCAGAGCACAGAGTGGCAGGTAAGGATGATGTTTTTGCTGGGAATGTGCAAAGAATGTACAACTCTTCTGTTAAATGTCCATAAAATGGCATTCCGAAATGTGCCTTATTTGCTTAATAGGGAAAAAGCTTGCTTTAGTGCTTCAAAGAGTTTTATTGCTGAATTAAAATATTGAATCAGTGCCATTTTGTTCTGTTTTATTTGCCTTTTTACTTTAATTGTTGAACACAAGTAGGACAACAGAAAAGCCGGTTATACTAAAGTGCATTAGAACTGGAAAACTGATTTATACTTGATGTTTAACGTCATGTAAAATTCCATTATTTTATTGCACAAACAAGACAAACAGATACATTCAGGTTTAATTGCCAAAATCAGTCCTGTTATACTTTATTACTAAGGAATATATCCATCCTGTTCAACGCAAGAGGCCACTAATCACAGGAAGTCATGGCCACACTATGGACTAACACAAACAAATGTGTTTGCCAGGGCAATTAGTATAAGGAAAAATATAATTATTTGCGGGTTTATTTAATGTCTTTATAAAAGGTGGGAAACCATCTTGTACCATGTGTGGTGTTTTTTATGAATCATTTATCGTTTTTGTGACGAAGTTCTGTTTTTGTCTTTCTCTTATTCAAAATACCTTTTTCACATTGGGTTTAAAAGGTCTGTTAATCTGTAGATTTGTGTGCGTCAAATGATGTGGCAGACACATCAACCTGACACCATAGGCTGTTGGATCCATTTATCGTGGGGGACATTTTGAACACCTAACATGATCCAATCAGTACTTTAAAATAAAATCTATATACTTACTTTAAAAAAGACCTTGTAAAATAAAAACTTTACGTTGCAAAACAGAACCTTTGCTTTGTAAAATAAAAACTGTATACCTACTTTTGGCCCAACCTGTAGAATACAGATGTTGTAGCACAAGTGTTTTGAAACCAAACAGTTAGTCTATTCACCAGATTAAGATGTAATTGAAAAAGGTCAAATTTAGTGTATTTAGTATTTAGTGTAATACCTTTAATCACTCGTTGACAGCTTATTGGCTTACGAGAAGCTCATAGTTCCAAGATGGCTGACCTGACTCAGGTCATTGCTCTGCTTGAGTGGGTCGATCTGCAAAGCTTCTCCCTCCGGTACAAACATATGCTGGTCAAGTAAACTATAAACCTGTGAGACACATGAAAACACACACACACACACACACACACACACACACACACGCACGCACACACACACAGGTTAGATCTAACTCTCTAATCCTAGAGGTGTGAGGTAATATTCCTACCCACTGAGCATCTGTGCTACATACATATATAATAGACAAATGCACCCTCAGACTCCTTCCTTATGATTGTTCAGTATATTTCGAATAATTCAGATAGCGGTCAATTCTCCCATCAAGTACTTATGTCAAAAAACCTCTTAAAAATGATGTGCTTTTCAGCTAAGCTTGTCCTCCCCTCATCCAACCAACCAGTTGAGTACTCTGTGACTGTTAGTCTTTATGCTCAACTCGTTGGTTGAAACAAAATCTTGGGCTGGACTTTTACTCTCTGGACCTCAATTTCACAATCCACCTGGAAACTCGCGACACATTCAATGCCAGTCAGTTGAAGCACATCAAGACGATGGCAAAATATTCTGGTTATCATGGTCTGTCCCACTCTCGCTGAAGGGCAAGTACATTCACTGCAGTTTAGGATTGCAAGGATATGCTACTTCCTTTGAAACTATTTTTGCTTGCTCATTTTAATTGAAAATTATTTTAAATCGACCAGTCGTTTAGCCTAATTGATGTGCCAAATTGATTGTTCACATCCATTTTGGATTGAAACATTTGTTTCTAAATGTATGATACATGCTACGAAGTTTTGCTTTGTTACGTTAGGCTTTCTGAAAACTGCAATATTGCATTTGGCCATGTACAGGCGCGTGGCTTAATTCAGCCCTACAGAGCACGTAATGAAAAATGTACTTGCGTGCACTTAAATCAGTGGCAAAATGGGCTTAAGGATCATTAACATGTGACATGCCCACATCTTGGTGTGTCGTAAAGTGCGTAAATTGTCTAAGTAAAAAAACACATAAGCCCTACATTTAAGTCAAAGGGAAAATACGCTTAAGTCAAAAAAGTGCGTCTCCGCAGTTATTATAATTTGCCCAAACCTGTCATAATCCTTTGGAAGAATACAAATGTGCCTAGTAATAACACTTGCCAGTGCAAACAACTGGCATTGTTTTAATTCCTCGAGTGTAAAATGTAGTTCTCAGATTACACACAAAACTTTAAAAGAATACTATGAACAGGCCTAATCTGCAGCATACGGTTAAAAAAAAAAATACAGAGTGAAACTCATTTCTGGAATTGTTTATGAACACAGCGTTTCACAAACAAGACAACTAATGTCTTATGACTGCACCTTTGGGCATGGGACCAATGAGGAACGAGAAAAACACAAGAGGAATAAATCAAGTTGTTTTAACATTACACTATTAAGTGGACCTAAAATGAAAACATTGCTTCCATGGTGACGATGAAATTAGATATCTCAAGCAAACTCGACTGGGTTGGAAAACACTCCTGGGGTCCATATGGCTTCATTTAATGCAAGCACACCAAGCCTGTTCGGAGGCACACAATTTATGCCTCGTAATACGGCAATTCATAAGCACTGTCCATCTTCCTACACAATAAGTACTGAATTTCAAAGGTAGACTTTCTTTCTGCAAATAGGATATGTTTTAAGACTGAAATTATTGGTTTCTAAACTTTTTTCTTGCAAATTAATGTGCCGATTCATGTCAATTAGGCTAAATGACTAACCCTCCTTTTTCAACCAACTTTAGCCAGAAGGATTTTGGTTTAAAAAGTCTGGTTGCATCCACATCAATACTTTTTTGGGGGTTAGGGCTATCAACAGCATTGGGATTTCTATTGCCATTAGGTTTAGGGGTGGCATAAGGGTTAGGTTGAGGGCTGGCAGTAGGGTTTGGTCTATGGTTATAGTTGATATTAAATAACAAGTTAGATTAGGGTCACTGTTAAAATTGGCAATAGGTTTGGAATTAGGGGTAGGGCTTGGGTAAGGGCTAGCATAAGGGTAATTCTTAGGGATAGGGTTAGGTTTAGTGTCAAGGCTAAGGACAGGGTTATGGTTAGAAAAAGACCTTATGGCTAGGATAAGAGTTGGGGAGGTGTACAGATTACGACTCAGGTTAGATCTTGAATGAGTATAAACTGTAAACCTAAGGGTTAAGGTTAAGGCTATGGTTAAGATAAAGATTAGGTTTGGGGTTATGGTAATGGTAAAGGTTAATAATATGGCTAGGCTTACGATTAGAGTTATGTTTACAGGTAGGGTTAAGATTAGAGTTAGGATTGAAGTAATAGTTAGGATTACATTTTCAGCTTGCCTGCATAGTGGTCTTCTAGAACCTTCATGCAAATTTTGAGATAGTCCATACCACTCTGAGGCAGTTTCTCCATGACGCTGTGTGGTGAGCAGGTTGGACTTACTAGTGTGGTGACTTCTTGCATTCTCATCTACAGGGTTCATGGTGGCTTGCTGGTTTGTCCGGTTCCTCCTAAATTCTTTGAGTGGTGGGTCAACTGGATTATAGACAACATGATTTTGATGATTTCAGAAAAGGCCATTGCCCCTTAAGGGTGCTTGGATGTGTGTCCCTATATGTAGTGTAAAGACAATTGCAGGGTTCAACTGACTGTTAGCGTGCATTGTCAACTAAAATTTAATGCATATCAAAACAGTCTGTACTTACCTAGAATAGTGTCTTATAGGTTTGCTGGCTATGTTATATATCCCCTATGATACAGTCCATTTTCTGAAGCATTCCTCTGTGGTCTTTGAGGATATTCCAAGGAGTGTCTATGATGTGCTCCATAGATCTCAAGTAGTACAACACACCGTTTTGTCTTAGTCTGTTGGGACAGACCAACTAACACTGAATAAAGATCAATAAAGACTGAGTACTGTGTAACAAACAAGGGAGGCTTTTATAGGAGACCTAATTAGGCACAATTGAAATTCATAAAAAAAAAGTGATTAGTCCTGATGAGTGATGAATCTTCCAGAAGTATCAGGGTATACCCTTGGTCTCCCTCTAGTGGAATGATGACAGATGCCTGCTTCTTGCAATGAAAGCTATGGCACTTCTGGACAAGACATTAAAGAGTAAAGACATTGCATTCTCAACAGATGTCCATATAATCAAAACTTGCAGTTTATCCATGATATTTCCAATAAGCTGAGAGATGGAAAATTAACACCTGTGATGCGTGGTGTTGGACAAAATGGTTGAGAGTTCCTTGGACTTCACAACGATACAAAATACTCAAGGAAACAAATGCAGACTGTTCACTGGAAAGACGGTTACAATAAAACTGAAAGTCAAATAAATTTGTCAAATAATGTGTGGATGGGGTGCACTTCAGAAGATGATGGGAAAGACTGAAGGTAAAAAGGAGACAGGGGCCGGCAAAGGCTAAGATGTTTAGACAGCATAACGAAAGCAATAAAGATAAACTTGCAGGAGCCTGGAGAAATAGTTACCGCTACAGTAACTTGTTGTGTTAAGGTCCATGAGGTACGGAAGACTTGAACTTGACTAAACAAATGCATGCCATAGCTTTATGACTACAGATTACTTTACAGACTAAGGTTAAGGTTGGCATTGGGGATTTTACCCCAACCATCCATTACAAGACCATGGTGTGCCCCATGAAACATAGCAAAGACATATAATCTGCACACACAATCTGAGGGAGTCCCTGGGTAGGAAGGAACTATTGCTTCTGTCCGAGCCACCATGCCACTTGGGTAAAAGAGCAATAAACAGGAAGCAAAGCAATGGTTTTCCCTTGGGTGACCATATTTTGCTTTGCAAATAAGAGGAGACTGGGAGCAGGATGCAAAGAGAGGTGTTAAAGCATCGCAAATATGCACACAGAAAGTATTCTGAGCGGTGAAAGCAAATGTCAACATGAAGCAAAGCAAAAATTTTAGGTTTCAAAGAAGAGAACATGTCCAGGAAAAAGAGGATGTATGGTCACCCTAGTCTCCCCCTTAGGCTAAGGCTTAGAAATCCTCAAAATAAGTCCACTAAATATACCAGAAGTCATGTCTACACTGAAATTTATGATTGATACAATTTTCTGATGAAGATTATTGAAAGCCATGTATAGTACATACACAAAAACACACAACATTAATATCAATTTTATTCATTATGTCATATAAACAAATAATCATTTCCATTTGTTAGCTATTATTTCTCGTTTCGCTCAACTGGAACCCTAAATTGTAAGTCAATGATCCATTTAACTTCAGCATCTCTGCTTTGTTGTGACCTCCATGCTACATCTGTTCCCAGTGCAGATACCGTGAGACCTGTCTGATCCTGCTAGTAGAATATGCTCGTCTTAAAGATTACACTGAGCAAGTTCGGCAGAACTATAACTGCCTACCACACCGACCATATTTCATTGGGAATCATGGCTCCATTCCAAAAAGGGAGACAACAGGCATGGAAATTACCCACCCCTGACTCATGGAGGTTGTGATGAAAAATAACCACATAGGACTCTTTCGGAGCACTGTAACGAGAGTGAGTATGCATTAAATCCTTTTAACGATGATCCATTGGAGGGCTTTTCTGCTGCCAGAAGCCATGGTAATTTCAGTGTACGAGTATATTAAAGATCTAGCTGATAAAAAGCTCATAACTGGATCTTGGGATCGGGCTACTGCCGGCTCAACCCGTGCTGATCAGTGCCTCTCAGATGCGCTTAAGTGAATTTCCCATCAGATCTAAAACATTCAATCTGAAAAGATCCAAATGCCTGAAACAGGAACGTCACCTGAATGCTGGGAATAATGAAAGAGGACTGTGGTCTGATCTGCAGCCACCATTAAGTGGGACAGTCAGGGCAGTAAGTTGCACCTTGGAGTTTCTTTAATGCATTTTTGTTTGTTCCCTCCTTTTTGTGCTTCTTACCCTGCTTTTATTTTTCCATTATGCTTGACAGGATCAGCGTGACAGGCGGTTTGCAGAATTTTGATTCTGCGTAAACTCCGCTTGGCAGGAACCAACA
Organism: Mormyrops attenuatus; assembly: GCA_026777985.1. NCBI lineage: Eukaryota > Metazoa > Chordata > Actinopteri > Osteoglossiformes > Mormyridae > Mormyrops > Mormyrops attenuatus. The sequence goes on from JAODKC010000045.1 coordinate 8,437,042, forward strand.
GGTTTCGCACCAGCTGAAACTGCGGGTAGAGGAATAGGAGGAGTTCCAGTTTAGGAGGGAATACAAGAGGAACAAGAAGAGGGACAAACAAACAAACAGTGCCCAACAAAAAGGAACTGCTAGGTTGAGACCTTCAGTAGATAAAGGTCTAGAGAGGCAATCTTTGCTGTTTGGGATTATTGCAGACACTGGACTGTTGGAATACTTAGTCTTTTGGGAGGATCCATCCAGTAACGAGGACTGGAGCTGTTTTTCTTTTTGCTGAAGATCAGCCTTTTGACTAAAGCTTCTGAATTACACTTACTATTTCCCCCCTACCATTCTATTTGGTGTCTCTGTATGTTGTTCGGGGCTGTATTGCTGAATTCTGGTATTGCAGGATTGACTCTGTAAACAGAGACTTGAACTCAAACCAGGTCAGTTTGTGGGAGTGTTTACCTTTACTAATTTTGTCTTTGTGTGTTTTGTGTTTCTATAATTAATTGTACAAGGTAAAGGATCTTTTACTTTTGCAAAGAACTCAAAGAAAAGCACAGTTCTTTTTGTCCTGATTACTGAGTCATTCCCTCTTAGGTACTTTTAATAACTCTAGCAGCTCCAGACATGCATTACAAGAGGAATGGAAATGTGTGACTAGAGGAGAATTTTTGCTTTAATATATCATACAGGTGCTGGTTGTTCCTTAATCTTATTTTTGCCCCCCCCCCCCCCCCTTACCATTACCATTTGTCAAACGTTTGTGCACGATGAGGTTGCATTATGATGCAACCTCATCATGCACAAAAACTGGTGAATGCAATTGCAGTCAGCTCATATAATGGCTGCATTAAATTTATATGATTACAGCTAACAGTAGGGTACAATAGGGGACTACATAATCACCTAGCTAAGCTTCATTACATACTTTAATTAAGCTTTGTTTTGTTTTCTGATTTTAAGAATCAGCCAAAACTGATATGTCATAAAATAACTCCAACAAATCATACTTTAGAGGCAACTTAGAGATGACAATTAGCATGACTAAATGTCTTTAGGAACTGCAGTAGCTAGAGGAAACCAGTGTAACATGGGAAGAACAAGCAAATTCCGCGTATAAAGAGCAGAGGAGTGATTCAAACTCCTAACCCAAAGAACTATATTCAAACTATTTGTACCATATTGAATTGCACAGCATCATATTCGTTTGCGTTGATCGACATTGTGTCGATCAACATCAAGGGCAACTGCATGGAGAGGGTCCACACCTTTACCTTCCTAGGTACCACGATCTCTTCCAACCTCACCTGGACTGCAAACACCACAACTGCCATCAAGAAAGCACAACAGAGTCTGCATTTCCTGAGAGTGCTCTGGAAGATCAACATCAGTGAGAAGCTGCTGGTGATCTTCTACCGCTCCACCATTGAGAGCATTATAACATACTGTATCACAGAATGGTTTTCCCACTGCGTTACGGCAGACCGGAGGAGACTGCAGAGTGGTTAAGACGGCACAGGAAATGATCGGCTGCCCCCTCCCCTCACTAAAGGACACTTACGCATCCCGCTGCCTCAGCAGAGCTGAGGAATCGTCAGACACAGCGCTCACCCTGCTTATCACCTGTTGCCTTCTCACAGGCGCTACAGGGCCATTAAGACCAGGACCAATAGGCTCAGAGACAGTTTTTTCCCACAAACCATCACTGCACTGAACACACACATACAACACACAGCACCTCCACATAAGGACAGATAATGTTATAAAATTATTTTTGAAAAATTATTGCACACTATACTATATACTAATAGGGTATAATACAATACTTAACACTAAGTGTTATTGCATCTACTTACCTTGTCTGTTGTACTACTGTCTTGCATAATGCTGTTTGTATTGCAAACGTAATGCAAACGTAACGCAAACGTAATGTCTGTGTATGTCTACACTTTAGAAGTAGCCACTGCAGTTTCGTTTTACAAGTAGCAGCCATGCTCCAGTATAATGACAATAAAGGCTTTCTGTCCTATTCTATTCTATGAATTGCACTGTATCGCATAAGGGGAGAATCGTATAGTAATACATTAATAGTTACGTCATATGTATCAGATCATTGGAAATACATCGAGATGTGTATAGCATCGGCCTCAGTGATGGAGAGGCACAACCCTACTGCCTATCACAAGACTCTCATATCCACAGGCTAACAGGGCAGTCCCAAACGTATATGAATGCCTTCGAATTATGGGAGGAAGTCAGAGTACCTGAAGGGGAAAGCTCACGGATGTGGGGAGATCATGCAAACTCAGCGCACGCAAAGCCGAGAACTAAAGCTGTATGACAGCAGTGTCACTGAATCAATGCAGCTGCCAACACCACACCTTTATTAATAAAATGCCAAGGAAAAAAATTTGATCCACCATCATGTCAAATGTCTTGCACAGATTACAGAGCTCACATTTTCTATGTGTCATACTAAATTTTCTCATGCGCAATGAGAATGTATTTCTTGGAAGCATAAGTGTGCATAATTCACTTCAAGTATGTACTGGGATTTGTACTTAGGTCACCGTTGCCGAGATAAATTACATAATTTTCTGTTTGTCTGAAAGGAACTTCAGCAGGTCGAAAGGACTTACGGGATAAATTACAGCGACATGGTAAAACAACAGTATTTACCAATGTATTTATTTTGAATTCACATTTTAAGTGTAAGATTTCTGAGGAAGTGATGAAGGGATTACTTAAGCTCGCCGCAGTTTGAAATCGTGATCCTTTTGGAGGGGCTCCCGGACTGAGAGCCGTAGGACTCCATCTTCATCACTACATCCATTCCGTCCTTAACATGGCCAAACACAACATGCTTCCCATCTAGCCTGGAAGGGAAAAAAGAAAGTCAAAATTCTGTTATGTGATTGCATAAAATGATAAGGTGAGGTGAGAAAGAGGTTCTGCTATCATACCATTCTGTCTTTGCAGTGCAGATGAAGAACTGCGATCCATTGGTGTTTGGCCCCGCATTTGCCATGGACAACACACCTAAGAAACGAAAAGGATTAACAAAATATAAGTCTGCTGCCCATCCCCATGCCAGCCATTTAGGGATTTATTCTTTCTAAGAAAGCAAACTCTTGCATTTATATTTTCACAAAGATGCCTTGCAACATTACATATTTTATTTATCTTGAGGCAAGAGCTTAACTTTCCGTTAAGAAGCACGATGTAGTGAAATATATGAAAAAAATAAGTCATCGGTTAATTGATTCCTGGTGATTTAAGAAAGTAGGTCATCTTCAATCGGAACAAAGTTCAACGCGGACTAATATGGGAGAAAATGTCGCCATCTAGTGTCCGGCTTTTCCTTCCTAAGTTTGGAAGGTCTTAAGTCTTAAGTAAGGTCTTAAGGGCCACAATGCAAAGAACATTCAAATAGATTTCCCCTTTTAGGACTTCCATTTTATGGATGATTTCTAAACCAAACCATTCCTAGACTGTAGATTTAAGTATTTTTTTTTTTAAAACAGAGACCATGAACGCTAACAAATACATACATTTTGTTCGTTACCTATGAAAAACAGCTCACACAATGTTACTGATATACATTTTATATCTCATGTTTCTTTAAAAAAATAAAATCACCTGGTCCTATGTGCTTCAGTTTAAAGTTTTCATCCGGAAATCTAGATCCATATATGGATTTTCCTCCCGTTCCATTATGATTGGTGAAATCTCCCCCCTACAAAAAAAAGCATGTTATTTAGCTGCGTTACATCCCAGTTCCCGAGGCGCTTGGTCTGTATTTCGTAAGCTCAAGACCTGTCCGGATTTTTCTTTATTACCGAGACACACACTTACCTGGCACATAAAGTTAGGGATAATTCTATGAAACATGGAGCCTTTGTACCCAAATCCATACTCTCCTGTGCACAGGGCACGGAAGTTCTCTAATAAAATGACAGAAAACAAAACAGCCGTTTAACTGGTTATGAGATTAGAAGTTGTACGTGTGTAATAATGTTGCACTTGTAGGAAAACTGCGGTTACCTGCTGTTCTGGGAACGGCATCCGAATTCAGCTATAACATACAGAAATATATTACTGAATATGAAAAACGATTAACAAAAGAGCAAAGCGATTCATAAGGCGAGGACGGGCAGTGGCGGAAGTAAATGCAGAGCTCGCTAAATGGCGATATAAGGAAATCGCATTAAGCAACTACTGTGAAGTATATCAGCAATGACGAACAAAAGAGACGGTATTTCGTATGGAGTTATATTGCATGGACGGTGTTCTCACGATGCTGAATTTCGTGTCTGAAATGGGCAGTGTCACACATCGAGATGGTGTTTAGATGTGCTGCAAAATGCCCCGGTGCATATAAAATCCCCAGGGCATGTTTTTACGGTCCGCTGATCGCAATCACTGCTTGCGGCTGAGATGTCGACCCACACGGAAGGACGGTGCAAGGTTACTCCGCGCTGCAAACAGTTACTTATCAGGTTTACCGAGGCGTCCTACCTGAAAGGTCACTCTGCCAAGGGGCTGGTTATCGGCCGCGATGTCAAAATACACAACCGGATTAACCGCAGGGCCTGATGCTAGCAGGCGGGTAGCGGCCAGCGCCACCGAACACACTTTCAATCGATTCTTAATGTGGAGCATTTTTTTTCTCGCGGCCGCCACTTTGACTCGTACCGGTGCCGGAAGTAAGTGCAGAGCCACCAGAGGCTACGGCGGCCTCGCTCATGGGCGCCGGACCAGGAAACGCGCAAAAACCAGATCGTCGCCCCCCCCATGTACCCTTTCTATGCAGCTTGTCGCAACATGCGATTAGACAAGCGCAGAAAACACTCAAACGGCGGCAGCTGCTATGCTCACCGTATTGCATATATTACATGCGCACCGACATGTATGTATAATATACGCACGTGAATCTGAATACGCAAGCGCACTGAAGTTTAAGCGTCGAGGATCTGCTGACTAGGGTAATAATATTATTACGTGCACATATTTGTGCTGGCTATTACCCCTAGCTATAGGAACAAATGATCTCTTTCAACATTTTGGGGGAAAAAAAGGAATCCAGAACACATAAGGCAATCGCAGAAAGCATAGAAACCTATGGAAGTCAAAGTCACCTGCTGAGTCTAGTAAGGTGCACATTTAGCAGGACAAATCCGTAAGTTTGCTGTGTACCTGTGGTACTGCCAGACGCCCCGTTTGTAACCCACTTTAACACCACAGTGACTGTTTCTTACAAATGGAACCAAGCGGCCAAAAAAAATTCAGAAAGAGTTCAAACCAGGTTAGAAGACCATAACTGTATAGTACACTGCTATTGCTGGTATTTATAACCACAATAAATTACAGTGAAGGAGGCAGACCTGCACACCAAAAGCTAGACTCCAACCAGAGCATGCTGGGAAGTATGATTGATCTCATCGCTGTTATTCTTATGGTGTTATGCAACACAACATCGGTAAGTGCTCTGTTTTACTCAGGCTGACTGCAGTAAGCATCTAGAGACTAAGAGATATCTTAAGAGACGGCAACAATTATTTCCAATGGGATGGCGGGTAGCTGGAGTCTGTTCTGGCCAGACCAGCTGAAGCTACAATACACAGAAGCTGCTTTTGGGAAGAATTTGGAACTTAAAACCTTCCAAAAAGAAGTAACATGGTTTGATATCAGTAGGCCCCATCAGTTTCAGACAAAAGATGATTTACCTCGATAAAATGGCAAATCACCTGGCAGGATTTTCACATCTCCAGTTCTAACAGAATTTAGATTCATGTACCAGTGGCCTTTTAACCGGTTTTCTCACATTTTGAAAACGGGAACATCGTCAGTGGCGGCTGGTGGCTAAAAAAGGAGGTAAGAAAATAGATTTTACGATATTACAATAGTGAATTTTTTGCAAAGTACAGAGAAAATGTGTTTTTAAATGACATTTTTATGAGTCATTTCAAAGTTACTTGTTTCATAATTTAATGACAGCCTGCCACCTCTGAACAGCATATTAAACCAGTAAGCAGTAACAATGCTGGTTCTGAATGAAACCAAAATACAGTGGGTTCACCTCTGGTGCTCTAAAATTAAAATTCAAAATTAGCTTTGGGTTTTCAATGCTACAATGGCTTCTCAGCCCTACCTACATATTTAACTACCCTTTAAATAAATGCTTTGTTAATTCACACATATACGCCACCTGATAAGACCAATCATATCAAACATGAAATAAAAAATATTTCTAAAAAACAACATGAAGGCCGTGATGTACAGGTATCATCTGAATACATATTTATTAGATAAATATTAGGTTGTCACATCATCTAACTACATACAGTTCTGCAAGACTAAAAATCACAATTAGTTCATTTTCTTCTGACCAGTTTAGAATATGAAATGATTGTACATACAATGTACAAACATAAAGACAATGGTCACTTTTGCATGAATCACCTTAGATTGTACCTTTTATTTTTTTTTTGTCCTTTTTCATCGGATCATGATATCAAAAATTGTACAAACTATGGATTTGGTTACAATCTTTTGGACCCCACCCCCGGTCCCCCCATTTTGCTTCCTTCCCCTCCATTTCCCAGTATTTTCTTCATTAATATTTTGTAGCACCTTAAAAATACATAGGTGATAGACTAATACACATAGGCTAATTATTATGTTGGTATAACAAAATTATTTTTTTTCCCTCCCTGGCACGGCCAATTAGCCTCATAAGAGAGGTCAGAATATGTTACATAAGGGAACAAATGCAGAGAATCCACAGACACTAACAAACAAGATTCATTTTCCATACTGAGTCACTTCTGATGGGGATGCAGACTTTTTTAAAAATTCTGAGTAAACAATGCACATTCCCGGGGAAAATGAATACAGTTCTGTTAACATGTCTCTATATACTCATTTACATACATATATACAAGCATCCCTCAGATCCTCCCTCTACGGCATGGTCTTATCCCGTGGCTCAGCCCTGGGCCTTAGTGAGCAGACAATTCCTCCATTCACTGTTTTTATTCCATTTTGTTTTTATTTATTTTTAAAATTCATTTTGCTTCCCCCCAGAGAAACCTTCCTTGTAGGTGACTGCACAACTGTATTGTGCAGGGGTGCCCAATATATAGAACCGACCCATACGTAAAATGTGAGCTGATGTAAATATGCTTACTTAGATACAGAGAAGAAAAGAAACAGCGTGGCAGTGCATGGTTAAAAAGACATCAGACGTTCATTTTTACCTTCCTTGGACACAGTCATTTTTTTTTTTTTTTTTTTTTTTTAAAACGCTACTACCCAGTACCAATAAGCTAATCTAGCTGTATTCCCCTATCCGGAACAGCAGACGTTCCTAAGGCCTTAGAATTTATAAGATCATCACCTCTTCATTTTTAAATACAATGCTATACTGGGTTAAGCGAAACAAAAAAAAGATTACTAGCCTTACTTCTTATTACAAAAGAAAAAATATAAAAATAATTTACAAAAAACAAAAACCATATTTGAAATGGGATACAAATTTCAAATGATCTTTAGCTTTTACAAAAGCTGTATATTCTGTAACAAAAATAAAAACAATATATAGATTTATTTAACGTAAGGCCGTGATACATTTTTCAAAATGCCACTTGTATATCTCGACAACTAACAGCAAATCGCATAGTTCTCACGGCTCCCTTCATTTTTCTGATATCCATCGGCGAATGGCAATTATTCTGTTCAAGTCACGCCACCATTTTAACCCTCATCGGAACATGAACCCGGCCGCAATCGGAGACAGAATGAATCGGTTTGTCCACACAGCCTTTGAAACAGAGGAAGAATTAAAGTGAATACTGCTATATAAAAATGTAAAATAAAAAAGGTACCCTCTTCTTTTCTCTTTTGTTTGTTGTTCAGAACGGTCAAACCAACCGAGTGGGGAAGTACTCAGGAAATCATGACAGAGCAGACTTCCACCTGCATATTCCAGGTCATTCTATGAACTGTACTGAGAAATTAAATATGCGGACAAGATGAAAAGAATGAGAAGACTTACAATATGTGAAAGACATTTCATTGGTTCTGTCTTTTATAGAAGAAACCTCGTATTCAGGGCGGGAGTGGTGGTGATGAGGCAGGGGTGGGGGGTTGGAGACTAATAATGACAAACAATGGACAACCGATTGTGAAAGGGATTAATATCATCTAGGACAATACTAAAATATTCACAAAGATATTTACAATAGCTTTTTTAAAAATAATACATTTGCATACTAAACAGCGGTTTTCTGTTAAAATAAAAATGAAAAAAAAAAAAAGATGGGGAGAATGTCACGTTTCTGACGCTGCTTCCAGAAGTCAAGACAGTAAAAAATATATATATATATCTACACAGAAATATCAGGGGCTACCGTATACTCATGCCTCGACAGCAGTGATAAATTATTTCTTTTTTTAGGGCTTTGGAGCAAGGAGAGCAGTCCCCCCACCCTCCCGCTCCCCCCAAACTTTGGTGATATAAAGAGATTTCCCAATGATTATTAACCGTTACATATTTGCAGCATTGCAAAACAAGAGCGATTAAATAAAAAAAGAATAACAATAAAATAAATTGGACGATACATTGTGAATATGACGAAGGTAATCCCTTTCAGAGGGAAATTAGTGTTACATGAAAACAAGAAATAAAAAAACAAGACGAAAGCCGCAGTTAAAACGTTGTTGATAAAAACGCACTCTTAGCTTGGGATATCACGAAACAAGGGCAAATTGGCACGCATGCACTTCTTATATCACGTACTGTACATAATTCATCAAGGAGAGAAACGGACATCACACAATGGGTTAGGCGAGCGACGCGGGGCCATGCAGGACGGGGAAGCACGGAGACGCTCGAAGCCAGGGTTAGCTAGGGGTGCAGAACGGTGACTGGCACAGAGAACTAGCAGCGGAGTAATAATCCCTCTACAGCTACCATCTCTTCATCATCACTCCGTTCTTCCTCCTCAATGTGCAGTAAGCTCTCCTGGCAGGTAAGATAGGGGTTTGTTCGCTATGTAACAGTCTTGTACAAAAAAAGCTGCGTTACTCCAAATATAAATGCCCGTTTCTATGTGTGACAGCAGGCCCACAGTTCTTCTCCTGTGCCACCCTCAAGCCTCTCCCCACCGCTGGAGATTAAACACGTCCCACTCCGCTCTACCTAACAGCCTACCCTGACCCCTGGGCTGTAGTTACTCTTTTCTCATATAGTGTGATGAAGATGGTGTCGCACGATACAAAATAGGAAACAAATAAAAAAAAAAACACACACATAAAAATCCTCAGGAACAATGCTTCCCCCCCCCTTATCTGCATCAAGATGAAAATGTGTTTTCAAGCTTATTGAAACTTCCAAACATGGACAACTTTTCTTTTACGTTGGGGACCCAGAAAAAGATGTAGGCAGACAGTAGGGGGCCAACTGCACCCTGTGGATTGTATCGGAAGTGTTCTTCCCTTTTGAGATGTTTTCTTTTTCTCCTTTTCTTTTTTTGTCTCTTTTTTTAACATTACAGTTTGACAGAATATTTTGTGCTTTGAACTGGTGGTTTGTGGACATCAGTGCTATTATCTGTTTGGGAGAGGAAAACTAAATAAAATATAATTAAATATAAAACAACAGGAAGCCACGGATTCAAAGTCGTAGGAATATCAGCGTTCAAAGGGGATACGGACACTGGCCGATATGGGCAGTTTTTTTTTTTTCCTTTTTCATTTCTTCTTAAATGGAAATAAAATAATAAAAAATGCTACAACATTTTTTTTCTATTGTTCACACAGAACGCTGTGTGAGGTAAAAATGAACATAATATAGCTGCAGAGTCTGTAATGTTCGAGGATATCACTTCAAGGCAGACGACAGGACAGTCACATCTGCGCGTTTACAAGAACAGCTCAGTCAATCTGGGCGGGAGATGCGGATGTTTACAAGAGGAAGAAGAGTAAAGGAGTGCATCTTTGTGTCTGTCAAGTACTGAGCAGCCCTCTGGGGCTGGCGTGCCGACTTGGGCCAGTCTAGATAGCGCGGACGCAGGGCGGCCTCAGTTGTTTTCGAAGAGGGAGAGAAGGTCATCGTTGCTATTGCTCGGGAGGTCTGGTGGATCCAGGTAGGACAACAACTCGTCCGGGTTCGCAAGCTCAGGGAGGAGCTGTGGGGACAGGAGAGGGACATGGTCAGTGGCGAGAAGACGAGATGGTGTCTTTTTTCTTTTTTTCTCTTGACTCAGATTGAAGAATGAAAGAGAGAAGAGAAGCTGTTAGAGCCAAGCACATTTAAAGCTCGAGTCCTGGTATCTGGCCTGTGCCAGCAGTCGCATGCAAAATGGCACCACCGTGATCGTTACCCGTGAGCCCGGACGTCTGCATGGCTACCGTTAGAAAGGCAAGATAAAGAGTCATGACGCAGCTGTCCCGCGCGGGCTCTCTTTAATGCCGGCACTGGGCTCCGGGGAGCGCGTTTTGGGTGGCTAGAAGCTCACGGCTTGCAGCTAGTGCTCGTGCGTGACTCATTGCAGACGGCGTGACTGCAATGAGAAAAGCGGTACAGCGTGCTGGACTAGACGCTCCTGTCTATCGCAGGCCTAGCGGGGGCCCAGCGCACACTTACATCCAGGGAGGGCTCCGGCATATCAGGCGCTACTGAGCCTCCTGCCTGACCCTCTAAGGCAGAGGAAGGGGTAAAGGTCAGGTCGCCGTGCGGATGGCTGTTAGCACCGGGCTGTGGTGGCGGGGGCTGGCGCGGGGGCTGGGGAGCGCCACTGTGATGTAATGGCTGCCCTGATTGGCTGCTGGGGTGAGGAGGCGCGTGCAAGCCCTGCTGCATGGAGCTATGGGACTGATCAGTGCTGACAGGATGAGGCATCTGCGGAGGAGGAGAAGCGGGAGAAGAGAGAGAGTGAGGGCCCGGCAGGGAGATGGGGGATTCCCAGAAGGCAGGTCAAGAGGTACCGTAAAAAAAAAAACAACAAAACAACAAAATAAAAACGAGACCCACACAGCCACCAAAACCAGACCCAGGGTGACCTTGCTGCGCCAGGGGCGAGCCCCGGTAGAGCCCCCTCCTATCAAAGCCCCCTCCCAAAAACCTGTCTGGCAGCACATGGGTGCTCAGTGGCACCCATCAGCTGCCATCAGTCTCAGTACCCTACGAGACACCAAGAGGCTCCATTCTTCCCACGATCCACTCCAAGGATCACACACACAAATGAGTCTGATTAGGAGCCGAATTTTAACGGGTTAGTGGCGGATTGTTTTGGTTGCCCAAAGTGGATCTCTACAAATAAGGCTTAGGAAGAGAGATGTGACTGGTGCAGGAGAAGCTGGGAGGCTTCTCCAAGAGCCAGATTCTGGGGTAGGGTCTTATGATTGTTCATCCTCCCTAAATGGTCTTCACGAATATAACATGGTACAAGAGACCCGCCAACCTGGAAACATTTAGCATGGCTGTCGAGTAGCCCATTGTGGGTGGGTTGGGCAATTGCGGGTTACTCACTGCGTCGGGCATGCCGTGGCTGAGGGGCTTGTCAGGGTTCATAAGGCCGCCGGGAATGTCGGGCGGGTGGGAAAGCTGGGGTCCGTGCATGAAGTCGTTCATGGAGGTGCCCCCGGGGTTTCCGTGGGGGAAGTCGAAATTACCGTGTCCCTGGTAACTGTTTCCTACCGGTGCAAACAAAAAAAACCAACAAACAATAAAATAAATTGAAAACGACCGTGATGAACACACACTTAGAAAGCAGATCGAAATTCATTATCCTGCAGTATAGATAGATAGATCCTTTTTTGTCATTGCTTATTAACAAACAACGAAATTCAGTTTTAAGCAAACCATTGAATTTAGCATAAATTAGAAATAAACTATGACTCAGGCCTCCAGAAGTGAGGGAAAATTAAAAGGTTAAACAAAATCAGAGTGTGGCACATTAATGGTCATCTTTAGTGCCATTAATAAGCCCAGTTGGTCACCGGCAGTTACCTTGGTTTCCATAATCACTGTTGTGCCCCCCAGGTGGAGGGGGTAACGATGGGTATGGGGAGGGGCCCGGACCAAGCTGGGCTATCATCTCCATTACGTTTGGCAGGATCATCTGGCTGGGACTCATGGTCTTAAATCTCTTGGCCAGTGGGCCATCAGGGTCTTCCTTGATGTGCATGTCCGACTTGATCGCCACCGGCCTCCAGCTACACGTCGGGTCAATGGTGACTTCCTCGAACTCCGAGCTGATCGATGCAGGGAAAGAGCATATGGTATTCATATAGTGAAGTATTATTGCACATGGTGATGTGAAGATTTAAGCATTCATTAAAAGTCGTGATTAGCTGGAAGCGCGATCTCAGGAGGAGACTCACTTTTGGATGGCGTTCAGGATGCCCCACATGTACTGATCCACTTCCAGACCCTCCAACAACGCTGTTTTACTAGGGCGGAATAAAAATGCATGTGAGACCATGGAGGAACAGAGACTTTCTGATGATATGGGAAGCTTCGTTCATGCACTAGCTGAACTTAACTACAGTCTCCTAGTGGCACATACTTACTTGCATACAGGACACCGCCATGTTCCCCGTTCACAGTTCAGCTGCAGATACGACTCCAGATCGAAGCACTGTTAACAACACAGCATGGCATAATGAATGCAAAAGGTAATGTGCCCAGAGAAACCCAAGCAATGGTGTCCTCTTGTGGTGGGGAGGACTTACCTGTACATGTTTACAATCATGGCCCCGCGCCGGGAGCTGGATCCGCCGGAAGGTAATGGGGCATTTGAGGGACACTTTAATAGCGGTCTGCTCCACACCGTCTTCCCCGTTAAGCGTGGCATTCCCAGAGGAGGCTGCCACACTGCTGAAGTTCCTCTTGACTGGAGGAAAGGAGAGAGCAGTCAGGCTTCAGGGTAGGGGTGGGTGGGGCAGGGAGGAAGAGGCGAGGAGGAGGAGTGGGGAAGGCATTACCTTTGGTGATACAGTGCTCCGCAGGCAAGAGCCTCTTCTTCAGTAGACCCTGGAGGACGGAGCGTACGGACGGCCTATGGACCAGCTGAAGTACGAAGAGGTGCGACTGTGGCGGGACAGAGATGCCTCAGTCACACTGCAGTACAGATACAGGACCCCTGCACACAGCCTGCAGGAGGCGCCATACTCACGCAGCAACAGGCCGTGACCGTGATCTGGATGGTGTTCCTCCCTGGCTGGCACACGTGCTTCAGGTGCAGGGGCTTGTGGGAGGTCTTGTTGTCACCCCTCTCGATGGTGAGTGGCGTGGCGTTGACACTGACCTGCACGGACGCTGGCCAGTTGGTGTTCATCTGCCGGTCTTCGTGGTGGTAGCACTTGAACTGAAGCTCCAGGTCTGACCTAGGGTGCAGCCCAGAGAGTCAGTCAGGCTGGGGTCTTATCCTGCCCCATCCCGACTGTTCTGTATCCCGGAGAATATCCGGCGTGATTGACGGTGCTGCCGATACCATCGGTGATTCTTGTCATGACATCTCATCCACTCTAATCTCTAACGACTAAGGTACCTAGCAGACTAAGCCACCCTATTAATATGTAAATGCTTATCAGGAGGGATGACACCTCAGATCTGACAGTCATTACAAAAGAGCTTTCCAACTAGTGTCAAACGGGTGCAGCCATCTTCCATTTGTTGCCTATTGTGTCACGTTACTGTACCTGTGACCAAGTACTTAGCGAGTACATCTATACTTGACCTCGCTAAAGAAAAGGAGCAGTAGGCTGAAGGATTCTCAGTATAGGGCTTCAAGACCTGGGCTAGACAGGCCTCATCTCCAAATGGTGCCAGAACAGCAGTGTACCTAAATGTGCCTCTGGATCAGTCCACATGTATCGATGACTAAATACTTTACACCCCTGCCTGAATGTGTGAAAACAAAGATATTAAAAGATGATGTTTTGTGGATGTTCTCTGGAGGTACACTACTGCCCATGAAGGGGTCAGCGCACATTGTGGTTCATGCAGAAGTCAGAGTACTCTGGGGCTCACATGGAAGTCAGGGCACTCTGTGAGTCGCATAAGAATAGCACTCTATGGCTCACCTATGAGCCAAAGCATGCTTGCGGCTCACGTAGGAATCTGGACATGCTAGGGTTCACGAAAGAGTTAGAACAAGCTACAGCTCACAAAAGAGTCAGGCCATGTAAGAAAGCAGCAAGACTAACCTCCACATGAGCGTCTGATGCACCGAAGGACGTAGGTGAAACACGTGGTTGCTCACAGCCAAGTTGTGCTCCAGTCGGAAGGGCTCCAACACCACCCCATCTCTCACTGGGAAGGTCAGCCGCAGTTCCTCGTTGGGGTTGGCTGGGACGGGAGGGACAGAGAGAGCGTGAGAGCCCCCTTTGGCATCTGCAGTGCAAGAAAGTAGATTCTCTACCCACAATGACAAACAGCCTATAGCTCCCTTTTTTGAAGCCACTATGCCCCATGTGAGGAGGGGGCAGTACTATTAGGGTAAAGAAGGACTTGCACACTCATCTGAGAGAGCACTCACTCGGTGGGGGCAGGGCTGTGATGTTTGGCTTGATTTCTGGCGGGAATGGCGGCTTGGCATCCTGGCTGGGTGACAGGTATGGAGGGATGCTGCTGCCAGGTGTCATGGGGGGTGTCGGGTTCCCCGGCACCGGCGAGTGGGGGTAGTTTCCCACTGGTCGTGGTGGCTGCAGGCAAGTGACAGTGCGGGTTAGCTGCTGTGGCCGATGCTCACAAAAGAAACACGGGAATGAGGAGTGACTGGAGAAGCACATACCCCGTTCAGGTTGCCCTGGTTGTAGGGATACCCACTTCCAGAGAAGTTGTTGCTCTGACCATTGAATGGCTCTTGCTGGAGAAGAAAAATGCCATAATAAACATTACGTTAGCTTTATGCTAGCATTATGTTAGCATTGCATAGGACATCACTGCTGTTAATGATAGTAAAACATCTTACTGATTTGTTTAATCCCAATAATTGACAATGGATGACGTTGGTTGTGCTTGCCTTATAATACTGGTTCATGCCCACGCTCGGAGGGTACTGTCCCGAGCTCTGCTGCCCTTGCATTCTCTGCCCGGGGTAGTTGGGTGACGGCAGTGGCCTGGGGGCGTTGGGAGCAGGGTACTGGCCTTGCTGGTTGGGGAACTGGCTGTTTGGTCCGTACTGCTGTCCCCCATAATTAGGCTAATGGGGTGAGATGGGACAGCTCAGCGCTCCCTCGTACACAAACACATAACTGAGCATCAATTATGTAATTTCATCTGCAATCATCTAATAAAAACCCATTCCGCTAACACGCAGAAGAAAAGGCATTGTAATACAGACACAAACAAAACCAAAGCCCATTAAACCACGAATCAGCACTTGGGTACCAACTATTAGTGTGGGCTGTTCAACTAATGGGAACCAAAAAAAAGGGTAGGTTAAACCGATCAGTGGGCGTTTCTCAATACCAAGAACACAAAGGTCAAACTTGTGGTCTTGGCAAGATCGGTCTTGCTAACTTGCCTTCCAAGAACGAACTTGAGGCGCAATGAATAATGGGATTGGTCTCGTTCAGCGGGGATGCAATCGACATATCCTTGATATTTGGGGCGGGGCAAGAACGACGTTTTTACCGTCCTCTGTACTTCTGTCCTTGAGTATTGGAACTGGTCTTCGGCAATGGAAGATGACATAAAATGGGTACGCGAGAACACAAGTATGGTCAAGTACTCATATTGAGAAACACGCAGTGATTGGCAGTACCCAGTAACCCCACTCGTTAGGACCCAGGCATAGCTGGCCTGGTGACTGCCTTCCTCACCGCAGTAAGGGTACTGACCTCCCCAGTATAGGACCTCTTCATGCTCTGCATGGGCATGGACTGTGGCCGGGGCCCTGGGTAGCCCTGTTGCGGCATGCGCTGGCCGGGGCTCCCGAAGGGGCTCATGCCCGAGGTCCCCCGCGGCTGGTTCATGCTCATGGGGGCACCGCTCATGTTGGGGCCGCTCATGCTGGCGCCCATGCCGGCCGGGGTCATGTTCCCGGGCATGGAGGGTGGCCCACGGGGACCCGGCTGGTTCATGAACTGATTGTTGTAGGCTTGTGTGGGTCCCATCTGGAAAGAGGAACACATCTGTAAGAGAGAAGGAGCAAGCCCAATTAGAACGTGTGCCTGTGATGAAAGAGTAGCTACAGGACACCGTTTATTACTGTTATTATGGTACGCCACAGCAGGTCATTCTGTAAGTTAAAGTAGCTAACATATGTCTGAATGTGTTTGAAACAGGGGCGGGGCCACACAGATGTTTGTGCCAGCTGAATGCAGATTGGCTCATGGAATGCCCCCTCCCCTGTCACTCACCGACTGACAACCTATCATTGGCTAATGATAAGGCTTGATCCTTCTGTATGAATTACAGTCCCTTTTATGCTCCCCACCTTAAAAGAAAACCTAGAATCGCCTCCGGTTTAAAAGGCTACAAGTTTCATAGCCTAATGAGTATCTTAGAATATGTATTAGTGAAATACTAAGGAAGAGAATTTTCAACCAAAGTATGTTATTATTATGATAATAATAATATACATTTAGTTGATTTGGCCTTGGTAATTAAGCTACAAAAATCAAGCACAAGGAGACCAGCTGAGAAAACGATGGGATCTTACCGGTCCATACTGGTTCATGTCCTTGTTCTGGGTCTCTTGCAGGGCAGCAACAGTGGCCGTGGCGGTAGCTGTCGCCGTGGCGGCAGCGGCCGCCACGGCAGCGGCAGCAGCGGCGGCGGCGGGCTGGGTGAAGTCAGCAGGCGTCCGGGAGTGAGGGGTTATGCCCATACCCCCGGGGGGGTTTGGACCTCCTGGGTAACTGTAAAACATGAGGCAAATACGGCTGCTCGATTACCTGACGCTTTAAGGGATTAAGCAACAGCAACATAGAAAAGACTCCGTTTGTTAAAATTCCAAGTCTTTTAATGCATTTTAAATGTTTCTTCTACAGTAAACAATACTGAAACTGGTATTTTTTAAATTACACCAAGGTCACACTCTGAGGTCTGGTATCACCCTAATCGAAATGTACATTTACAAACCCTCTATTATGCTTTAAGGGATTAAATACAATCCTTAAATAAGCTAATTATAATGAACGGTGTTCCCTTCACAATAAGCTCTCTGCAGTTACTACAGAGCCCCTGGTAAAGCCACAGTCCACAAGGCCCATTAGCCTGTGGGTGCGGGAGTGCACGCCCTCTCACCTGCCACCAAACCCCCCACCGCTGCCGGGGTAGCTGGGACGCCCGTACACGCCTTGCTGCATGTAAGGCTGGCTGGGGCCGCCTTTGGCCGGGAATTGCTGCTGCTGGCCAGGGAACTGGGGCGAGTTGATGCCTGGGTTGTTCCCGGACATGCTGGACGCCATGGGGTTGCCACCAGGATTCATGGGGTTGCTAGCGTTCGCCATCGGGTTGCCCAGTACCTGTTTCGGGTTCCGGGCATCGCAGCGTGAGGTATTTAATGATCCGTGGCGCACAGCTGTCTGCTCAGCGTCCCACCAAAACAACCACGTTATAACTGGTGCCGACAAGGGCGGCGGTGTCCATCTCACCTGGCTCTGCGACGTGTTGGTCACGCCCCAAACCGTAGTCACCACCGATAACGAGCCGGGCGGCTGGTTGCTGTTTTGTTGCCAAGGAACGGAATCATAAGGGAAGGAGCCATCACTGTGGGATGAGAATGAAGCACTGCTTCAGCGCGCCGGCATCTCTGAGCTGCCCTTATGCACACGCCATGTCACCAGGATGCCTGCTAGCCAGCCGTCTGTCACCCAGGCGGCCGGCGTTTCCGCACAGACCATGCGCACCTACATCGAGATGCCGCACGTGCGTCTCTGTTCCAGTCTGGGTCTCACAGTCCGTCGGCCCCGGGGGGCTGCTACAGACTGGCGCGACATAAGAGCACATCGCAGCCGCCCTGCTTCAGCTCTTCACACTTTTGGGTCGCGGGTGAGCTACACATGGCTAAATGTTCTGCTGCTAACAGAGGGTGTCTGAAAAACTGGATCCACGCTTACTCTGTTCATCATCAGTTCTATGCTTGCTAATCACAGGAAGGACAGCAGTCCTTTACTTCATCGTGTTTTACTTACTAAAATACATAATATGCCATGAAAAAGCATTTTCCTGATTTCCTCTGTTTTTGCTTATTCAAAACACTTATTTCTGATCTCTAATAGAACAGACAACCCAAGTAAACAGTTTTTAAATGCTCATTTTAATATATTTAATGTAAAACAAAAAAGGTCTCCAACACCTATATTTCACAGCACTGTATATATCCTGCAGTCTGTTGATTCCTTTCATTTACTGGCTAATATCTTTATAGTCTGATTAATGTACCTGCATACCCATTTAGAGGGCCTATATATCAGACGGTAAAATGAGAGAATGTGAACTGTACAGTGTGGTGTCCATATCCCTTCTGTGGTATTTTGCAGGACATACGTGGCACTGTGAGGCGTGTACGGAGGCGTGCTCTGTTCGGGGGGGGGGGCGGGGGGGAGGGGGGCACTGACCCGTGCGAATGGCCGGGCTTCATGGAGGTCATGGGTGGCTGCATGGGCAACTTCCCTGGGGGGTCGCTGGGCCGGTTCTTCTGGTGACGCAGTAGGAGGAGGCGACCCAGCTCCTCACACCAGGATGACAGGAGGGCTGGGGGTACAGGCAGAAAGAGAGAGGGAGGGGGAGGGAGAAAGGGAGGGAGAGGGAGGCACGGAGGGAGAGAGAGAGGGGGAAGGGGGAGGAAGAGAGAGAAGGAGAGAGAGAGAGACATGCCGGTGAGCTCCGTCGACCAGGGACGCGGATAAACGAAAGCTAGCTTGAGGTCAGAGCAGGCCTCCCATTGCACCACACCCCGGGGCCTATCGAATCCATCTATAGAGACACTGTTTACAAAGAGCAAAGACACTGTGGTCCGTGTTTCCACTTGTTAAGGAAAAAACTAGGAAAAAAATTATTAACATGGAAAACCAACCCTAAACCCATAAAATGAGAAACGGTAAAAGATATCTTCATTTTTCCTATCTCACAATCATTCATTTCATTTAATTCTCTTCCAGCTCTGATTTACTTTTATATGCTCTTTGTCTGCATATAACGTAGATAATATGAACACTATGCGTACCGCAGGCACACAGTAAGCAGGACGAAACAGTGCACGTGTCATTTTTATCTAGGCCACACAGGGGCGCTCTCGTCCTGATCATTTCCTTAGCGTGTGGCTAGATTAGGCGCCTGCCAGGAAGCATAAGATCAAATCATAAGCTTCTCATCTGCAGTGCATCCTTAGCATCTTGCCAGATACAAAAGACTGCATTTCCTCTTCTTGAAGGTGGGGAGGGGAACGTCGACATGGGAAATGTGACAGGTGAAGCGAACCATGCACCGAAACAGCGCTTTGCTCTCTCTCTCTCGCAGCTACCCACCACCGGCCAAAATCACAGTTGGCAGAAAACATTCGGTGTAAGAAATTGGAGCTCACTAGCGCAGCTTCCCTCATGGCCGCGGGCCGGCCAGGTGCTTTGGAACTCGGAGCAAAAAATTACCTGATTGGGGGGGGGTCACAGGCAAATGGGACATATCGAACAATAATGCATAGCTCCGACCACATTCTCCAGGCTAGATCCTGTGGCAAAGGGTTGGATGCCTTGACGGCCCCTCAGAGCACATATCTAAGTACCAACCAGAGAGGGAATTAAAAACGGAATGAGTGGATCATTCAATGTGCCCCCCCCACAGCAAGCCCTTTAACGCCCACATTTAGGGGGTATTAGAGACAGAAAAACAGCAAGAGTAGCTGTGCACTATTCATCAGCCAGGAGATAATACCCACCCAGAGACAAACGTGT
>JAODKC010000045.1:8457907-8486538 GCA_026777985.1 Mormyrops attenuatus
CCCCCCCCCCCCCCCCCCCCCCCCCCCCCCCCCCATCACGACTTAAATGGAAGTCAGTCCACCCTGCCATTAGCAACAGCTCAGCCCCCGCCCCACAAAATTCACTCTGGCTGAGGAGAGTCGCGTTAAAGAGCAGGGAGGCTCACGCGGGCTCTGGCATAGCAGTATGTAAAACAGAGGGACGCTGGGGCTCAGGGAACCCACCCCCCAGTCACTCACTGCAGCTCCCCCACCCCACACCTCCCCCCTAGGACAGCCAAGGGGAACACAAAAGGATTTAAAGCACCCCCCACAGGCACAGCCAGGAGCCCATAAACTCATCTGTTTCTGCTTTGAGTCGGACACTGAAACCTGAGAGCAGATCAGAACTTGGGGGCCCGATCTGAGCTTCAGGGCGCATGGTGACCCGGCCCACATGCAGCCGGGGCCAGTGTCTTGGTGGAGAGCTGCAGAGAGCAGCGAGATGCTGGGGTAGAGTGGGTGGCTCGATGGCCCCTTTCTGGCCCTGGGTTTTTCCTCCTATCATAATACCCTTGGGACACATGATAAATTAGGCCTGCTTGCTTCTTGACAGTTATCCAATTTTCCTTTCGCTAAAGTCTTTCGCCCTTCTAAGTAGACACCCAGGAACAGTTTATTCTTGGCATTACCACCCCGAACCCCCCCCCCCCCCACCACACACACACACACAAAATGAGAGATTGACAAGACCTAGAGTGACATATTGACTGGGCTCCAGATCAAGAGAGGGACAGAGTCTATCAGTGAGGCCAAGGCCTGCTACAGCCTGCATGTGCTGAGGTTACAAACGTGTGTCAACACAAACGCTCCTTCATGAAAGGCTCAACGAAAGCAAGAAACTGTGGATATTTCCAATCGTCAAGTCGATAAACACTTTGCTTCCACAACAGGCAGGAGAAGGGAAACATAAAACATCCTGGTGACCAAAATCTCAAGCTAGTAATTCAGAAGAACAGGAAAAACACCAAAGCTCTTTAGATCTGGGTGCTTAATAACATCTCTACAATCTAGCAAAAGACCATCCTTTCTATCAACGTCAAAACTGACAGGTCACAAAATTGGGTAGATTTTATTAATTACCACTATTACTTCCATCTTTCATCTCAGCATAAATGTATTTTTATTATTTACAAACTCTGAGTAATCATTAATCTGTGCTTTATTGATATAAAACTAGACCCCGGTAATGTCTTGCCTGTCACTGTGAGCAAATAAACATTGTCGTTATAAGCTCCCGCTATCCCATCGTCACCACGTCACAAAAACTATGAAGTGACAATAAGAAACGATATATGCAGTTATTTTCTAGTTCGAAGGCACACATTTCTTCTTATCTTTAACACTCAGCACCATTTTCTCCCACCTTGGAACAGCGAGTTGATTGCATCACTGGTCTCCACGCCAACACAGAAAGGAGAGGGAATCACGCACACCTCCTCCGACGTAGCAGGACTCGGAGGAGACGGCTACTCTCTCGATTCCACCCACAAGCCTGCGGGCGTCCTGCCAAGCGCGGACTTTGCTGTAGGGGAGTGAGAGGAGAGGAACTACCGCTGCCTGAGCCGCTGCCTTCGTGTTCCCCGGCCCTCCGTGAGGCCGATATGATATGGAGGGACTGAACCTGGGCACACGGTGCCACACACCATCCTATCAGACGAGGGCTCAGTTAAGCTCCTCTGGTTTAGCTCAGACACATGCTAACTGCTTCCGGTGTCAGTCTTCAGCTTGTGCCGGATGTACGCTTTGAGAGTGGTTTTCAAGGCCTGGTCTGACATCACCTGTTCATGAAGGATCTCCTGCTGAATTCCGCTTACAGCACGGCTGTGCAGTAAAAACATGGCTGATCGTGCCAAACCCCCCCGACCGTGGATGATCCCAGTCTGCTCCACTTTGTCGTCCACCGATGTTTATAGTACAATGCGGCGTGACTCTAGTTTATCCTGCTGGCCCTACAAGCAGCTCCTGCCTCAGTAAAGGTGTGACGTGCCTCTCCCTTCCAGCCAACTGCGACCTCAAATTCCTACTGACACCTCGGTTGACGGCACATTCTTCTCATTACGACCAAGCACCCCCCCCCCCCCCCGAAACATCCTGAAATGCAGCTAATTCTGATTCCCTTATTGCCCTGTATGCCACTCTCTCACATTCCCAGCAGAGATGTAGTAGACCAGTGATCTCGGCAGCCACACGCCTACTTTGCTCCAGATCGCTGGATGTTCTCCGTACGTAAGGCTGCTCCTCCGCGGAAAAGCAAAGCAGATGTATTATCCTGTTAGGGAAACTCCCCGCTTATCCTACTCTGCTGACCAGCTGCTTACTCACGTCCCCGTCCCTTTGAACCTGCCCCCTGTTATGCCCCCCTCCAGGACAGTTATGAACAAAGACATAGATGACACAGACACCCCTCCCCACCCGGATGCATCGCTGCCCTCCCTCCATTTGTCACACTGGCTGTTGTCCCGTTCAGTCCCAACCCCAGCCCGCCGCACCATTCTCTGTCCGTGGGGGGGGGGGTCTTTGCGGTGGAAAGCGGCCCACTGACCCCCGGACCGGTGACAGTCACAGTCAGTCCGTACAGAGAGACAGTGAGAGAGACAGTGAAAGAGACAGTGAGAGAGACAGTGAGAGAGACAGAGGCAGCGGACAGTCAAATAAGATACTTTGTCTCTATTCCTGTGCAAAAGGCTTAAAAAAATTATCTTTTATGTAATAAAAAAAGAATTTTATGTGTATACATTTTTCAGCATTTGTTGAATAAGTTTACAAATCAATCTGATTAATATGGATCCGACAGTAACGTGTCCAACAAGGTAGCTACAAACTTCACTCTTTCAGTTCTGTTTAACTGTCCTTTTCCCAACCGTGAGCTCATTTTCCTAATTAATTTAGCAGTTTATTATATTAATTTAGCATTAATTTGGTTATGCATCACACTAATTATGCATTTCTTGATCTTAAGGGAAATCATTTGATTTCTCACAACGTTAATGATTACAACCGACTCCACAGTAGTAAACAAATGAGCCGAACGCAAAGCAAACAACGTTGACGAAGCAAACAGAATTAGCTCCCGGAATTATTAAAGATCCCCGTCGCTCCTGCTGAATAAACGGCTCGTCTGAAATGTCAGATTAGCTGTGTGGATGGAAGATCCCTGTTCATCTGGCAGAAGCTAGAGACAGACTGAACACGAGAGCTGAGTAGCCCAAACTCTGCACCTCCATCTCAGGGTCCTCCATTCCGGTTGCTCGTCACACTGTCACACACTGTAGTCTCTGGCTGGCCTAAGAGTATGCAGGGAATGGCCTCTCGCACTATTTACTTTAAACATATGATCATCTACTCGCATTTACTGCAACTGAAGAGAAAATGTCCAAATTTGCCTGTCCATCATTTTGTTTTTGATATGAGATCGTCAACGGCCTAAAGTCAGGCTTCCTCATCGTGTTACAGGATTGGGAACAAAAACTCCCTCATTCCTCATGTAATCCAACAAGAACTTTCATTAAAATTCCAACATTCACAAAAATTTTCAGAAAACGTATCATGTCACTTGACTGAGCTTTAGAAATTTTCTCCTCAATTTGGTGGTGAGAAAAGTTCATGTTAAGAACAGTTACAAACAGCTGAGGTCCATTTATGAAATACTATTTCATTTTTAATATTGAATCTGTTATTTACTTGAAAAACCTTGTCTTCATCTTTGATGTGCAGTTGATTATTTATTCCTGTGAAAATGTTCCAGAGAATTGAGGGAGTGTTTGTGAATTATTTGTCTTCCTCATGTACATGAAAAGAACATGAAGGCACATTTTACACTTTATAATGTTAAATTGTACTTTTTGGTGGAAAAGTGAAAGTGATGCTAACTGCCTAACTGCATTTCACCAAACTACACAGCTAGTATGAATCTCCACAATGCTAGTGCAATATGAGAGGTTAATATAATGCTGGTAAGCCCCCCCCCCCCCAAGCCTCCCGCTGCCTGGGGGGGCCATCATGCTTTAAACTCTTATTTGTTGTTTTTTGTTTTAATTCATTCGAAAGACACCAAATAGGAAGCAGCCATGAATGAGTGATTGGTTAATTATTAAAATTTTCAGGGACACGATAAGGGCGACAATGCTACTGAAAGGACAGTGACGTTGTACCGCTGTACCAAGGCGAAAATGGCACATTTATCACACCACGTGCAAACCGCTGCCCCAGGAGTCACTTTGAGGCAGCGGATGTATTGGGATGTAAATAATGTGACCATTGCACATATTGCTTTCGCTGTAGTTCAGTCTGCATCAGTCGTGTGTTATTTAATATCACACAAATGACTGGGCTAAGAGAACAAGCACATAATGACGCTCGCTGTCCAGTTCATAGAACAAAAGGAGAACGGAGCCAGACTAATTACCACAGCCCACAGGAATAAATGCTAATTGCTTTTCATAACTTTTATACAGGACATTTGGAAAAAAATATAATTTCTGATCTCATTAGCAGTTCATGACCAGCCATACACACACACACACACACACATATATATATACTATCAGACACACACACACACACATATATATATATATACTATCAGACACAGACACACACACACATATATATATACTATCAGACACAGACACACACACACACATATATATATACTATCAGACACAGACACACACACACACACACACACACATATATATATACTATCAGACACAGACACACACACACATATATATATATATACTATCAGACACAGACACACACACACACACATATATATATATATACTATCAGACACAGACACACACACACACACATTCCTTAACTTCTCCAATGAGCCTCCTTGACGCTGTCCATGAGGTAAGGGACTCCCAAACCGGATTAACAGCAAAATAAAGTTAATGTATAAAGGCAAGAAAGACTGGAGTGATGATTATCTTTCTTTGTTGTGTTGTGAAAAAGTAGCATGAGGCCAAGTAATCGGCCTGAGAGGTAACATGAACCACCAAAACAGAAGAAGTATGAGGACGGCGTTATCCCTCAGCAGTCCTGTGGAAGTTGGCATCTCCCCCATGAATACAGTCGACCAGTCACACATTGCCTGGCACAATGGGGGTGAGAGGATGGCCACGAAGGTGCCAAGGCTAAAGCAGAGAAAAACAAACTAAAGAAGAAAAACTAACCAAAGAAGAAAACACAACACACAGATCTGGCATAATTAATAAATGATTCTCTTGATTACTAACAGGCCTTATGGATGCATGTCTCTCTAAATAATACTAACTGGTACGTCTCTGACATCCCCATAGCGGCGCTCAGGTCCAGAGAGTAAAAGTCCAGACAAAGATTTTGCTTCAACCAACCGGTTGAGCATAAAGAGTCACAGTCAGTCAAAGTCACAGTCACAGTCACAGTCAAAGTCACAGTCACAGTCAAAGTCACAGTCACAGTCACAGTCACAGTACTCAACTGGGTGGTTGAAACAAAAACTTGTTCTGGACTTTTACTCTCTGTACCTGAATTAGCCCCCTCAGGTGGTCAGGTATAATATGTCATGAGTGAAGTTAATAAGAATGCATGACAGATGCCATTTTTATGGTAGTTTATTTAGAAGAGGACACTGCTTAATATTTATGCATTTCTCTCTCTCCATCCATCCATCCATCCTGCCTCTGGTCAGATGAGACCAGCAGCCTATCCCAGGCTAGGGAACGGTCAGGATAAAATTCCGAGCCATCTCCAGGCGGATACACAGACACATGCACACACTATGGGGCAATTTAGAGATGTCAGTCAGCCTGACTGCATGCCTTTGGACAGCAGGGGGTGCCCAGCATGGCACAGGGAAGGTGTAGCGACTCCAACCATGGAGGTGTGCGGAGCAGTGGGGTCTCTCCATCCCCAGAGCATATAGCTGGAATGTGCAATACTTAAGGATACTCAGAGCCCTATATTATCAATAAGAACATCAAATGAAAGAATTACACCCTTTCTGTCTTACATGATCGGTGTTACTCTGGGTGTATCACATATAATATCATATTATTATAATGGCTTTTGTGATGGCTGTGGGCCATAGGATTTGGTTAGCATTAATATAACAACAAATGATTAATAATTCAGAGCTGATGATTTTGGCGGGGTGGTGTGAGCGTCCCTCCAGGGCCGCCATTCTCACAGGGCTTGTTTCCGCGGGACCTCGAAGCCAATATCCAGATAAGCTCGCAAATGAGGCAGTCGTCGCTATCGATTGGAAACCAAACTGCGGTCAGCCCGGGCACAGAAATCGATGGAAATAGCTCTGGAAAACTCCAGTGATAAAAAAAGAAAGAAAAAACACTGGGCAGAGGCAATGGGAGAATGTACGATTTAAATCTAAGGAAAGTTCAGGCTTACCGCGCGTCTAAGGAACGTTCAGGCTTACCGCGCGTCTAAGGAACGTTCAGGCTTACCGCGCGTCTGAGTAGGTGATGGGCAGCTGGTACTGGGCTTAAAACCCAAGACCAACTGAAAATGGAAACCAGTGCCAGTGACCCTTAAGCAACTCGAAGTTTTCATCAGGCATCAGATACTAATCTTTGGCTTCAAATGAAGTTGCCCTAATTATATACTGCGATGACTAAATTCCTTGGGCTATGGAGGCAGAAACAGATTTGCTTGTCATAAAGACTAAAATAAATAACAGTGGCACTGCAAGTTTCACTGTAGTCCCAAAACTCCACAGTTGGGTGCTTGAATCGTGACCCTCGTCTCTGTCTGGCGTCGCTGGCTTCTTCGGTTAGATGGATATATCCTAAAGCAGGTATCTGTTTTTTGTGAACGTGCGATGTGTGTACGATCTTGGTGTATCCTCGATTCCTTTACTTCATGACACACTCGATTTTTTTTCCTTGTTTTCACAACAGTTGAGACCGCTTATGCCCTGCATGCTTCTGTTCTGCGTCTCACCTTGTACTTATACATGCTCTTTTAGCCCCTAGTTGGTCTATATACGTGGGTGTAACATTGAATGTTGGTTTGGGTCCCCTGGGACCCCAATAACACTACACTGCATTAGCAAGCCTCTGTATCCCATGCATAATGTCTCTTCATGAACTATTGCTTTCAGTGCAAACCTAGGTCCTCACCACAAAAGGGTAGACACCTTCGCAGTCCCCATGCAGTTTCTGGAAAGGGACAACTGAAAAGTAAAGTTTTAAAATTGATAAAAGTATCAACTACTATTATTACATTTGGCATTTTGGGAAAATCTGCAGACCAGTGACATCAGTCACTTCCTGGCTCTTGTCTTTACTTACCTCCCTGCCGTTCACCCTCACGATGGCTGACAGTGAGATTCTCTGACAGTGTATCTCTTCCTTGTAATACTCCAAAGGAGACAAGAGAGCATCAGAGGACACGTTAACCTGCATGAAACCTTCAGTTGTGGATGATGCTGGAAAACTGGCTCATATTCACCTGGAGGCACTTGGAAGAACTAAGTCAGAAAAACCCAAATCAATCATTAGTACCTATTTAAATTTTGTGAGCAGGTCCCTTTTACTTATTGATTTTGCTGTTTATTTACTGTCTTGTGAAACTAAGCCATGGACACAATATATAAGTAATGATAATATAGTAAATAATAAGTATATTAATAATTTTCTTATTGTAATGTTATACATCAGAGTCATCTGCACTCCTGAAGCTAAAAACAGTATTTCAGGACAAATAATGCAACGGGGCGATATGCAATTACGCAATACGAAGGAGACGGGCGTTTAGATGAGCAGTGGCTGCCTTGGAAAAATGCCGGGGCATCAGATCATTGCGTCCGCGGCGCTGCAGAGATCCCCGAGCTCCGGCAGAAGCTTTGTCTCTGCTCCAATGTAATATTTAGCAGATGTGTCTCCGGGGTCGAGTGCCATGGGGCCGCATCGCAAACACGGGCTCGCCACACAGCGAGAGCTCGGCGAGCAGATGCCGGTAACCTCCTCTCTGCAAAATCATCCCCAAGGTCCCTTTCATCTTCAAGCGTTACACAGAATGCGTTTATCGGCAATTTTTCAAATAGTTTTCATGCATTCGCTTCAAGCAATGAAGGAATTAAGCGGTTGGCAAACGGCAGAATGCCTAGCGATTATAAAAGAACTGCGAGTGACGCGGCCCAGCTCCGGAGGCTGGGCTATCTGGCCGCCAGGAACAGCATTCTGCCCCATTAGGCAATTGTTTAAAGGAGCTTCTGTTCTTGCTGGACCAACTCAGAAGCAGCACTCCCCAGCTGCCAGTGCACTGCTGATTCACTTGTGCCGCAGAGCGATCTGGCCCACGCTAATATGGGGTTGCTGGGCCCTCTCCCTCTCTCCTATTCTCTTCTGGACCCCCCCCCCCAAGACCGTTGCTTGCAGAAGAACCATCTATTTCCCTTCATTCATCTCACAGAATTTACCTGCCCCTGCCTTATGGACAGAACAGAGAGGCGGTGTTGTCATTAAACTCGCCATCCTGTGCCCAACCATCTCGGCACTGGCATTAGGTGCTAGAGGGCACATTATTAATCCCAAAATCTAGCTGGAATCACTGGCATGATGCACCAGCTAGAGTCACTGGGCAGAATTACTGACTGGGATCACTGGTTAGCATCACTGGCTTGGATCATTGGGCAGAATTTCTGACTGGGATCACTGGTTAGCATCACTGGCTCGGATCACTGGGCAGAATTACTGACTGGGATCACTGGGTAGAATCACTGGCACGAATCACTGGGCAGCATGACTGACTGGGATCACTGGGTAGAATCACTGGCAGGAATCACTGGCTCAGATCACCGGTTCTCTGACGTGCTTGTTGTTGTGGTGACTTAAGGCTTTGTTCATACTTCCATCCATCACGTCTGACCTTGCCGAAGCCCGTGAAGGACAAACGGAGGGTCAGGTTTTCTGTTTCCATACGTGCAACAAGATACTTAAATGGACATTTAGAACAACTGTGCTGATGATACACATGTCAAATCAATACTAATGCACAGTGAAATGGCACAAGATGATAGAGTCTAACAACAGCAAACAACAAGGTGACTTTAGGGAAATGGGCTTTTGGGGGCAGTCCTGTGATGGTACAGCTAAGGGTATTAGCTCTGTGCAACCTTTAATAGCTTTTCACTGTGAAAACCCAAGCTGGTTCAGAGCTGCATCACAGTTTTTTAGCCATGCACTGGACCTAACAGTTGGCTCCATCTGGCCTGGCCCTGAAAAGTAAGTGGGGACCCCCCTCGCCCCTAGCTGGCATGGAATCTCCCACAGAGAGACTTCATTAGTCCTATGAGTGTGGATCTGTGTCATGTGATCAGCAATGAGATGCCCAGCAGCCGCGTGGAGACTGTCACAATGTCAAAGGTTCCTTACAGGTGATGGGCTGCCGCAGTTTTTGGAAAACCTTTATTAACTTCCAATGGGCAGATTCTGCCTTGATATGGAGGTTACACTTTGCAAGATGAAACACGGTCTTTCATGTACAGTCACCTCAAAGCTGTAGAAGGTGGGACCTCTAGCTGACTTTAAGCTAACTCTATAACACCGTGTACATGTTCTGTGCGAGTTGAAACTGGCCTAACTTTGGTTTATCTTTTAAGCCAAATGTTATAAAGCAATTTAGAAAGGTAAAATGAAAAAATTATCACAAAATAACACATTGCTTAAATAAGCTCTAAAGATATTTGCTGAATGAAGCCTTGAATGGAGATATAATTATGCATCAAGAAACCAAGAATACAACCCTAAAAAGGAACATTATCATAAAGCAGCTAGCATTTCGAAAGAGCAATCAGTCTAACAAACGGCCCTAGCATCAGGGTAAACACTTACATCAATTAGAGCGCTTTCAGCAATGAAAAACACAACGTGCAGGCAAGTCAGCCTAGCTACACTGAAAACAGTGAGATAAAGAGTTTTAAAAAAATGTAGTATTTGGTGATAACAGTGAGGCATCAAAAAAGGTGGGGGCCTCTTTAAACCAAGGAGGTCACCATGATAAATTTAGTCAAGTGGCAAAACCCAACAGATTGGCATATCACAGGTAAACAGGCAGATGTGGTCTAATGTGATATGCAACATGATTTTAATTTTGCTCATTGCCACATGATTTAAGGACAGAATCGGATCCATGGAAATGCATCAAGCGGGATAACCGACCAGAAAATTAGGAACTTTATTTCAGACATTAGCAGTTTCACTGTATTCAGGTACATGAAGCTCTGTGTTCTAAATGTAGGCATTTACTCCTTTTAAAATAAAGAATTAAATACAAATAATAAATGATATAATCTATTACAGCACAGTACGGAGGAAATATAATCTAAACCAGTGTTTCTCAACCCAGAGTTGAGATCCCCAATCCAAATCTTTCTCCCTTACAGGTATGACCCAAGATGGAAGGTTCATAGTTAAATGAACATTCACCTCTATCAGCTATGTAAATAGAAGCCCATCGATTTCCGCGAGCGTCGAATGAACCTAACACGCTTCCCGTCGACCCTTATGAATCTTAGCTGGCTCAGAGATTCCTGAGAGAGGAAACAAAAATTCAGAGATCAATACTTGTGTCACCATTTTCATTCGCTACGACCATTGACTGCCTAATTAAAGGCCAGACGCGGGATAATTTTCCCAAACACTGCATGGGAACGTCATGAATATGAAATCCCTGTGAACACAGAACACTACGTGAGAAAGTTTCACTACGTGCCAAAGACCCAAATATATCCCTACTGTTAGCATTATGGGGTTAGAAACAGGGCTCTCTGACGCCCCCCATTGCTCTAACTCTGGTGCTTGAACCAGGATTGTCATACAAACCCCGGTTTATGGATCACATGACCTTGTACAAGTAAAGCCCACCAGGTAAGGTCAATAAGCATTTATTTTTTAGTAGTTGCTGGTTAGATGAAAACCCTTAAAAGTAGAGAATAACACCATAAAAATGACTCATTGTAAGTCCGAGGGCATCTACTGAACTCTCCTGCCAAGATTTGTGGGTAAGAATCCAAGGCAGATGTCATTTTGACCTAAACCTGATATATAACCAGCCATAGAAGAAAAAGGAGGAAGCATTTTCCCGTTGATACTAATTTTGAAACCGAGATGTTTTGGCATGTTTCCTGTATATTTTTTGCATTTTATTGAGATAGACCACTAACAACAGAGCTAGATAATCAGATTTAGACAATGCTCCCACAATGAGAAAACAGAGAGGCTTGCTGGGTGCATTTCAGCTGAATTATGTAAAAAGCATGAATTCCAGTACAACAGCATCCTACACAGGGAGAGCTTTTTGACCCCGCCCCCTGAATTTATTTATGTCTGGGAATGTCTCCATGTGATTGAGCTGGTGTGTTTCTCAGAGAGACAGCAGCTTCCTGGAAATAATCAAATAATCTCCCCCATCCAGGACAGGCAGACACTCTAGCGCCCTCTGCTGCCTGCTGTTTCTCATGCAACCACCCACACACACCCACACAGACACACACACACACGCACACACACACACACACACACACACACACACACTCATGCATATAGGACACCTGTCCCAAACTCAGACAAAGGGGTCTGTCAGTTCAGTCACACTTAACTGCAAATGGAAACACCAGCAGGCTCCTCCCAGGTCCGTGGTGACACAGGGCAGGGCCCTTCCTTGAAACCCAGCCCCATCCCTACATCTGGAGTGTTTAAACTGCTGCCCCCAAGTCAAAGTCTCATCCCAGCCCTGCTGTTTGTAGTTGGCACCGTAAATATCACAGATGTGCACATTTTTCTGAGTCCCCTTAACAGAAGGATTTCAGAAGAACAAGTGTTAACCATCTTCCTCTCTGAATCTTGAAATCCTGCCTCATCTAGGAACCTCTGTTATTTTATGCCGAATGATAAATGGTTATTTTTAGGCAATTTCTTACTAAACATCTTACATCTGTTGCATGAAATAGAAGTGAATCGACTGGCCTTTGCTGCATTTGGCTTGTTGATCACATGCTTTTTGTGTGAGATTCTACATCATGCCAGGTTCCTGCAAAAATTGGCTCTCCGGTCCGTCTCTGCAGAAGGACATGGCCGGCGTTTTGTTCCATGGCTTTCAGCAGCACGGACATCTGCTAATTACTCTGTCGAGTGTCGACCCAGTGATACGAAGATCAATCAGTGCCTGTTACGGCCGGACGCATAATCTGCCCAGCCTTTTCAAAGCCGTATGGATTATCTGTAAGAGCCATTTTCATTCGTCTCCAGTTATCATTGGAATGTGTTCATTGATTTTACTCTAATCGACCTATTAAACAGATTGATGCAATCGAATGCATCAGATACCGGTTAAGAATTCTCATTCGGTATCTCGCTGTCTAAGTGTTTTCTTCAGAAGTGCCTGTTGAAGGATATTCGTTTATATTTGGTTTAATCACAGGATCAGGACTGCAGATATTATCATTTTAATATCTTTCCCAATATTATTCATTATTGGCCTAAATCTGCATAATCTGGCTGAGATATGCTCTGTAGTGCACAGAAACACGGCCTTTAGAAACCCAGCTGGGGGGGGTTGTAAGCTGTCGATTATCATTTGGTGCTACCCATTACACTTCATTATTTTATTTACTCCATTGGGTTACAATGAGCCAAACCAGACAATTTCTAACTCATCGGCCGGAGGTTTTGAAGTCTTCCATTTCCCATCGCCACTCTTCATTCCCACCGGGTCTGTGGTTAGCCCTTCTGAGCAAGCACTGTAGATTCTCCGAGGGACGTATCATGTTCCGTGGACCCTGGCCACTTGGCTTCCCCACTCTTACAGACCAGGTAACAGTAAACCACCCCCGCACATCAGGAGAGGCTGCCATTGACCGGCTGTACTTATCATCAGCACAAAGCACTTATCAGCCAATAGTGATGAAAGCACAGAGATGTATTACTACCAAAAAGCACTAGGTTCTCGGGGATAATTCCTGCCAGCTGGTAATCATCTGGCTGAGGCATTTCAGAAATTCACCCACAAGCTGACACGTTTTCTGTAGCAGCAACGTGGCCTTATGAGACAAATGAAACATTGGGGCTTCTTTCATATAGCTTTAATGAGGAGAAGAAAGGCATGGCGTCTTCACAGGGCATCAACAACGTCTCCTAACAGCTGTTACCTTGAAGGCTGATTCCAGTATGCGACATCCAATAGTCTAATTTAGATTGCAATGCCAGAAACTCTCAAAAAATTAAAAAATAATCAAGTCTTGGGTCACGCATTATATCAGCAAGCCAGGATAGAAGGTTGCTCAAGTACCATCAGTCACCTCCACTCAAGTCCAACCTGCCCGAGATCTGCAGCCTTTAACTTTATCCCATACCATTCATTTTTTAAATTTATTTTTAGAGATTGCTCACAGCATTTTAAAAATCAATGTTTGCCCTAGAAGAACAGACCAGAAGCAGAGATAAGCTGGTAGACATGCCATCAGGTTATGGCATCTAACCTGCCTTTGCAGATGGAGTGCCGCGCTAATCAGGGCTGAGGGTTGAGTTACAGGGGAACAAACCGGCACGACAGCCGACTCTGCTGGGGGCGAAACAGCACCTATAGCAGTTACTGTCAAAAACTACTCCTGATGTATTTATTAAATGTGCTGTCTCATCGTTTTGTGTTGGGCTATTTACATAATTTCTGTCAAAGCTTCTGAGAACACTGACCTCAGTTGGAACTGCAGCTAATGGAAAAATTACCATCAAAAAGTTAGACCGATCAGAAATAATGGTACGTGGCAGAAAACACTTTGCCAACAGCATAATAAACATTTGTTCCCAAATTACTAGTGGAACCGGAAACAAAATAAAATCAAGCTGTTTCTGGAGACACAACATATGAGAAGGATCTGACATCACGTAGGTAAGGAATCTATATCGCTGGTCTTTTTAGATCCTCCAAGTGTGTAAGATCTAATAGCCATAAAGGCCACGTTCCTGTAATCATGTGCTGTAACCAGCCCCAGTCCTAAAATTAACATACTGTATATAATTATCGCAAAACTAACGAACATGCAACCAATCCAAGAAGCCAATCCACAGATGCCTAATTTAAAATTCACCAGCACATCCAATCAGATTTGTCTGATAGGCCTTGATAGGCGACTGAGCCGGCATGGTAAAAATGGGCGGTGCCAAAAAGGTTGAGAACCACCAATATACAGTATACTGAGTATAGTGTGCAGACGAGTCCATAATTCTGTGTTTAAACCCAGTGGAAAATGGACAAATGATTTATGGTCTTAAATGGGTTTGACTCATTTCAATGCTCATGTCTTTTCAGTTCTGCGGCCTGTTGTTCTTTTCATCCTCGGTCTGCATTGTGCTCTGCCCTTTACCTGCCAATCATTCCCTCTCTGTTAATCTCACTCGCTAACTGCTGCCATTCCCCTAAGAAGCACAGGTCTGTTTCTGGGTCATGGATGGAGCAGATGACTAGACTCAGGCTTGCCCCCCCCCCACTTTAAAGCCACTTGTTGTCTCTCTCCCACTTTTGGTATTACCTGGGGAGCCCATGGCAAAAGCCTGCTGATTGGGTCCTTGTTATCTGCAGGCTGTGCTCAGACCTGGACGACTCTGCCTGTGACTTCACTCACCGTCATGACCTATTCTTACCTTGCTAAACCCTTTTCATGAAGAAGAGATTTCTCCTCTATACATTCCTATTATAACCACATTAATATGCGCTTCTAAATGTCAGTTCTACGTCAGGGGCTTAAATGTGACTGACTGTTTCCTGAGCTTTTTCTTCAGTGAAGCGAGCAACAATAAAAAAAATAACAGATCTGACAAAAGAAAGTAAGAAGAAACACTCTGATCTAATGGGTAGTCGTCTGATTATTTTACTTGAAGCGATTCAGTGTTTCCTAAGCCATCTGGTATTAGCTATTTTTGGACTCACTCTGTTACTAAAAAGGCTTCGAGAGTAGAGGACTTCTCGATGATTTTACTGAGGAAGCACGGCGGCGTATGCAAAGCAGAGCAAGCAGACCGTTCTCCTGTAGTACTGGGAGCTCTGTCTAATGCTGGACCCAGGAGCCAGACTCCGCTGCTCACTCAAGAGGCAGCAGTCTGGGCATTGGTCCCAGTCCGGTTGTATCCAAATCACCGATGACAGGAAGCTACAAGGAGCCCAGGCCGCAGAAGGCGTCGCTGGGAAGGCAGGGGACATCGGGGAAGGTGTTCATGATCAGCTCACTGATGTGGGATTGCAGCATGTTAAGAGAAAATGTCCCTTAAGGAGGAGTGAAGATCGATAAGCGAGTGACAGTGGCAGAAGAAAGACAAGGGGAACCTTACGAAATCATACGAGAGTCCAAAAATTAACATCTCACACGAGATTGGAAAGGAGTCAGAGGACGATCAAAACTGGGTAAGCCCATTGTGGCACACCACCCACCCCATTGTGGCACACCCCCACAGAGAAAGCTGTATTTTAGGCTGTTCACTCCAAGGAAAATGTCCAGGCCCGGTAATAACTCTCAGTAGCACTGAATGCCAGTTTCACTAGGACAGTGTTTCTCAGCCCAGCCCTCGGGGGTCCCAGGCACTCCAAGTTTTTGTTCCCTCCCAACTCTCTGTCAGCCAGGCCACATTTGGGGAGGGAGCAAAAATGTGGACCGTCTAGGGGTCCCCGAGGACCAGATTGAGAAACACTATGCTACAATACAGACAGGGAGGTACCCAAGCCTCACTGTCTCATCATAATCCCTGCTCAGTTCTCTCTAGTTCAGCACACAGCTTCTATCTGCCTGTCTCTCCTCTCCTAGTTACAGCTGAGGAATAAAAAAAAATGACATCAGTACATAAATCTTCAGAATGTGGCTTGAAATCTTTAAAGCTCTTTTTTCCACATGCAAAACTAGGCTTTGAAAGAGATCAAACGTTGCACTCGTTTAATCCAAAGCATCAGTTTATACTCGTCTGAGACCCTGTTCTTCTGTGTGGATCAGCGTTGGCCTCTTCCATACTCTTACTTCAGAATGACTGATAAATGGTAGTTAATTAACATTCGATCGCACCGAAACATCTCAGCGACGAAACAGCAACCATCCTAGGGCTCATACACTCCATAACCAGCAATCCTGACTTTAATTGCAGCTGCATTGGAATCATACAAAACCACACAATAGAGCTCCCAAAGAACCTGAGGTTGCCTCACACCTATTTCCCCAAACTCTGACATTTTTCTGTCAGCACTGCATGTGATCTGTCTCCAGTGGACATTAAGAACCCATCATTTAAATATGTTACGATTCGCAGGCACGGAACGGGAAGCAGGAGCAGGAGTTCAGGGAGTCGGGGAAACGGAGGGTTTATTTGGGGGAAACACACTTGGGAACACGGAACAACAGGCATGGATGACTAACTAACGTCAATGACCGGACTGGGGAAACATTCACAAAAAAGCAGTTCAATACATTGGACTAGTTAAACGCAACTAGAAACAGCTGATAACACAGGGATTCCACACGGGGTAGATGAGGGGGCGTGGCACACAAGAGGATCGGCATGATTGGGGCATGACAAAATACCTGTCTGCGCTTTTTTATGTAGCCGAATGTGACATATAATGGATGTTGTGAATGAAAACCTAAATGACAAAAACAACAAAACCTGTTAGCTAATGCACAGACTTCAAAAGTTCCTTCACTTACATATAAAGCACTCAGAGGTCCAGAAGCTGCTTAGCTAGCAGGACCAATTAAAATTTACATGCCACATCGCTCGCTCAGATCAGAAAACGCAGGTCTCCTAGTTACCTAAAATATAAACAAATAAATGTTGGCACAAAAGTCTTTAGTTTAGGGTCTCTAGACCATGGGACAGCAAGGGACAGCAAGCGACAGCATGCTTGAATGAGAACAGGGTGGAATATTTGCCTGAAAAAGAACAAAAAGATTAGTTTTGAGTGAAATATGCTGAATGATTAAACAAACATTGCCTTTTAATGGAAACACATACCGTGCATGGTTTATGACAACATTCATTTCATATCAAATTTTTTACAACAATCACCATCTGATGAGTATGAGGATATTGAATTACCAATAACATTTATTCACATATTTTCCTCTCATTTTGTAACCTTAATGAACTAACAGCCAAAAATGTTTCTCTAGTACTTTTTCATGTTGCACAGACCTCATGAATGCAGCCTCTCCCTAGCCTACCTTAAACATGCTTATAACACGTACCTTAGCCTACAGTCGTGCAAAATCATTAACGCAAAGCCTATTTTATAATAAAATGTTAAATATGTCATGTAGTTTATTGAATGATGTACTGAAAGTGAAAAACAGATTGGAACTGGAATACCCATGGCAAAGTCAAAACCATCGTAACCCAGAGAGCAGCGGTATTGCCTTCCTCCATATTAAGGGTAATGGCATAGAATGCTTCGTGATCATTGGATCATTGTTAGCCAATGCAGACCTGATACCCTGATGGTGTGGCAGGCATACAGGGAGATACACGGGCATCTAGGCTAACTTCAATGGATAATTCCGGAACAAGGAGTTCGCTTTGGAGCAAGGAGATTTAGAAGTTCCGTTTGATCTTTCGAATCCCTTCTTCTATTCTCCCGTTTCCTTCTAAGTTGCTTTTCCGTTTCTTAGTCTCTCTCATGTCCTTTCTTTTCATTTTTTGAGTTCTTCAACTTTGAGTTCTCGACCATAATAAGCAATATGCAAACGTAAGAAAACAGCAAATCAATCAATAAATAAGTTATTCATTAAGTTAATCAACCTCAGGATCAAAATTAAATGGTGATAATTAATTGAATGGGAAAGGACCCATTTCAATCAACCAATGAGTTATTTCATCATTAAAACCAATAGCCAACATGCATAATTACACAGTAATGACATATTGATTAACTAGAATGGAGCAGATTTTGTCAAAAAGTAAAAAAACAAATATTGAGATGTTAATTATAAAATTCCTTGAGTGACGTATTCCGGTCTTGAGGGTCCTAGCAGAGCACTATGGTCCTGACCTTGCAGGCCGGTTTAAGCGACGCCCAGCTTCCCGCCTGTACCTTTTTCTACTCTTTCTGCTTCTCTCCCCACATTTTCCTCGCCTTCCCCACTGTCTCAGATCGACCAGTAACCATTTGGTCCCTGTTTCTCTGTATCTCTGCCCGTTCCCTAAGATATGTACACAACCATTAAGGTGACTGCTGAATGCTCGATACAGCCAGGCCATGTAATGGAGAGTGTAATGTATGACTCAACAAATGCTACAGGAATATATAAGCCAAACATAATGTAATGTAAAATTATGTAAATACATCATTTATATACATTAAGAAAATGGAAATACCTCATGCATTAATTAACATCCTGTATGTTTAGTTATAATTCAGAATTTTCCGACCTTTTAAACGCATCTTGAATCCTGATAGGAGGAACCTGCATGACGGGGTGTAATCGAACAGGATGTCAACTGCGAAAATTTGATATCTTTTTCAAAAATCTTCAGAAATGTTGATATTGCACAATAGATTTCTATAATTTATAATTTAACAGCATAGAATGTGCTGGAGAGGGGTGACTAAGACCAGGAAACAACACAAAATCATTAAACATGCTGTTGATATTCACTGATATTTCTGCTGTTGTCTTCCAACCATAAATGATGTTACTGGTTGGATGGTGTTACAAAGCGACTGTCAAATTATATTTTGAAGTACTTCAAATTTTAATCTAACTGGTATATTAAGACATATTTAATGCAGCCAAGACAAAACATCTAAGAGCAGGAATGACCAACTTGATGAAATAAAGTTGAGTCTGATATCTGACAATCTGAAGCTGAATATAGGGCTATATGGCCCGCCCTATAGGCAACATAGGCAATCGCCTAGGGCGCCATGTGATTAGGGGCGCAAAAGAGTGAGTGATAAAAGTCAGAAGAAATAATTCTGGTAGAACAAACAATACAGAGGTTCTTTCAATGAAAGTACAATTATTTACACTAGTTTTGATATTTCTCTACTTTTCTTGTGAAACATGATGCAAGCTAGCTAGTTGGCAGCCAGACACCCTGTGCCACTGAAATGATTTTAATATAATATGAATTGACAAAATTTGTTTTTTGCTACTCGGGGGGGTGGGGGGCACGTAGCAGAATCTCACATAGGGCGCCAGAACACCCAGTCAGCCCTGGCTGGATTCATGAAGCCTGAATTACTTTAATTTATCTGCATCAAGATCATAGGTAGCTAAAGAGATGTGTACCATGTCACATCTAAAAGCTCGTGTGTGCTGTCTTTGTACTGATGCCTCTTCAAAGACATTAAAATGATATCCAAAACAGAATTCATCACCCAAAAGAAGTTGCAAAAATGTATCATCATTTGTAGTTAAAGAGTGCCAAAAAGCATGTCCGCGGACTTGTTACTCTAACGCAGTACGATAATGCGTTGTTTTTTGGTGGCTAAAACACTTCATTAAACACGCTTTGACTTTTACAAAGTCATTGGCTCAGATATGCACAGAAAGCACTTGATCTTAAAAAACGGGAACACATTAAACCCGATCCAGTCTCACTGCTCATTTTAGGGCTGACTGTAAGGTGTTACATCTCACAATAAATGCACGTATTATATAGATCGGCTCATCAAAATGAGCTTCCTTTTCTGACACAGATCTGTTTTGTTTTAATTTGAGACTGAAAGCGGAACAGCGACCTCTTTGCTATTAACAGAGATCACTGGGATGATAGTCTTTGCAAATACCAATTTATTCCAACCTAACAGTTTTGGAACTAGTCACTCATTTAGTTTGGCACAGAATTGATGTTTATACCTCGATAAAAGGCTGAGCCACGTTTTTCTGCTTCACTTTTGTCCTGTTTTTTCCAGTCAGTCCGTAATGCTGCTTGTGGAAACACCCAACACAAAGAGAGCCATGCATCTCTCTGTCTGCCCGGCATTTACCAGCATACAGGGTATTTCATACAGAGCCAGGCGAAGACAATGCAGGAACCTGTCTGCTGACGGAATCTGGATACAAAAGTAATAAGAGAGGGGCGTTATGGTGGCGCTGTGTTCAGCACTATTGCCTCACACCTCTGGGACCAGGGTTCGAGTCCGTGCCATGGCTCCATGTGTGTGGAGTTTGCATGTTCTCTCTGGGTTGTTGTGGGGTTTCCTCTGGGTACTCCGGTTTCCCCCCCACAGTCCAAAAACATGCTGAGGTTAATTGGGATTGCCAAATTGCCCATAGGTGTGCATGTGTGAGTGAATGGTGTGTGAGTGTGCCCCGAAATGGGTTGGCACCCCATCCTGGGTTATTTCCTGCCTTGCGCCCGTAGCCTCTGGGACAGGCTCTGGACCAACCCCGAATAGGGCGAGCAGTTTCAAAAGATGAATGGATGGAAGAAGTATATGCAAATAAAATAGACAGGACTAAACTGTAAAGGCTGAGCCAGATGTCCCTGTCATGGAGGAGTAGACGATCTATCCACCATCTGATCGGTGGTGGTGAAGGGATTACTGCAGTTAACTCAGCCAAAGCTGTAAGGCGGAGGAATTTACACGTGGAGTTAAGGACCAGGAACGCGGAGACACAGGGGAAGTTGTGAACTGGATGCCATGTGACACCCTATGGAGCTCTTACACCAAAAGGCACAAACTGAGGTGTCTGACGATTCACTTCCCCATAAACTTCAGCCACACCGAGGCGGACGTGCCGCTGATCGCGGTTCACCGGAATACCCATGGGTTAAACGTCAGCCTCACCGAGGCGGACGTGCCGCTGATCGAGGCTCACTGGAATACCCATTGGGTAAGCTTCAGCCTCACCGAGGCGGAGGTGCCGCTGATCGCGGCTCACCGGAATACCCATGGGTTAAACTTCAGCCTCACCGAGGCGGAGGTGCCGCTGATCGCGGCTCACCGGAATACCCATGGGTTAATCCCATTACCTGGTTACCCTCTGGTGTAATACCAGCCTGGCTACTTAGACACTCCAGATTTTAACCAAGCCGCAAAGTCGCATCACTCCCCACAAGCTGCAGCTTGAACATTGTTTTTTTGTAATTGTGACCCTTTGCCTGATCCCTCGTTCTCCAATCCTCATTGGATTTTCCACAGTTAGTGCCTGATCTTCCTTCCCCCAGCTTTCTGACTGAACTCTGTGACTGGATCTTAATCTGCAAGTTTCTTGTCTCCCTGACAAAAAAATGAAAATTGTTAGCTAATGCAGATAATAAAACCTACTATTAATGTGTGCCATTCATATAATAATAATAATAATAATAATAATAATAATAATAATAATAATAATAATTAGTTGTACTTGGGGGTCTGGATCTGAATCAGCTGTTTGACCACAGACCAACCCCAAACCCCTACGACACCAGGCCTGTTGTATATACATACATACGCTCACACACTGCACCGCCAGCATCCATTTTCTGTAACCACTTACCCGCAGCGAGGACATGGAGGGTCTGGAATATCCCAGAGAGCACAGGGATGCGAGGCAGCGACACGCTTTATGGGATGCCAGTTCAACTCAGAGCATGCACTGACACTACACTGCACATGGCACACCCTCACGCTCACACACAGTCACAGGGAATGCACTGACACACACAACTGCACGGCACACTCGCATGCACTCGCTCACTCACTCACATACACACACAAACACACACACACCATCACACATTATGAGCGACTAAAACACAACTTTACTGGCAAAGACAAATTTAGACAAGCTGCATCGCTTAGAACCAGAGAAGGTAGCCAGATAAGTGGACAGCCATGGAGAGAACACTTTCCAGAACATTCTGAAGGAAATATTGAAGGTCTCTGCTAAATCCAACACATTTCTAAAATTCCAACCACAAATTAAGAGTGCCTTATTCGTCACTCTGACTGCCCCCCAGGTCTGAGCGACCCAGGTCATACCGGTGCACACAAAACTCACACATAACATTCAACAAAATGGGACCTGTGGATGAATAAAACTCAAAGTAGACAGAACAGCGATTACAAAGGCATTCCGCTTTGCCAATTGTGGATATTTTCCCCCCAAACCATGCCTGCCTTAAACACCACTGTGCCCTGTGATATACTTTACTGCAGAATGAACATGGGTATATCTTTCCCCCGTTGGTTCAGTAGCTGTGAATTTTGAGTCAGCCTTTGATGTCGTTATATTGCCTCTGTATGGAAGATTCCGGATTTCGCATGAAAAGAAGGTTTAACTCCTAAGCACGTTATTTCAGGGGATTTGGGGGCTGTGTCTGAATTAATATCTTTATTCTCTTTATTTTACAAACCGGATTACCCTCTGCTGGCTTTATTCGGCCATGCCAAATATCACTTTAGGTTTTCTGTTCTCGGATATCATTCTCCGGGTCCCTGGCGCTGACCCCTGCAGGGACCGAACTGTATGAGGCCTTTCAGTGGACATTTCTCTGAGGTCCTGTTGTTTTATGTCAGAACTGAATATGTTACAAGAGCTCATTTGTACCAATAGTGGAATGGAACTACAAAAAAATCAAACATCTCAGGCTGCCTTGTGCATATAAATTATGGAGGACAATCATTTTCAATCACAATGCAACCTTCAATATAGCGATTGGTGGGATATTTGTTTTTCCTACAAACCTAATTATCCTGGGACCTGTAGGCTGCTTTGATACTATTCAAATCTTTGTTACATCACACATTGCAATAACTGCCGTATGATGCAAAATACCATGATGTCACGTCCCGATCGTGCCGTTCCCCCTGTGTGCCACACCCCCTCGTTAACCACGTGTGGAATCCCTAAGTTACCAGCTGGTTCTAGTCTTGTCTAATTGAGTTCCTGTATTTAAGTGCTTCCCTGTTAGTCTTTCCCGAGTCCTGTCATTTATGTTATGATGTGTTCCAGTGTGTTTTTCCTCAATTAAACCCCTTGTTCACCCAATTTCGTGACTCGTGCTCCTGTTTCCCCGTTCGGTGCCAGTGGTTCATAACACATAAAGCTCAGGCATCTGCTGCCAAACTGGAGAGCGGAACCAAAGTGTCAATCGCCAGCCTTCTGGTTACATGCCTAATAGGCAAAAATAAATCAGGAAATTAATGCAAAGGAGTTTTCAGACCGATCGTATGACTCTGGCCGAGAGAGTGGACAGAACCGGGTGATATGGTGTTAGGCCGGAAACAGGATATTTATGTGAAACAACAGTGACCTTTTCTGGGCGGGCAGGATGGGGAAAGAGCCGAACAGACAGCACACAATAAAAAAATGAAAAAATGGACTTAAAGGAAACAAAATGGGTGAGGTGGGGTTTGCGGCTTCTTACAGGTTACCCATTAATACCCAAATCAGGGAATGAGGGCCAGTAACTGGAATTAACCGGAACACCTCTAGTCACCTGACACTCTCTTCCAAGGCTGCTGCATGGCCAGCAGATTATTTTTTAAATTCTGGACATAACTTGCAGACCTTTTGGTGGCCTCTCCTGCTGGGGCATACAGCCAGCAGGGGGCTGCGGCCGCCTTCTCTGGCCCCATCCCCGCTGCTAATTCGGGGACGGGGGTGGGAGCCAGCGCTGTGCACAGCGGACACCGTCTGCTGACTGCTGGACAGGGGGAGCTGGCGGTGTCTGTCCAAGTGACCTATTCCAGCTTCGCCCACCGCTGCCGAGCTTCCTGCTTTCCTCGGTGAAGGACATCGCGATCTATGGCGTCTGGGTCACGGACACAGGTCGTGCCAAATCGCCCTCAAGCAGACTACACTCTGATGCAGGATGTTGGGGCCACACCCCAATGCAGGGTTTTGGGACTGCACCCAAAACTTACATCTCACACAGAAAGCAATTCAGGCTAAGCCATCTCCCCCAAAGGTACCTCAGCCAGTCTTACTTTGAAAGTGAACCTGCAGACTGTTTCTTCCCAGCAGGCCACTTCCTTGCTGTCTCCTTCCACTCATCTATTAAAACCAGACCTTCTCTCCTCACTGAAGACTGCTCACCTGGGGGGTGAGCCCTGTCACATTATGTCAGTCATTATCTTAATGAGCGAGAATGACAATGAAGGTCATGGCATTCGCATTAAGGTCTTCGGTGCTCTTTTAGCAGCGAGCAGAGACCAAGGTCTCTGAGGTACCTGCTTCCCTTTATTCGGTGTGACTTTGCCTGCGGGTCATGGTTGCAGTCACAGCAAAAGACACTGAAATTACACAAATTACCAGCCAGCAGGACACCTGTGCTCCATGAGTTTATCTTGAGGCAACGCAGAAACGTTCAAGCACCTGTGCAAATACATCAGGACCTGAAACGGACAGCAAAAGGGTTCAAAAATCATAGCAACGTTTGGGCAGGCTCCTACCTGCCATCTTACAAAGAAAGGTCTTTACCTTAAATTACTACAAACGGATCATATCCCAGTGCGAAAGCTAACCGCAACAGTAAAGGTACAAATGAATGTACATCAAATAATCTGCTGAGCAAACACTTGACTTGTCTTTCTGAGGAAACACAATGGAGCTGAATAGCTGATTGTTATTGAGTCATCAATCACAATAAGTCTTGCTTAAATCGGCAGCATTCATATTACTGGAATAGGAGCTGAGGGTATACCCAGGCATAAATTGTACATTTGCGTAGTCATCCGTCAAGAAACAAACGCT
Source organism: Mormyrops attenuatus (assembly GCA_026777985.1). Taxonomy (NCBI): domain Eukaryota; kingdom Metazoa; phylum Chordata; class Actinopteri; order Osteoglossiformes; family Mormyridae; genus Mormyrops; species Mormyrops attenuatus. The sequence continues at coordinate 8,482,596 of JAODKC010000045.1, forward strand.
GCCTCTGTTGGCCGTGCATTACAGCCCCCAGGACGGCGCGGCGTGCCTTACAGCCCCCAGGATGGCGCGGCGTGCCTTACAGCCCCCAGGACGGCGCGGGGTGCATTACAGCCCCCAGGACGGCGCGGCGTGCCTCATCTCCTATGAGCGGGAGATAATCTGGTCTCTATTCTGGGGAACCTGGCTGATACTCGCTGGCCCACAGAGCTGAAGAAAGAGGCCACGGCTCAACAGATTCCCCCCTGTCCTGCTTACTCTCTCTCTCTCTCTCTCTCTCTCTCTCTCTCTCTCTCTCACACACACACACACACACACACACGCACGCACGCACAAGCACACAGAGGCACTGGCACATACAAGCACGCACACACACAGGCACTCACAAAAGGCACTGGCACACATGGGCACAGATAGGCACGTACAGACAGCCACACGCTCCTGCTTCAGACCCGGAAAGAGCAAAGATTAACTAGTAAATGAAAGCTATTCTTCTGTAGCCGATCCCTCGTTTTTCTGGGTACAAATCCTCCAAGGCCACCCCCTCATCCCACGTCCACCGGGTGTGCGGGCCCAGCTGTGTCCTGGCCTTGGCACGGGGTGGGGGGGGAGTCCAAGGAAGCCGGCAGGGCCGGTAAAGCCAACGCCAAGGCCTCCAGTGTGTGCCCCCCCCCCCCCCCCCAACCCAGCAGACACCTGCTCCTCATCCACCGGGGGGCACCGGCCGGCTGCCTGGCGCACTCTGCTGCGGCCAACTGTGGCTCGTCATGTCGGAGCCGGAGCCGCCTGGCAAGGTACCCGCATGCCGCCCGCTGCCAGACATGGAGCTGCCAGGCGCCAGAAGGGGGGCGGGCGCCGCTGGCGGTCCAGACCGCACCACGCTGATGAGCCCAGGATCCACGGACCCGATGCTTGCAGCCAAGCGACAAGCAGATCAATAAAATACAACTGATTGCTGGTCCTTAAGTCAGAAAAACAAAAGCCTTTACTCAAACACCTAGGCAAGCATGTGCAGTTAATGAAATGAATCTGAGTGTGCATGTGTTTGCTGCAAAAGCCCAGTAGGGGGCAGGCTATTCTACATAAGCTAAGTTAGCCTAGCATAGAGGTGGAACCAGCTACGGGATGAGTAGGACACAAAGGGTGGGATGGGGGAATGAGCGGGGGAGCGTCTGGTGGAGCTGGCAGCCATTTGGGGATCCCGGTGACCCCCAGCTCCCCCCCATCTCCCCCCCCCCACTCGTGTTTCTAAGGGAGCCTCTTCACTGCGCTGCCAGCTGGGACCCTCAGCAGCCGCCTTTTTTTGTTGTTTTTTTTTGTGTGGCCTGTGAATGTGTGGCCCTCCTGCTGGTGGAAGTAAATTCCCAAAGAAAGGGCCAGGGGGAGCCCCATCACCCTGGTTACCGGAATCACCTTAAAAGCCGTGCAAAGTATTCCCGTCTGATCCCCTTGGCGGACTCTCCCCACCAAGCTGGCCTGACTCCTCGGCCCACCTCACTTTCAGCGGCCTCCCTCACCCTCATGGCTACTTTTGGGATGAATTACTCACCCCAGCAACACCTCAACATCGACTCAGGACATTAATGTCCAACTCTTGGGTCTCGCCATGTACCTGCAATGTGTGTCTCCGATTGAATGGACAATGCCGCGGTTTGGTATGTCAAGGAGCTTCCCATTTCGCAGCGCTTGACAACTTTGTGATAATCCGTCAATCTTTTCCATCGAACAATCCACATTACAAGGAAAACTAGACACCCTCATATATACCGCCCATTGTTTGGAAATGCACCGCTTACACTGTCTGCACCCAGGGTAAAGGCTAGCAAAGAACATCCCTGCTCTGTCAAGCGGCCTCTGACTGCAGTAGCTGAACAGAGTAGCTTTATTAGTCATGTTGAAGTACATGATTTACTTGCTTAAATCACAGAGGGGCCTGCACGTGGCCGCGTATGTTTCTGCCGTGGATCAGAGCCTCACTTTGTGTTCCAGTCACATGAGGGCCTGCTTTTGTCACGTGACAGGCCGGGCGCTCTCCACTCCGGCAGCGTGAGACCGTAACAACAAATAAAGAGCGCTTGCCAAACTGGGCAGCTAAGTCCATGCCAAAAACGAGTAGCCGCATTCTCTCCATCCCTTCCAGAAAAAAAAAAAAAACACAAAAAAGGGCCTCTAAGAAAACAGTACCAGACCGGAAATCTGATGGATTTGAGACAACCAAACAGTTCAAAAATATCTCATCTTCCCACATGATTTGGTTCATCTGTCGAAACTAGCAACCAGACTGACTAGTACTCACAGTTGAAAGTGCTGTACGACACTGCTGAAAACAATAAAAACAAAAAACAAGTAGTAGCATGTTCCTGCGTAATGGCCTGATGTAATTACAGCCTTATATCCTATTACATGATGTTACGCAACATATGGTGTAATGTCAATTAGAAGCACATGCACATAACCCTATCACACAGACGTCTCCCGTGGCCAGCCGACCTGGCTGTCTGCTTAAAGTGAGTGCTGCATCTGAGCTGTGCATCGTGCAGATTATTATTATTAAAAACTCTGGTAAATGGAGTCTCCATGTACTCTGGCAGGTGAGCACCTTTTATGCTGCTGACCGCAGACATTACCCCCGCCTTTAGGGGCTAGGTAAACGAGGGTGTGTCTGCCAGGAAAAGGGCGATACGGCAGCTCGCAGCACGGCGCCGAGGCCCTGATTGCTATATTACCTCCAGGAGTCATGTGATGCATTGTTTGTTAAGGGCCCTTCCACTGAGAGCAAATTCACTGATACAGCGAGCAGAGCCTCCCTGTCCAGCCCTGATAAAGTCTCTCCTCCCCCCTGTCCCCCCACTCCCTCCATCCCTCCAGAAAGCCGCGGCTGGCACTGGAACCGTGTCAATGAGTACTTAAACCCGTCGACGCACAGACTCGCTGGCTTGCTTTCACGGGCCATTCCCTAACTGGCCCAGCTTAAACGCCGCCCTCCCCCGCCGGCCACATGGCCACGGAGCTTTGCCATTTTTTCTCCCCCCTGTCCCGCGGCGTCTGATCCCTGCCAATGAGGTACCAGTGCATCCACGAGCATATGTGACTCGGGGACGCGAGCCGGGAGGTGCCCGGCGCAGGGATCGGACTTTCTGGGCCGCCGATCCAGCAGACAATGCCCTTTGTCGTCGTCTGTGCAGCAGAGACGGAGCAAACTTCAGTGCTTCTCTCGAAAATCTGACATAACTGCTGGCATCTGCCAGGCCCAGGGAGGTAACTCACAACAACCAGTTCACCACAGTACTCGTGATTAACCGCACTTAGTTTAGAGGGCAGGGCGCTGGATTATTAAGTGCATCACACAAAAAGGGATTCCAGAGACTGCATTTTCCTAAATGTCTCAGCAAAAACCATTCTCTTTTCAAATAAACACAAGTGATTCCTTATTTAGTTCAAACATGATATGGTTCTTAAAATAAGATGCAAGAAACTTGGAATAAATTACATGAAAACAGATTAAAATAATGTGTCCCTACTTAGGACGATAAACTAATAATGCAATATATCTGTAAGCTGATCATTGATCAAACACAAAACTGTAACTGTACAAAACATGTGGTGGATGGAAACACAAAAGAAGAGCAGAGAGTTGTGAGTCTTTCTATGGAGCCATCTCCATACCAACAGCCAATCAAAAGAAGCAGGAGTCTTTCTATGGAGCCATCTCCATACTGTACCAACAGCCAATCAAAAGAAGTAGGAGTTTTTCTATGGAGCCATCTCCATACCAACAGCCAATCAAAAGAAGCAGGAGTCTTTCTATGGAGCCATCTCCATACCAACAGCCAATCAAAAGAAGCAGGAGTCTTTCTATGGAGCCATCGCCATACCAACAGCCAATCAAAAGAAGCAGGAGTCTTTCTATGGAGCCATCTCCATACTGTACCAACAGCCAATCAAA
>JAODKC010000045.1:8486638-8509485 GCA_026777985.1 Mormyrops attenuatus
AGAAGTAGGAGTTTTTCTATGGAGCCATCTCCATACCAACAGCCAATCAAAAGAAGTAGACCAGGGCAGTGACCAATAATCGCACCAGGCACGTAAACAGTACTAAAGTCCACACACCATTCCTGGAGAACACACATGTACAAATCCAATGCACTGCCTCTCCCCTGTCCCAGCACCAATTAATTCCTTAGGAATCAGTCGAAAAATCCCCCTAACCTACATTTAATCTTCAATCTGGTAATGTGTGTGCTTCCTTGTAAAGAGTAAAGCTGATTTAGTGACCGACCCAACCAGAATCCCACATCTTAACTCAGCGGGGTGTGCTTTAGGTCCAGATGGTACAGTTACGATTCCTTGAGAGTCACAATCACAGAGCCCTGAAAAGATGAGCTGTCTGCAGGACTCGTCTCGCAACAACAGCTGCGTCCTACCGCAACCCGCCCTGAAGGGGGCGCATTAAAATACTCTAAAGGTAAGAGCATCTCAAAACTATCTCCCCATATAATTATGTGATGATCTAGTGGTCCATGGAGTGGGGGGGCAGGCGCATCATATGATCATTTTTTTCAACAACGCTCTACAGGGGAAAAAAAACACTTGGCATCAGAAGCAGAGTTCAGTTGAGCTCCCCGCATTATTTTTGGAAATGGCATCTCGAACATCCCCTGGAGCCCTGCATGTACGTTGCTGACGGCAGATTATCCAAGCCACCATGCGCAGGAAAGCGGCCGCTCTGCCCCCCCCCGCCGCCCCCCAGATTGTTTCCCCGAGCAACAGGCTGCCACTAACAAAGGGAGCGGCGCAAGTCCATGCCTGTAACGACGGTGACTAATTAAGGGCAAGCCGGACACAATGAGGGCATTCAGGCCGCACAGACGGCGCCAGGACCCAGGCGACCCGAGAGCCAGGCGGCGGTGGTGTGGGGAGAGGCCCTTGGCGGAGCACGCTCTGCAAGGTGTGCAGAGAGTCGGTGGAGACAGATACCGAAGTCATGCAAAGTTTATATGATGCGTATAGCCAGTGATGTAGTGAGAAATTCTGGGCCTTCTGACAAAATGTCACCATGGGCTCCTTGCCATTATATAGTTTTATAATTCAAGGGCCCTTGTAAAGTGCTGCCCCCCCTGAATCTGCCAGGGTATTCATGCCCCCCTATTGCACCCCACAACACACTATTCTGCTGGATAGTAATTTCATATCACTGCTTACGGGCTGAAGCTTTGCCGACCATTCATAATGGACCCAGACAGACATGAATGACATACAGAGGAGAATCCTGGCCTCTCGACTCACCCGCCAATATGCAAAGATCTCATGTATATAGAATAAAAGGTATTATTTTCTATACATGACTTGTGTGCGCCTCAGCAGGTCAGAACTCTGTGTCCATGATCGGAAGGTCGTCGGTTCAAATCCCAGGGCCGACAGTCTGATGCCACCGTTGGGCCCCTGAGTAAGACCCATAACCCCCAGCCCCAGGGGTGCTGCGTGCTGGCTTACCCTGTGCTGTGACCCCCAAGCTTGCTCTCACCTCAAAATGTGTCTGAGTGTCTCATGGAGAATAAGATGGGGTAGGTGAAAAAAAGAATTTCCCCATGGGGATTAATAAAGTATCACTATTCTATTGCGCCTCATTAAAAGTGTGACAATATAATGGCAATGTTTGGCCATGATAACAAGGGGAAAAGGCTGTACATCTCAACAAGCATGCGTCTACGAAACGGCAACAGACAACCAGTCAGCAGCCAATGGGAAATACACCTGTGGCCCCGCCCTCATGCCAATCCAAACCCAAATACAACAAATAAACAGCCAGATAAAGGAATGGATGAACTGGGAGAGAAAGAAAGAAGCAAGTACAGTCAAAGCAGCTCGACTGTGCAACCCACAGGGCGGACGCAGGCGATGGGGGGGTGAGGATGGAGGTGGAGGAAGCAGTGCTTCGCCGCTGTACTTCACAAGCCGCACGACAGCAGAACATTTAAGGAGTACCTGAGTCACTCTGACACCTCCTGCAGGTGATGGTTTCTGTAGGGTTCAAATTCAACATTTTACTGGGGCAGAAACAGCATGCTGGAGATCAGTCTGTACACCACAGAAGGACTGAGAGAGCATTAGGGCGGGGGTGGGAGAGGGGGAGGGACGTGACAGACTGGGGGTGGCAGGCACTCCGCCTGAGGAGGTGGGGGGCAGGCAAAGCGAGCCTTTAACGAACCCCCGTTAACTGCAATATTCGTCAGACCTTCACGTGAACCTTGGCGATTTCCTGGGTAAAACAACAAAGTTCTGATGCTTTTCCTCTTTGATGGATTTGATATCATCTGGCATTGAGGTGCTTCCCTTGTGGGCTGCCATACCACATATAGGCATGACCCAGCTAAAAGACACCCACACTGATATGACTCCAATAACAAAGCCGCAGATTTGTTGGGAAGCCCGTTTGGGAATCAGCAGTTATTCAAATTCCTCTACTGATATGCCCAACCTGTTAGCAATGTGGCGACAGGATATTCGTGCTGGAACGAGGCTTCGTACAGACTAAATGACCAGTTGACAGTTTGATGGAACAGCGAATGGCAGAGACCTAGAGGAGACAGGAGGCATGTAAGTAAAGTCAAGGACAGCAGTGTCCCTGAGACGGGGTGCCAGAGGGGGCGCTGATGTCTCTCACTGCCCACACATACCATCCCGGCATCTACGTCCCCTAGGAAACCAGTTTGCAGGCAAACTCAGATCAAGGGCCAGATCTCACTCCCCCTCCCCCAACTCATCTATGAACAGTCCTCAACACACAATATACAGTGCTGTGCAAAAGTCTTATACAGGAAAAGAAAACGTTTAAGGCTATTTATCTGGCTAGTAAGTGTACATTTACTCAGAGAAAAGGCTGGATTTAAAATGAGAACATATGCAAATTAAGGGTAACAATAAAAACTAAAGAATTTCTTCTATTCTCCAAAAAAGTTACTGACAGCTAGACAAACTTCTCCTCAGGGGCACCTCAGCCATTCCATGCGTCCCTTAAATTTTACCACCAGCTCAACTAATAAATTAAATAACTCAAAGGTACTGATTAGTCAAACAAGGTGGTTTAGTGGTCAAGTCAAAAAATACGCATGTATTAAAATGGTAACTGCAAATATTACGGTGAAGGACTTGAAAATAACTACGTCCTCAAAGAGGACTTGAAATAACTAAGCTGACACACTTTGACAGACATATCATAGTTTTACACCAACGGGAAGATGACAAACATCATTTTCTTTGGCTGCTTAAGATCTGTGCACAGTACTGTACTGAACCACAATCGCCTCAAAAGAAACATAACATTAAGATCGTGAGTAGGCCATTTGTATGTTTGTGCATAGCCTTGTAACTCATGCCAGACTATGCAGAACAGGAATGGACAGGAACACAACAGTGACAGACACACGCACTGACATGCGATTACTGACAACAGGCTGCACACAACACAAGCCCTTATTAAGCACAAAGCCAAACTGCACCAAAGTATACAAATGCTTCCCGATCAACTCTTGTATATGGATACAAGCCTCATAATTCCTGAATGTGACAAGATCCCAGTTGGGCTTCAAACCCACCACCTTCAAAGGCATGTGTAAAAGTCCTTAAAGACTAAACCTCACTGCTTAATGCGTCACAATTCCAGTTAACCAGCCTTGGAAGGTGGCCACATGAATATTTGATCAGGTCAGCATTCCAGGGAACACTGGCGTTTCTAGCGTCGGCAAATGGCCAATGGGGGAATTCACAGCACGAAAGAGACCCATCGATTGACGTCTGACTGCACGCCGGCCATCCGTGAGGCCGCGGCCTCCATTAATAGACCTCACCGACATCTTGCCATGCTGAACAGAGATGAACAACTGAAAACAAGGAAGAGGTGGAGAGAGAGGGAAAAAAAAAGGAGCAAACGATTCAGGCAAGGGGAAGGTGCGGCATGGAACCCAGTTGCTTTCTCGCCTAATTCCTGTCTGGGGAAGACTGTGAGCATCACAGTAACGACCCACATTAAATCGACTCATATTCCCTCATTAATATACCCGAAAGCCCTCTGAGGCTCCGTGGAGACACCAGCTGCGCTTCTTTCCAGGCTGGTTCACGACTCGCCGGGATGCTGGAAACAAGCATAGAGCCTGTTCTGTCCCGGCACCGGAGGAATGAATGGGTGGTACAAGATGGCACTGCTACACTAAGGCGACTGACTGAGGCTGAAATAAATAAATAAGGGGAGGCATGAATGCCTTGGCGTGTCGATGACAGTCTGTACAAAACAACGGGGGAGTGAGAAGGAGGAGGGGACAAAGGCATACACAAATGGCGGTGGGATGCGCACCGCCAGGGAGCGGGAGACAAGCATTTGCTAGGAATATCCCTGAAATACATCTGCCTTTCACAGAGAGTCACACACAGAGAAGATTAAATCATGGGTGGGGCACAAACGTGGTCATGGCAAGGGTGTTAGGAGGAGCTAGCCAGACTGAGGGAGAGCACAAGGTCCAGGGGAATTCTGGGAAATGAGGGCGAGAGATGACAGGGGCAACCAACATGTCTTTTTCTGTCTCTTATTTCTACCCTTCCTTCAGACAAAGGATAATCATCAGGGATTCTTCTGGAGGCTGTATGCGCCCGAGCTGCACCAAGACGGCCAGGCCTGAACTCGCTGCGATGGACTGGTGAGTGTGCCGGTAATCGGCACACACCCAGTGCAGAGGCCAAGCACCAGAAGCGGATCAGCGCCAGCAAATCACCGCTCCGTGCTTTCAAATAAACATTCGGCCATGCTTAAACAAATCTGACCTCACATCAGACTGCCAAACAGAAAAGTGGAGAACATGGCTCTATATCCAGAAATGAAGCAAGTCATGGGGATCTAGTGGATTTCTGACCACTGGATCTATACCTCACCCACTCTTAGCCGCCCGACCTTCGATGAGTTCTGTCTTTGGAGAATCGCCTGGCCGCGAGTTTGGTACCACCTCGCCCCCCGCTCTGACATCAAACTACCGAAAGCCTCGCAGGAGATACAACTTCAAGTAGGTCAGCCCATCTGCGGGAGATGATGGGAGGCAGCGTGACCCTTCCCCGGCGGGCAGCAACTGGGTCAGGCATCAGCGGTTATGGGCCTACCAGAGAGGTCCCGGCCCAAACTTTGCCTCTCCTTTAGTTAAGAGCTAAATGGGGGGTGCGGGCCACTCCACCCAAACTCCAAACCCCCAGGCAGCATACTCACAAACCCCCCAACCCCCCCAAATGCGGATTTCCCTTCATCCCCGTTCTCAGGTGCTGACTACCTTGCTTAGATGTCTCTCTTCACTGCGGTGCGGAGACCACCCCCGCCTCCGTCACGCACGCTTGCTCACGCACGTACGCACGCACGCACGCAGAGACCCGCACACTGGCGTGCCTGCATGTGCGCACCTCTGCCAGACTTACCCGCGAGCAGCCCGGCGATGCCTTGGCCTGTCTTATTCTCCTCTCTTCATCGCACAGAAAAGGGCTCATGTGTCTGGAAACACTTCTTAGCTACGATCTGCCACAGCTGAACAAAGGCATACAGGCCAGCCTTAATCTCGGCACTATGAAAGCCAGTAGCTATTTTCAAGCTTTCCGTTTTTCTCTCTCCCAGCCTCCCTCTTCCCTCACTCTCAGAGCACTCGCACTCTCTCTCTCTCTCTCTCTCTCCCTGCCTGCCTGTCCAGCAGCTGCACAATACGCATCAATTATTCATTGCCAGTCTCCCGGTTTCACAGGCAAAAGCAATCACAGATGGAGTCGCCACTAATGGGCTCCTGGCGGCTCCTTTGCACTCAGATTACGACGGCGAGGGCTCCAGAGACAATGGGCTGAGGCGGGGTGAGGTTAAGCTTTTTTCGGGAAAACTTCACGTGCAGGCGGAGAGGCAGCAGACGGCGAGGGGAGCAGCTTTCAGAGCGGCGGTGGCCCGCAACGGGACAGGAAGCGGCGTTTCCCATACAGTTTAAGGGTTAAAAACATGACAGAGGGAGAGAGGAAGAGAAGGGGAGACAGAGAAGCACATGCTCGCGGCCTCACCTGGGATACAGGCAGCTGTTATTGACGTATCCTCCCTTTCCTGCCTAGCTCTCCATCGCTCCTTCCCCCGACACACACGGCACACTCCAGCAGTCCCGGCCACTTTGCCGGGAGGGAGCAAAGACGCAGGCAGCTCACATTTCAAACTTGCAAAGGGGGTGGTGCTTAGACTGCCAGACAGACTGTATCTTGGCTTTGCTCCAGAGTTGTGGGGTGTAGAGCGGGGGTGGTGGTATAGCTGAGAGGGGGGGAGGGCTCGAACAATTAATTTAAGGCTACATTTGTCACAAGAGGATGCCACAAGTGGCCCCGGAGGTCCCCGCTGCGGTGCGTCCGCACAGTGGCCACCGGACGCCTTCTTCCGGGGACTAAATTCGTCAGACGGGTTCTGCTAATTAAGGGCTCGAGAGGAGGCTGGTTGATGTCGGGGGCGAATGGGGCTGGAACCGGTGTCGTTGTCGGGGGGCGGGGGGGTGCAGTGGGGTGGGGTGGTTAGAGGACAACGCTTGTCAAAGAGTTAGGGCTGATGTGTAATTATATGCGGACAAAACACAAACTGGGAAAACAACAACTAGTCCAGACTGACAACATTACGTGTTAATTCTGGGGTAGATTAAGGACGCACGCATTTACAATTAATGACTGTTGACAAAATAGCGAACCAGCAGCGCTTGAGAACACTCACTGAAAAGTGCAAAGTGAATCTACTGAAATAAAAAGAAAAACTAAAAAACATGAGTAAAAAAAAAAAAAAGTAGCTATTTTACAATAATCAACTACAAATAATATATATACACTGTTACATGAAGAGGTAAACATACAATAAATCTAGCTGAAGGGCACAGAAGAAACAGTGACAAATGAAGGATGGAACAAAGGTGGAACAGTGAGAAACAGAAAACAGAGTTGATCAGGGTCAGCAGAAGTAAGGGCGGCGTCCCAAGCCTCATGGCAGAACGTCCTACTCGTTGTCAAGGAGACACAGAGCTCCAGCGTGTGACACTCTGCAGAGTAACGCCGCATGTCAGCGATCTCTTACTGCAGTCCTAAGGGGTGAGCCCTACTTCCTGCCCCTGGTGACCGCGAGTGAGACAGAGTAAATACCTAGCACACTCAGAGAGTCAATCGGTCAGTCACTTCCCCATTTCAGAAGAACTGTTTATTTCTGTAACTCTGCATTCCATCAAAAATGAATAAGTCAGTGTTGTGATAATTATGCAAAGACACCAGATACAGGACTTTGAGAGTCTGTAATGTCAGTAATTATGCTGAGGATGTGAAGGGCTGATACCAAACTAAGCTTTCGGGAAACACGGTGAAATTGTGGGCCAGCTCTCAGATACACACATTTGATGGGCAACCAGACAGGACTACAGAAGATGCTTTCAAATAAGGGAAAAAGCAATAATCTAACCACATAACTACTCAGAAAAATGTATCAATAACAAAAACAACGCTAATTAACGGAGCAGAATATAGTTTGATAAGAACTAAAATGTAGCACTGAAATGTAGTTTCGAATCAGTCTGAAATGATTTGCATTTAAGACTAACTAATAAACCACTGGGATGCTTTACTGGGTGCTTATTATTAATAATCCTGTGAGCGCACTGTAAGAGGGGCTACTGGCATAATAACAGGGATTTCTCTTTCCCTGCAAACTGACAGGACATCATGTGGGCACATAGAAATACCACAGCATGTAGGAACAGCATGGCGCTCGGCCCGTACGCGGAAGCGAGCGAGGGGACACGAGAGCAACGTGACAGACAGAGCCTCATTCAGGATTCCTCGGAATTGGCCCCCGTGTCAGTTAAGGCACATGTTATTCCTTGCCCTTGGGCCCGGTACAGGAAGTCACTCGTCACGGATGACAGATCGTTACGTTCACATGTTCAGCATCGAGACCGTCCGGCCTGGATCCAGTGGGAATCTTAGCCGGCTGACAGGATTCCTATGCAAAGCGGGGGGGATAGGGACACCTCGGCACCTACGGACTCCCGCCAATCACTCCCACTTCCTGTTTGAGCTGTGCTCGTTATGACACAATGAGACGACAGGAAATTGGCCGAGAAGAAGTCAACATGCCACAAGACTTGAGATAAAATGTCAGGAAGGAATTTTCCACATATTTCCTAGCTGTTAAAAATTACTGAGAAAAATTACCCTTGATACTTGTTAGAAACAAATTAAAACTAATGCAGTAGACATACTTAATATTTGTATAAAAAGTGTGCAGATCAGTTCTGTGACACTGCTATATCATCCATCCATCTTCCAACTGATTGTTCTGGTCAGGGTTGCGGGGGGGACTGGAACCCATCCCAGTTTGCACAGCACACAAGGCTGCGGGACACCCTGGATGGGATGCCAGTCTACCGCAGAGGACACAGACACACATACTTAGGTACAATGATACACTGCCCACAAGCTAGAGACACTAGTTAGCCTGTCTTTGCACAGCAGGGGGAAGCTCCACACACAGAGCAGAGGTGGCATTCAAACCCCCCCCCCCCCCGTCAAAGTGTGAGGCAACATTTCCCACCAAACCACTTGCTGCCCCTTTGCCACAAGAATTTTCCCATAATCCCACAAGAGTTTAAGAGTGTCCACAAAGGAGTGATGCAGAGACGTGCTCTTATTGGGGTATGCTTCCCCCAAAACGGCATCCCGCTGGGTGCCGTCAAACCGCTTCTGTCCCTAAAACCTGTTTGCTTCACCGACAGACGGCTAAACTTCATCCAACGTTTCAGGCACTCAGACATGGGTCTGACCACCAGCAATGTTTTAAGAAACACATGTCATTTTCTATTTAGGAAAACCCACAGTAAAAATATAAGTTACTGTCTACAAACCAAGCCTGGGAACACAGCCTAGAGAATAAGATATTTGGTTAAAAAAAATTACAGCTTAAACCTTCTGCGTACCAAACCACTGTAAAGATAATTTGAGTTTTCGCTTCACTGATAAGCACATCCTTCTAACCAACTTCTAAAAGCCAATAAAAGAATCGAGCTGTGGAATTCAGTAACATGGAAAACAGCGGACAAATTGTTCTATAAAAAAATAAAACCTCAGCTCAAATTAATGGCAGGCAGACCGATGGGCTGCGCGCTCCCTGATGGATCCAGAATCGAATTCGGATTTCTGTGCCACTTACGGGATCTCCCGTTTCAAGTTTATTTTAGCTTAGAGGCACTCGACAACATGTAAAAAAGTTTTCTGAGAATTCATATTTCATTTATGACGGCGAGACTGTAACGACCACTGCTTTGGAGACGTCAAGAAGTACTAGGAAGATGGTCAAGCTGTTAACAGGTTGGCAGAAAGATGATGTCTTAATTGATAATGCTCCTGCTCAGTTTAAGACTCATTAAACAGTACTACTAACTCATCCTCTCTCATTCATTAGCAACTGAAACATTGTCTTTGAGGTTCCCTGAACAGGACCATTCATTTCTGTAGAGACCAGATGCTGAGTGCCTGCTGTGTTGCCAGACAAAACCTGAAGTTACAGTTTGCCTTTGACATAAATGTCCATAATCCAGTCAGATATCCGTCACATATCAGTCATGACTGTGCCCTACGTATTTGTAACAAAATTGACAAAAGCATCTTTCCTGGAGAAATAGGAGAGACATTTTGAGTCACGCCGGTATGTTTTCAATGAAAATTGTCAGAACAGAAAAGCTTAGCTAGTCAACCGGAGATCTTCCACACAAGTACACCCCGCCCCCTGCGCTCCCAGAGTTCCATTTCCCCTCTTAAAGGCACGGCAGACTCTAAGAAAGACACAGCAGAATGCAGAATGATCAAAGACGTGTCATCATCGTAAGTGATAGGGTGAAAAATCACCGTTCCTGCCCCTCTGTTCGCCCCAGAATGCCGCAAGCATGTTTCACAGGCGCTGGCCCACACACAGGCTTCAAGGGCAATCTGAAGAGATGTCACTGAACTATGTGTGAGCTGTTTAGCACACTTAACATTATTTGAATGCGCTTAGCGATATTTACTAATACACTGTAATAATAATAGTTATTATTATTGAAAAAAAAGATCTTTAATTCACATCAAAGGAATCCAAAGGATATTTATGCACCACACCACAGTTAAAAAGCTTTTAGATGTTTAATAACAGTGTAAATTTAAATATAAAATATTTAAACAGTAAAACCACTTTTGGTGTGGGGGAAAAAAAATCCTTGAAATTGTTAAAACTGAAAAGTGAGCTATGTAAGAATATGCGAATAACTCCACAGAAATCATAGCCAAATGGAAAGTTTATTCCGAAGTTTGACATCTACCCCCTTTTTTAAATGAATGCTTTCTTTTACAGGTTAGAACTAAGGAATTCCTTGTGCTTGTTGGAGCACAAGCAATTTGGAATGTGCCACTCTGACCCACATGGGGAGAACAAACGATTAAACACTCTCTTCAAACTACTGTGCTAGACTATACCAATGATCCATGCCAGGGGAAATCTCTCCTGGAGAGCAGGGAGCACTGTAGTTTCTATGGGATCCTCATCTGTGTCGAGAAGCAGAGGAATTTCTTCAACGTTGCACGATTCCCCCAGCTTCCGTGACATTATGGCGCGACCCACATAGCGGTGCTCCATGGATAGACAGTCCCCAGTAATCACAGATTAATAGAGCAGGCTAATCCCATTCATAGACGGCTCCTCCCACCCACCAACTCCCCGACACCCGCAAGTAACAGTCTCGACTGCTCCCCCCTCGATCGAGGCTTCTTTATTACTTTCAAATACTGTTGCCAGTGTAAAAAAGAAAAAGAACCTAATCAATAAACACTAAAGAACTGTGCAATGAAATCGACAAAGTGCATATGGCCAGATGGGACGAGAATTATAAATATTGATAAATGAGTTTATGAAGGGCAAAGTATGTGGCAAAGTCACACTATTCTACAAAATGTCTGAATTGAAGACGTGCAAGAAACTAGGTCGAATTCTGTTAACAAGACCAATGGTTATGGTTTCCGTTACAGTTAATGATTGGAACACCAAACCCAGAAATCCCAGCTCTTGGGTGCGGCCAGCAGTTCCAGACTGGCAGCACCAGGATGAGAGCTCGCCAACGGCCAGGTGAATTCATACAACCTGCTTGTTCAACAAGGCAGGACCCATGACAGACAGCGACAGACTATCGATAAACTGCTAGATTTCACACAAATAACAACAAAAAATACATTTAAAAAATAAGATCAAACTACACTAAACAAAATACTAGTTTGACCCAACAACTGACCCACGATAATTGGATTCAATACTGCTTTAAACCCAAAACAAAGAACATCACTTAGTTACATAGACAATTCCAGCAATAACGTGGGCGTCATTTTTTCTCCACTGTCTCTTCGTTACCATTATTCTGTGTATGACAGATGCTGACCATCTAATTTTTATTAGATTCTTTGTAAATCTCAGCCATTTTAAGATGTAATGCAAAAGCATATGTTTTGCACGGAGTCGAATAAATTGTAGCGTATTTAGTCCATTCTTACTGAACACTTAACTCAATCCTGGAAAGTCGAACCCCCCTCCCACGTTTCCACACGGTGCCTGTGGGATGGGGCGGGGGAGTGGTTCTCTGCTCTGTTGCACCTCTACACCGCCTGTATGGCACGTGAATCACTCAACGTTAACGGTGGGAACAAAACCACAGACTGAGCCAGATTTCTGATGGACTCCCCCCCCCCCCATATACTCACAGGGATGACGGAGACAGGCGTAACTGATATCACAGCCGCTTAAGTGCTTCCTATGCTGCGGCGTCTGGAGGAGTCACCTCTTAAACGAGAGGCCCTTCTTAAACCCTGACCGACTGTCAAGAAAAGAAGCTTAACAGACGACGCCCCCCCGCCCCCGACACCTCGACATTTTTCTCTCGTTCCTGTGAACTGGTGACCAGTGCGGCCCGTCATTACACCCTCCTTATAATCAATGATTTTATCAAACACACGTTAAACGCGAGCATCACTCATCACTCATCATTAAAACGTCAGCAGTGACATCCCTCGGCAGTGTCCGTGGATACGGCAAATACCAATACTTAGGTTAAACAGAACACTTGCTAACATGGTACTCCCAGCAGAAGCTAATTCATCCGTCAACCGGCCTAGTCCGCTTGATGAAAAACAAGGCTGTTAGATACATTTACTGCACTGAGCTCGAGCCCTGGTCTGATTATGGTTCTCAGAAGTGTGGCCAGTCAGCTTGCCTGGGACATGAAGGGAACGTCCAGTCCAACCTCTGAGGTGAAAAGGATCTACAATGCTTAGGAGGAAATGTACTAGGAGGTACAGGGGAGACACAGCAATAAAAAAAAAAAATCTACTAAATGAACACAAGTGCAATACGACTTTTCCAAGCACTAAAGCTGTTGCACCATTTCCTGTTAACAGCAGCAAATCTCTATCCTAGATAGGGCTGTGCGATATGATGTGGCACTTGTATGGAAGTTTTCATTGGACTTTATTATTTGCAACCCACAAAAGACAATCTAGTCCAGTACAGTCCAGTTTGAACCACTACTGAGCCTGTAGGAGGTCTGAGTGGAAAAATATTTTTTGAAATAGTTTTATGTTAACTCACCACATTTTGCAATCCCAATAAACACTTGCCCACTTGCCATTTGCTACAACACGACGGCATGGTTCCATAAACCTAAATAATACAGACATGTCCTATAAAGTGGGCTTTAAGCATTAAACTATGGGGGACAATGTATACCATAAAACTAATATTATGTGTTTTCATACGTATTTATTAATAATTGCACTGTGTCTATTTACCACCAGTGACTTTAGCAAGACAGCTGGGCTATTGAACGTGAAGTGTGCACATACAAACAAATAAAAAACCTGAAACATACCGCAAACTTTGAAAGATATAACAGCCGGAAAACTGTATGTAAAGCTAACTTTACTGCGGTGTTGGAGTTAAGGTTTAAACTCAGACCCACTTTCTGGAATATTTCAGTATAGACCCATTCCTGGTTTACACCTTAACTATGACACAGTGGTAAAGTTAGCTTTAAATTCACTTTTCCGGCTGTTAATATTGTTCAACAAAAGCAAGCAACACCCCTTGGTTTTACAGATTTCTTTAAGGGCGAATTTTCATTAATATTTCAATGTTTGTGTGTACAATTCATGTTCAATAGCCCAGCTATCTTGTTTACAGTCACTGATGGTGAATGGACATAGTGCAATTATTAAATAAATACATATAAAAACACATACATGGAAGTTACATGGTGTGCACTGTCCCCCATAGTTTAATGCCTAAAGCACACTTAACTGGACATGTCTGTATCGCTTGGGTTTATACTTATTAGTCCACTAATTCTATCTTTTGTACTTTAAACAGACACAGTACAGCTACTATTAGCTACAGAAATGTATTGCGAGGGATCTCAGAATTATTTAAAAAAATATTTTCCCACCCAGACCTCTTAGGGGCTCTGTGTACCACAGCTGATCTGTAGGGGGAAAAAAAAAAATCACAAAATCATCACTATCCACAAATATGTATATTTTTATTTGTGTTGTGTAAAATCATATCCAAATATACAGAGTGATTTGTACCCGTGAAAAGGATTTTGCACATTTGTGGATCACTTCTGATCCATTTGTGGACCGCATTATATTTGTGACCTCGCTCCTTTTTATTTCCGGATTTTTCTCCAATTCCTACCGCAGCTGATCTGTAGAAAAAAATCCATAAATACGAGGTGCAGTCGTGATATATATCATTATCAGGATATGAGATGACATATTGGGACATGAGATTTTGGTCATATCGCACAGCCCTAATTCTAGGCAGTAAAAACAAGGCTTTTCTAGCTCATACCCAGAATGTAATGTCTCCTTAATAAGCCAATGTCAGCTCAAGAAATACAATATAAAACGAAACACTGCAACTTAGATAGAAAAACCAAATTACCCATAATCCTTAATTATGTTAAGGATTTGAAAACAAGTCCTTAACTCCTCATGACCTTAAAAGTTATTGCAATATTTTTGTTGTTGTTGGACACAGTCCAGGAAATGAGGCAGACAAGATAAACACATTATTGTTAAAATAATATTAGGCAAAGAACAGAATATTCAATTAAAACCTTCCACTTTCCCTGCTCTTTTTGCCTAACTAATCTTGTAAGAGATGCATTCCAGAGTCGATTTGTTCACCAGGAGCCGCTGAACCACTTGCAGCAGCCTTCATGAAACACAGACATATAGTCTCCGTCTCTGATATCGGATGTCCGACCTATTGCCGCCATCCTGGCGGTCATGTGACTCACCCGCTGTGGTTTCTCAGCAATGGGCGGGTGGATCCACTGCACAGCCTTGCCCCCGGGGCTCCACCGAGTGCCTTTTAAGAACCGCCTTCCTGCCAGGGCTCTGGGGAGGTGCCGGTGTGGCCGTGACTGCGGCTGGGCCCCAAATGCCCTTGTGGAATGATGGTACAGAGAAGCTTCCCACAAGCTTTCGTTTGCTGCCCTCACTCCGCATTATTACTGAGCATATAAGACGGACCTTGGCATATAAATGCGAGCTGATGATATTTGGGCCGCAGTGAATTCCCCTCCAAAATAGTTACTGTTATGGGCTAATTCTATCCCAGAAATAACAGAAATACTACTTTGATACTACCACAACAAAAATGACAATAAAACTATATCAATCCGAAACAATTACCAACACCCACAAAACATTTTAAAGCATTCAGTAGTTCATTAAATGGTAACTCAAATCAACAGCCCATGTAAGACTTTGTACAGCCCAGGACAGAAAATGGTACACCTGTGACATAAGGTTTCCTAATGAAAACCAGCATGTTTTATTCATTACAGGACCTTACTCTGATGTAGTATATTACACTCTAATGTACAGCAGAATCAAGCACTCAACAGGTCTGCCTTTCAATCACAGGGAGATGAAAACACAAACCATTATAGGGTTACACCCGAACATCTATTTGTGTTCACTGTACTGTTAACAGCTAGCTGGTAACCACGTTCTTGAACTGGAGCGATAAATTCTGCATATGTCTCACATTGCATATTAGTTTCATGGTCCATCTATCTGTGACAAGAACCGGACACTTCATGAGAATCTGCGCATTAAATGTCTGCACTGTAATGGCAGATGTCTAGCGAATCTAGTTGGGATTCTTTGCAGGGCTCATCCCAGTTGCACATACACAATACTGGAAGGGAAACCTCAAATACAAATAAACGCATTTATAATTACAGAGATTTTACAAGAAATATTATTTGCAGCACGCAGCCCTAACAAAAAATATTTTTTGGAAATGTCGTAATGTTACAATAACCGGAGGTTCTTTTAAGAGTCATTTTCTCCTGATAACAGATCAGTGTCAATAAAGGCTTTGCCCCAATCACAGCCGCCGCAATAAGCAGAACCACAATGAACTGTGGGCATAAAGGCACAGAGTGTCTTAAATGCCATTTCCCAGGGGTGCTGCTTCATTCACATGACTGGGAAGGATGGGTGGAGTGCAGCTTAATATGCATGAGAATAGCATCTGAAAAACATTAATGAGGACTTCTGTTCATCTTAGGGGTAATTAGCAATTCGCCGCTACAAATTCTAAGGCATGGCAGAGGAAAGAGATTGTATTAAAGAATTAGCAGTGAATATACAGACTTAACTGGCAAAAGTACTTGTATTTGTAAAAGTCTTTGTAACCTGCATTAGACACTTATAATAAACAGATTAACAGAAGCTGCATACTGTTTCATATACTTATCATTATTAGCTACACATGCATAAGTATATTAAGCACAATGTTTAAATCTGTTGGAATTCTTATCACTCATTTATCCTATTTTGGTCTTTCAGCCAAAGGCTGCTTTCAATGGCAATGAAATGAGTTTTAAAAAATATATAGAAAAAAATCAGGGAGGCAACAGATAAAGACCATGCCGACGAAAGCCAGGCACACGGAGGCAAAGTTGGAAAATGACACCACCTAAGGAAACAGGGACTTTGCACCAGCTTGCATCATAATCGGGAAAACATGTGATATCAGGCATTCTGCCGGACACCTATGAAGACCAGGAGATATGCCATTCTAAGGCTAGCATCTGAAACAAAGAATACACTGTAATGTCAAATCCAAACCACTGCACACCCGTTAGAAATGTCAGGGGGAAAATATAACAAAGATATTAAACGGCTCCTTAAATATTGCAAGCTGCCATCTGCCAAGATGATATCCACAGATGTACAAGAAAGAAAAGCTACATTAGAAACAACACAATCCTTCAGAGAGAAACTTGTTTCGGTCAAACGCCTCTTTCTACACGCAGTTATTTAAGATTCATGGCTTTTTGACTAGGCATCAGCAGCATATTGTAATTGACTCCACTAACATGATATTTTGGGTAAAAATGACAAATCGCAAATTTTGTTCCAGCCTGGAGACTAACAACCAGTAATATGATAATATACACTAGTATGTCAATTTTATTTGAATACACCAACGTTAGGCCGATGTTAGCGAATTTACAGGAAACCGAATCCCAGAATGTAAAAAAGCAATTATAAAAACACGTATCTCTGGAAAAACTCAACATCGGTACAGGCAGTCAGAGAGGGACAACAAGTGCCAGGCGTTAGTTTCGAGGGTCAGGATAAAACCCATTAGGAGCTATAAGAGAGTCACTCGAGAAGCGCGAGGTAAATCGGTGTGAAACCCGGAGTCGGCAGCTGCCCGCGTCTGCGCAGGCTGTGCAGGTGGACGGTTGGTCTTACCTGCAGACTTCGGGGTGAACTTGTCCCTGTTGGCTGCGCAGACGGCCAGGAGCCGGTAGCCCAGGTCCAAGTCGAAGCCCTGCTGCGCGGCGACGCGGCTGACCACCTGCGCGGGAAAAAGAGCGGTCAGAGCCGCGAGGACACGCGGAAGGAGCCGGCTCCGCGTGCGGGGCGTTATTAGAGCGCGCGCGCACGCGAGGTGCTCGGCTGCAGCAGCGTAGCCCGGATACCGCGCGGCACAGCCCTCCTGACTTCACCGTGGAGAGGATTATGCTCAAAAGCATTCCCTCAGGAAATGCGGGAGCAAAGCCAGCGCTGCAGACACGACTCCTAGCTCCTCACGTCAAAGGTCTTTATAAATAACATTGGCAAGGATCTTTGATGCTATTTTAACTCTATTCATTATCTGTAAACACTCCCTGCTTAATACACATGCAGCCACAGGCATTATTATTATTATTAATAATAATCATTTATGTAATATTAATTTCCTTATCTATCTAACGACGGCCACATTTCCGGGTCGTCCTGTTCCCTGCGTGGTAATGCCCCGTGTGCAGCCAGCTCCATTAAGCCGGAACCGGCACCGTGATGTTCAATTACGTGTCCGGGATGCAGGACAACGGCCTCGCTGTTAAACCTCATTGGCCACTGCATGAGGAATTAGGTCAGAGCGCGACCGTACCATCTTGACTCCAAGAGAGCGGCATTAAAAATAATAATAATACAGATTACATTAGAAAATCGGAATATCTGCATCATTAGAAACGACATACTGAAGCCCACTGAGATGTGACATGACATGAACACGCCCCTAGTGGCTCAATAAATCATTACATGGCAAACTCCCCCTTCAACGTCCCCGTTATTCTGCAACCCATTCACTTTAAAATACACATTACATACCAGCGGGGGACACGGACTAGAGGCTTTCTTTGTTGAAATCGCTACTGCTGCACTCAAAATCAATGTGTACTGCTGGCCAGCAGTCTACTGCGACATTATCGTATGAAAATATACTCCGTCGATGCTTTCCGACACCAATAAAATGTAGCGGCGCATCACTGACATAAAGCTGCGCGTTGCAGAGGATATGTGTGAGTTAGCTGCTTATCACCACTGCGCCGACCAGCGGAGGCTATTACTCCAGTGCACGCAAAACCCAGCATCTGCCGTCGTTCTGCTCCCGCGACTGCGGCTCTGCTGAATATTCTTAGATTGATGGTGGATTTTTTTTCTTTTTTCTGACAAATGCCGCCCTTTTAAAGTAACCGATTCCTTCCATTCGGGAGATCGAATCAGCACGCGACACTCGCGCCAGCTGCAGTTAAAAGGAGAAATTCCCACCGAGAGCCAGAGCCCAGGTGTGCTGCCAGAATGGGGCTCTGTGTAAGCTCTGCTGGAAGGCGGACGGCATTCCGATCGGAAAGCAAACATAAATGAACTCCTATTCGCCCACCAAGGGGAGACTGCGCTTCTGCCGTCAAAAAGCAAAACGAGAACGAAATATTATAACGACACTGTAAAAGTCTATTCCACGCAGTACTCTTGTATCACGCTGCTTCCAGTTGGGACGAGTTTAGACAGATATGAAATAAGAAAAGAACACGAAGGAACACAAAACTGATTAAATGTCTTGGTCTGGGTGACTGAACAAACATTCGGCAGTATGTTATGCTTTCGATGATTAGACCTACCCAGGGATTTTTTTTTACTGCTTGGCTAAACCTGGTTGGGAGCTGTAAAAGGAGATTTCTGTAAAAATAAGGGATCTGAAAGCTGAGCATGCTGGGACTGGAATTAGAGTACCCACAGCATAGCAGGGCAGTCTATCCAGTGCCTAAGTGAAAAGCCTTGGGAAGGAGGGGGGAACTGAACAGACAAAAACAGCAAACAAACAGACAAGTGGTAATAATAATGCTGCACAGATCTGAGGAAACCACCAGCTCTAGGGTAGTTAAAGCCGAAAAAATAAAATAGTCTTGTCTCCCAATCTGCTCTCGACTTTTTTGTTCCCCAACAGCTTTATTTTCATTCACCCAGGATCTTTAAAGATGTTCTTTCCAGCCTTAAAGGATAGGCTGCTAATCACAGGGACAGATATTCATAATAATCAGATATTATTGAAGTCTCACTTATTACTTAACTTGACAAGACCTGGGAAGGGATCCCTAGTCAGTCACCGCCTGATCCCTAGTGCCTGATCCCCTGCATGCTGGATCCCCAAAGCACAGTCAGCACTGGATGCCCAGGGCCTGATTCCCTACAAATCGGATCCCCATGGCACAGTCAGCATTAGATCCCCTGTGTACCAGATCCCCAGGGTACAGTCAGCGCCGGATTCCTGCAGCAGCCCGTACGGAGCACCGGACATATCCCTCTATCGGTTTATTGGGAAACGACCAACACACAGGTCACTGTCACACTTGCACTAATGTGGTGACACCAAGACGCTCAAACTCACGGTGCTCCAGATCATTGGTTAGCCGCTTTAGCTATCTCCCAACACGCACCGGGAAAAAACGACTCTGTCCAGCACATAAAATCATAACCAATCTCTGGGCACAAACAGTGAAAACGGACATTCTGTGAAAATGGACGGAAATCCAGCATCGCTCCCCGCAGTGGACGATTTCCAAGTTCTGCTTGTGCAGCCCAGTGTCGTAAATGTGTCCGCTCCGGTTTTCCGATAGACAGGCCGCGTCAGGTGGAATCGGAAGTCTCCTGGCACGGATTCCCGGTGAAGGCACAGCTCGTTCGGGTCTTACCGTAAGGCAGCCCATCAGGCTCTGCTCAAAGGGTCGCTGGAAGGCCCGCGGGTCGCCGCACCAGTCCAGTAGCTCTGTTGCCGCCGTCTGGAAGTTTGCCGGGTTCTGTAAGTGCTGGGGAGTGACAGAAAGAGGCACCACCTCATTAACTGAACTCATGCACACTCACGCAGTCCATTCCTGCGTTTTCCTTGGACCCTGGCCTAAATGTGACGGTAATTAGACATCTGTGTTACCCTGGTACCTTGAAATAAATTATAACAAGCACTAGTTCAAGGGATTATGGCAATTTCTTTATTTAGCACAAGCTTTTATCCAAAGCAATGCACAATTGAGAAGGCCAGGTCAGATGGTCCCTAGAGCAATTGGGGGTGGGGGGGTTTAAGAGCCTCACTCACAAACCCCAATGATGACATCACTCTGCCAACCCCGGGATTTGAACCTGTGACCTTCCGTTCACGGACACAGCACCCTAACTCACTGAGCCACACACTGCCGCCTTTATGCCCCTAATTATAGAAGAACATAACCGTATCCAACACAAAGCTTTTCCATCCCGCCCACCCCGGATAGTCAGCGAAGGGACTTTGGGTCACGTCCCAGGCTGGCGGGCACATTCCGCTGATTAACGTCACTTCCTGCGGCATCATGAGCCACCCGGACAGCTCTGTGCGAGGATCAGGCTGCCCCCGCCGCACTGGCTGGCTGACTAAGCACTGGGTGACCTTGGCAGTCCCTTCACACCACGCTTCACCCACCTTAATCCAGTCTTCTCATGACCTCAGGTGACGCGGTCGCAAAGGCCGAGGAACAACCGGGTCATTTTTCTTTTAAAGGAATACAGACCGCTGTTTCCTCATGCAAACTGTCTTAATTCACACCCAGAGTCTCGCCGCCACTTGTGACGGCTGCTTTTCCGAAAATGTTTGACAGCACAGATACATTTAGTGTAAAATTATGGTGCGGGGCCCCCTTGCTGATCTTGCAGCCTCTGAGCCGTGTGTAATTTCGGCAGAGACGTGTTGTTGACACGTTCCCCTTCCTCGCGCCTGAATTCCCCTCAGAGTCGCTGCCGCCTCCCACGTTCCAAGGCCGCCTGCAGGGGGCAGTAGAGTTCAAAACTTGACAAGGGAAAGCTTTCATATCAATTTACAAAGCCCTTATTTGACAAGGGCCGGATGAAACCAGTCTGGCTTATTCCGCAAGCGATGCCGGCATTCCCCTACGAGGGAATCTCCGTTGGCGAGCTAGGGAAACGCTCGGAGGTGGCACGGGTGCCGGCGATGGCGAAGGTCTCGAAAGCAAAATGGCGATCCATGTTTGACGCTGCTAAATTTAGCTGGGTTTAGAGGCTGTGCACTGGAACAATCAGCATTCAGAGGGAGAAGGCAATATGGAGTACACAGGGGGGCTACGAGCAATAAAAAGCTCCACAGCTTGTTGATGCGCGCACCCTCCCTCCGCCCTCGCCACGATCTGGTCCCGGCAGCACCTCCATCAGCCAGCCATGCGGCATGGCGTGCCAGGAATTCTGGGCCGGGCTGGCAGCGCCGTGTCACAGATGTTCCCGATTTGCCGGCCAAATCCCACCGATCCAACAGTCCCACCGGCGGACAGAGAGAGAAGAGGCCCCTCCCACCATGGGGCGCCTGAGTGGGGGCGGAGCACGGAACCATGAGGTTCAGCGGTATGATGCAGTGTGATGTGACGTTCCTCCTCCATCATAAGGAGGCTACCCCCCCACCAAATAATAAAAAAATGAGGAGGTCGTGAGGAAGATCCACCCTAGAAACTTTGGGAACAACAGCCACTGGGCTTGTGCGAAGGAGCATATCTTTCTGCCCCCAGAACCATGAAGGGAAGCAAACCAGCGTCTCGGAACCGCACCAGAGGTTGTAGATCGGGCTGACTTTAAAGTTATTAATACAGTCAGCTTCAGCATATATGCAGTCACTGTCAACATGGGTGTGTGTTACATGATTCCACCTGCCTGATCAGAGATATCACTCCTTCTGGAAGTGCATTATATATATACAAAAAAAAAATTTCAAACCTCTAAATTTATATAATCTGTAATGAAGAGTTTGAATCTGGAATCCTGCTCCAGCAAAGACTGTGAGGGAAGCAGATTAGACGACTTCCCCCTCATCCGGGCCAGATGGGACCCAAACAAAAAAACAAAAAAAGGGGGGGGGGGGGAAACAGCCCGAAACTAATCCAGTTAGCAACTTGACTCTGCGGCTCTGCTCTGGTCGGTTTCACTTTGAATTTGCACCAGAGACCCTTGACTCTGGCAGCGAGGTGGGGGGGTGAACCCTCAAGTGCAGAAGGATTACAAATTACTTTTCCGACTGTCGCTAATATGCTATGAATTTTCCCGACCTCAGACAAGCAATATCTGTGCAAATTAACAATAAAGTTATATTACAAAAAAGGAACCCCAGTCTGTTGTTCCTTAAATACTGATTTTGTTTTTTCTGCTCTCAAACCCAGTATCCCAAAAGTGGACCGTGGCGGATGTGTCCTGAATCTATTTGCCTGGGAGAAGCCCCCCTGAATAATCGAAATCCTGCCTAATAGTCTTCCTTCTGTACTCTGAAAGGAATGTTGACCGACTGAATAAATAACCTGGTGGTCTAACAGGCAAGATATAAAGGGCATTTATCACATCTGCGATTGTCTGTCACATAAAGGGGATGCTATCAGCCAGCTTCAGCTTCCTACCAACGATTTCAATGCTCTTATGCTATTACATTAATTGAATGTGGATTCAATTAAGTGTATTTTTGTAATTACATATTTACCCATGTGCCATATCTACAGTCTGTAAATTATGTAAATTACACATAAGTCGAGCGGTTTCCGCCGATACGCTGCGCTCAGCCGGGAGAAGCTGTCGGCATCTCGTCTGAGCCGATTCGGCGACGTAAGGACTCTGCCGAGAAGCACGTCTGTGTGACAGCCCGCATCGTCGGGGGACTGGAAATTACGCCTCGTGCTGGGAAACGACTTCTTTTCCCCAAGCTTGGAATAAATCCCCTGAAACACTCATGGGCTGAAACCAAGAAAACTGGATCCTTTTCCACGTCCCGTGTGTTTTAATTTACCCCTGTGCTCTGGCAGCTACAGTAAGAAAATGAAACTTTGTTCACTTTTAGCTCAGAAATCTCACTGCAAAGTGTATGACTACTGGTTCTGTTG
>JAODKC010000045.1:8529140-8544963 GCA_026777985.1 Mormyrops attenuatus
CCCCCCCCCGCCCCCCCCCCCCCCCCCCCCCCCCCCCGCCGCCCCCCCCCCCCCCCCCCCCCCCCCGCCCAACGGGCGCGTGCGCGGGGAGGCTGTAGAAAAAAAAAAAACAGCCAACATCTGTGGGATTTCTTCATTTCATTACCCTCTCACCCAGCTTAACAGGAAGGCCCCAAACACAAACGGGCACACAAGAAAAGCCCCCCCCGGCGGAAAGGGGGGGGTGGGCGGGAAATCCAAGCATATTCAAGTGGAGGTGGAATAAAGCAATTTGCTATGTTCCTTTATTATCGAAAATTAAACGGATCGAACGCAGGTAACGATGTCACATTTGTCTTATTGCACTATTTTATCAGAATAGCGTCATGGCGAGTGACGTGCGTCTATCTCTACTTTGAAAGGTGACGTTAGTGCCACCAGCTCGCATGGAGATAGATTACAAAACACCCCTTCTATTAAACACCCCCCTTCCCCCCGACAGGAGAATGCTGTCTTCTGAGTAGGCGAAACAGCATTCCTTCGTGGACCTAAGCGTACAAAACCACTGACCCGGTAATTAAAATGATCTAGAGAGGAGCTGCTGGGAGGCCATTTCCATTACTCTACGCTGCAAGAATCATAATAAAATAGCATCAATGGGGCCAGTGGTGTCAACGGGACACACAGCTGGGAACTGGGGGGCGGCAGGCGGCTTCTGGGGAAGCAGCGTTTGGCTCACAATTAGCTAGTATAATAACAAACAACAATATTAGTTATTATTATTATTAACACGAAAGAAGCCTTCTGTTGGTGGAGGTCATTCTTCACGTGAGATCAGCTAATTAACTAATTATGAAAATATTTAAGGGCCCGTGGGCGCCACCTAGGGGCAGGTGCTGGTGGATCACGGCCCATGCAGAGATAATAATAGTAAAGAAGAAGAAGAAGAAAAAAGAAGAAACAGTTGTGTCTGGGAGCACAACGGCGGCCCCTGCCACCAAGCCCCATCCTAATAAAGGCTCCCAAATGTTAAAAAGGCTCGCAAGCGCCGCACCGCCTTCGGTTTGGTATTTTCTGGCTAGCAGTCTCTCCAGGAAAACGAAAGCAAAAAAAAGAAAATATCCTGAACCTGACAACCTCTTTTCTTCTACAGAATTTAGTTTTCACAGAACCTTTTCTAATTAACTTCAGCTAAATATGATATTACAGCTAGATCATGTAACACTCTCATTACAAGGCAGAATGCACAGCTAGGGGCTCCAGAGCATAAACATGAACTGCTTTATATAATAAAAACAGCAATATTTTATGCAACAATTAGCATTAGTATTTGTGGCAAGGCGGTATATTAGTGACTATAATGAACAAAATATTCCTCCGAAAATATTTGAGAGCAAGCTATGCGTGAAAGGTGAGAACTGGCCCCCAGAAGGACCACAGGTTAAAAAGAAAAAAAAAAGAAAAAAAAACAGAAGGGGGTATCGCAGCAAGGGGCCCCAGGCAATGGACAGCCGTGGGGTCACAGGAGGACACGCCAGAATAGGGCACCAGCGTCCCTGTGAGCCCTCGTTCCTTGCTCTTGTGGTCAGCTGAGCAGTCAGGCGACCTCTGCTTCCTGTGCCGCTTCTGGCCAATTGGCCCCTCGGCCGCATATCGGGGTGCAGCAGCTGGTGGTTACAATTCCACTGGGGCTTGTGTTGACCCCAGTGCACCAGGGACACAGTTCAATTATACCCCAACAGACTAAGTGTCAATAAATCCTAAAAATATCGAACTTGTAGGAGAACCTTAAAAAAAAATCCAAAATAAAATTAAACAGCCGTTTAATGACACGCTAATACTTGTGTGTTTATACACACAGACACACGCGGGTTAAACACGGTTGCATTAATGGGGGCGTCCCAATGAGTTCAATGTAATTAATCTGCAAAGCACTAAAACTTGAAAACAAAGACGTACAGAACGTTTCTGCCCCTCAGTTTATTTTTTTCCCCACACATAATGGGATCTGAGTCCGTTTGTCAGTTTTAATTACAAAAACACTGCAAAATGGGCCCTAGAAGATAACTAAACACGTTCACGCATATACATGAAAATTAAATGATCATTTAAACAGTGGCATAGTTTTCCATTATGGACATCAAGTTGGTATGTAGTGCTGTTTATTACCAATTAGTTATGCAGATATTTGAACAAAATTTTTGTTCTGTTAAAAGATGCTTTTTGTGACACAAACAAAATTCAATACATGCAGCAATGCAGATAATCGTCGTGTGACAACTGCATTATTTTGTAATGTTGTCAAAACTAGACAACAATATGGCAAGCTGCGGTGTATATTGACATAAATGTGTTTCGTGTGGATTTAACGCGGTATATATTCATGGGTACAGATGGATGGATGGTTGGTTGGTTTCGTGTGGATTTATCACAGTATATATTCATTAAAACCTGTCCTTGTTTTCATATAGCATTTTCATACCTGTACCACGGAACTAAACCAAGGCATACCTGGTGCACTTTTCTGAACATACAGGAGCTTACACTAATTCGTTAAATTAGAGTTAAATTTTATTTGATAAACAGGCTTTACTTTCGATTGAATTTTTCTGTGTGACGGTTTTATTTCCCACTTTCCTCAAACAGTCCTTGGGCTTGGATAAGCTACGAATGTGTATCCCGGGCTGTAATCAGATAACACCGGTTGGCTCATTAACAAGGCTTGAGTTAGTAATAACCCTGTTCTTCAAACTACATCCGTTCTGATCCTTGATAATGACAACGAAGGTGCATGTGCGATACTCACGGTCAAGGCTGCAGAGGAACTTTCTCTGTATCATAACTCAGCAGCCATTTCGGCTTTCCACAATTCCTCCATATAAGGATGCCTCGGAGAAAGCGTGCACTCTACTGGGTACCACTGAATTTTACTGATATTTTCAGTAAATTGATGAGACATTTGGGCACATTGACTCGAAAAAATACAACATCATTGAAAATCTGGCAAAATTCTTTAATGGATTCACAGCTTCTATGACTTGGCGCGACATCGCAAGGGCGCAAATGGAGAAATGTCAGTATGCAGAAGGAGCCAAAAACACGAATACGACTAACATGAACGCAGCTGGCCTCTTAGCTAACATTTCCACCAGCTCCTTGGACTTATGGAGTATGGTGTCCAAATCTGAAATATTAAGCATTGTTAAAAAACGAATTAATAACTCAATTGAACATATTTAAAGACGTAGATTAGACGTAGATGTTAAGATTGTTAGAAAACATGTTTAATTGTAGGGTAGTACTGTTGCCTCACACCCCCACGGTTAGGCATTGAAATCCCAAGGAGCAGGGAGTGTAGAGAGTTGGCATGTTCTCCCCGCTTGTCCTGGGAGTCCTTGCATTTTCCAGGTACTCCAGTTTTGTTGTACAAAGACACTTTTAGGCTAACCGGTGTCTCTAGAGCAGTGTGTCCCACCCCAGCCCTCGGGGACCCCCAGAGAGTCCACATTTTTGCTCCCTACCAGCTCTCTACCGGGAGCAAAAACTGACAGGGAGCTGGGAGGGAGGAAAAACGTGGACTGTCTGGGGGTCCCCGAGGGGCGGGTTGGGAAACACTGCTCTAGAGACACCGGTTAGCCTAAAATTGACTCCCAGGACACAAGGGTAGAACCTGCCAACTCCCTACACACACAGTCTGGGGGGTTCCCGAGAGGTGGGCTGGGAAACACTGTACACACGACTACAACTGACTGACATCCCATCCAAGGTGTACCCCCACCTTCAAGCCCAATGCTTCTTTGATATACTCCAGACATCCTTTTGACCCCAACCAAGATATGCGGTTTAAAAATGAATGGATGTCTTTATTGTTCAACATTTTTAGTTTTATACTGCTGTAAAGCTTACCAAGAGGTTTATTATGGGGAATAGAGGGTTGGTCTTAATTTTCTTTGTATTAAGTAAATTACAATGAATTAAAAACGACAGTCTGTAATCTTAACGTTTTAAAGGACTTTTACAAGTTTAATATTTACACGTAATACTTAAGAGGGAATGCCAGAAAACTGTAATGCAGGATGAAGATCATCTTCAATGGTGCTCATTACTAAGCTCCGGAAATCCATAAATATTAAACAGGCATGCAAGGACATTACAACTAACAATTTTACTTTCAAGTTTTGGATATTTCTTTTTTTGTTTAAATTTTTGAGTGAAATAAAGGAACGGCCGTGACAGATTATTGATCCTATTTAACATGTGTCTTATATAGGAGTTTGTAGAGAAACAGTCAGAGAAACGGCAAACAAACAAATCTAGATACTTTTCTGGCCGACGAGTTTGGCTTGCGCTGTTTGTAGCGCATTCTGACTAATGTGCGCTTGACGTTGTCAGCTCCAATTCACACACTGATCCTGTATAAAAAGGTAATCCAATTGGACACGTGGTCTGGGAGGAAATACCGTTTAAAGCAATTTGTCCTAGCATGCCACCCAAGTTAGGGCAAAATTAAATTCTGCACGCAAGTTGCGAACCAAGCTGAACATGCGTGTCAGGTTTCATAACAATCCGGCTCTGCCTTGAGGACTTGGGTGCAACACAGAGCATTTATAGCAATTTGATTGACTCCTGTTGACCATAACACCCAGCCCATGGACTTTCCTTAAATGTGTTCCAGAACTCGCTCCATCTAGTCTATGTCCTTAGATGAACCAACAGTCACATGATGTCTACAAGATGATGTCTTATGTTTGGGGGGGCAGGGGGTGAAGACCACTATAAGGAGGTCTTATTTGTTATTGTGCCTATTGCCAGTTCTTCTTCGTTTCATTCTTTGTGTTGTGGTCCATTAAAGAAAGAAAGAATCTGTCTATCAATCTATCTTTATCAGAGATGCCTTAGAAGAATTGGGGTATCTGGGCTGTCACCAAACATCATGAAATCATCATGATGGTCATCTAGAGGAGTTTACTAACCTAAGTTGCTATAAACATGATCAATGAAGTAAGTTAACTGACTAGCTGCTGTGTGCAGACCTTTCTGGGCATGTTGGAAGCCTTTCATACAGCCCTTTGATAGGTGTGTTCTGGATCTGCACTCCTACTGGACAGCACTGGAAGAAAATGAGTTGTCCCTGGAGTTGTATTCGTAGCTGGTCCTCTGGAGCTCAGACTTGCAATCAGCAATGAGAGATGAGTGAATGTGTTTCTTGGACTTGTACATAAAATCCCAGGACACAAAACCTGAAAGTTGAGACACGGGATGCTTGACTATTCAACGTGCTTGAAGAGCAACAGCTTGAGTGAGCAATTTGTGTATACCACCCCCTGGTCGCCACTCCCGTTCTGCACGCACATTGTGAACCCAGCTGAACATGGGTGTTAAGTTTTATAACAGTCCAACTGTGCCTTCAGGACTTGGGTCCATCTTCAACACGCTGCATTCATAGTTATCTGATCTACTGCTCTTGGCCATATCATCCGCCTGCTAAACAGCATTAGATTTAGAAAGCAGTGCGTGCCTCAAATAATCATGAGCTTGATCTGTGTTTGGAGATAGTCAAAATGGCACTCAGCGTGCTGTTGGGGAAAAAAAATACCGTCAATGACGTATGGAACGAAATCATAGAAGGTAGAGCATCTGAGCACGGTAAACAACGAATAAACAAGGAAGAGAACACTCAGCAGACCTGAATTGCTTTACGATGTCCTTGGAATCGATTTGGTCAGAGAGATTCAGAGAAATGGGTTGTGCAGTGGAAGAGGTGAACCAAGCAGATAAACAGAGCAAGGCACGTTCACCAAGTTGTCATGAGAACTTCCTTTTTCTCTTGGCATTTTAAACAGACATTACATTGTTCTAAAAATATATTTGCCGTTGATCTAAACCATTACTGTGTAAATGAACCACAAAGGGGGAAGAAAAGCTCACTAGCTGGTTGAAGCGAGTATTTGTTTTAGAAATGCGATCAAAACAGAGCTGTTTGATTTAGCTTAACTGCGGTGGATTGTTGACACGCAACTTCTCGCGCTTTTTTCACAGTCACCTAAAAGCCAGAAGGGTGTAGTGAGGTTTTAGACTCCCCAGCTGATATCAATCACATGGAGCAGATCCAAGGTCTCTGGTAGCAAAGAGGCATGAAGCACGTCACCAGCTTCCCTGCCCAGCCATGTCCTGATCAACATAAGGGGCGAACTGAGCTTTGAAGAGTTTCAGTTGTGGGGAAGAAAAAAAATCCCAACAACCCTTGAAGTGTGGAGTTACAGAACACTTCAGTCGGATTCCTCCCATCAGAGATTATCTGTACTGAACTGACAGCTTGTGTTACTCCACTTGGAAGCAGACAACTCTAAGGAAGTGAGGACCTGAGCTACAGTTTAGCGTCTCAAGGACCAGACCGTGTCCCGACTTGTTCAAAGTTACGAATGTTTACATTGTTGGGCCAAGGTATCTCCTGCGAAACTTCAAGCGCTCATCTGTGCATTTAAACAGCCGATGAGATGAGGTTCGGCCCGATAACAGAGAACGGAGGCACGAGTCCGTCACAGCGAACGAAACCGATGCCGCGGCCCCGAAACACACCCGGAGCCCGGACTGTGACATGAGTGACAGAGCCCTTTTGTTTCTGCATATCATTAACGGAGTTAAACAATTAAAGCAGCAGCCACAGCAAAATTAATCCATCAGTGATACTGCACAGGAATTGTCCCTCTAGATTTTATTCCGAGAGTCTGTAAAGAACAGGCGAGGATAGACCCCTAACACTCATCCCATATTGGCTGATTATACAGACCACCGACTAAAATAGTCCTCAGATGTCCACATGAAGCCTGTAATTGGATATTAAATACTGGTAATGACATGCAGTAATTATTAATACTGACATGACAGTGTCACAGAGGGGATAGTAAGAATCCTCCGAGGTGTACGTGTATATATTATTCTCAGGAAACTTTTCGGTGTTAAGCTTTAACAGCATCTTGGATATCAGGTACCTCATTGTCCCCCGACCTTGAAACGAGGTTCAGGGAAAAGCCGTTTTAGTATGAAAGAACCGCGATTACAGCTCTGTTCTTGGGCAGCACACAATCATTGTACATGTTCCAAATCAATAACCTGCTTCCATCATACACCAATACACTCTCACACCACATGCTGTTAGGCTAACAAGAGTCCCTTTAAAAGGCTTAATGCTTAAACTGATTCCTTTTTTTTCCCCCCACTGGTCTTCAATTATGCCTTACGGTGCGAGGCAATTATTGTGTGTGTGTCTTGGTGAAACACTGATTAAGAATAAATATTACAGTCTAACAAAACCAAATCATCACAGTGTAAAAGAAGATGTCATTTTGTTATATAGGAACACACAGGAACGACGTAAAACCAGGGACATTGCTAGAATCTTAAGACATGTGCAGCTTAGCCCACAGCCCTAGTCAAACTGAGAACACGGTTGTTAAAACATCGGAGCTAAACAAATCATTCAGGGCTCGTTCTTACTGATAATATTCAGCATTGTAGTATTTTGTCTGTCGTTAGTCACTTTTAGAAACAATATCATCTCATAAAGGGTAAGATTTAGGAGTTAATAGCCCTATCACTCTCTTGAGAAGAAAACGACAACATGGAGAAGTCAGGACAGCACAGAGTCTACCATTCCTGCTCTCAGTCCAGGTCAAGGCTATTTCCAGCTCGCAGAACCTGTCACCTCCAGTGGGGGCACCGCGCGCCACGCCTCACTATCCCCCCCCCACATCACAACACGGCCTCCCAGACAGCTGGAGGATGGCTTCATTTTTCATGCATACCTTCCCACCATTTTAGAATCCTGAATTCAACAAGAGCCCACTCCCTTGAAAACAGGCCGATAACGGGGGGGTGGCACAAACACCCCTCCGGTATCGCTCGCTGAATGGGTGCTGCTTCATCTCTGGGGTGCCAGGCTCTCCCCGTGCGGACAGCGGAGGATTAATGAATACGAGGTGTGCGTTTGTTTTCGTCGTCTTTGCAAGGCCCACGTGGGACGGCTTAATGCTTCGCAGCTGCTCAGCTCAACGCGGAGGCATTTTCGTAAACAGACATTGACCCCGGGTGTGCTCGGTAAGGAGCTCCATAAGCTTCTCTGGGTAGCGACACTCCTGAACGACTCCGTAAATACCTCATCGGCACGGTACGATATGCTGCTTTTAAAAACAAATTTCATTAGCCTTTTTGAACACAATTAAAACTGATAGCTGGATCGCAGAATGTATGTAAACCATTAGGTTTTATCATTTATACAGCTGACAAAACCCTCTGCAGTACGAACTGATGAGTACAGGATATATTCTGGCTGGACAAACATTTACAGTACAGATGTTCCCTTGGTGCTATGCACCCTCTAGTGCAACAGGCCTCGAAATGAAAACGTGCCCTTTTTCCACACATGGTCATGTGATACATTCTTGTGACCCTTAAACCCCCCACGTCGAATGCAATGAGACAACAAACATGGCCTTCACATCTTCTACTGAGATTCATAGGCAAATTAAATTCTGGTTATCTTGACCAGCTTTTCTGTTTCTCCTTGCCCCCTGAAAGTGTAGTTTTGTAAAGCCATAAGCTATGGGGATTACGATAAGAAAAAGATCAGACGTCATCTGACCAATA
This sequence comes from Mormyrops attenuatus, assembly GCA_026777985.1. Lineage (NCBI taxonomy): Eukaryota > Metazoa > Chordata > Actinopteri > Osteoglossiformes > Mormyridae > Mormyrops > Mormyrops attenuatus. The sequence continues at coordinate 8,537,766 of JAODKC010000045.1, forward strand.
TTGCCAAGGTGCCAAACCATCCATAACTACTCTATTAAATTAATCATTAATCAAATGCTAAACAAATGAAGATGAACCAAAACAATAGTACACATGCTGCATTTAAAACAGGACGATAAATATTATTATCGATCATAATTTATTGCCCTAAGAGAAGATACATTTCATTCAACATCAATGATAATTTTATTTTAAATATTAGCCAACGTAAAACAACCCGAAAACTGTTCTCATATTTGCAACAAACTAATATTTATAAAACTGCTACAATGGAAAAGGTTAAACAAAATGAACCAACGCCTAGGAATTGTTTCATCAAGTTAGATAAACTGTTTTTGAGCTGTTCATATTTCAAAAGACAACAGCAATTACTGACATAAGAGGCCTTTCATCTGCGGCTGTTTCGAAGCACTTTGATCTCAGCCACGGGCGGGACCGTGGTGAGCAACGCGCACAAGCTGACGGAACACGGGGCAGGGTGGGGAAGGGTAGGCTGGCCGGGCTAAGAGGAGGAGGAGGAGGAACAAGCGAGTGGGGTAACAGATACGGTGAAGAAGAGCGACGCTCCCAAACTGCGAAGGATCACCGAGCCAGAAACGGACATCTAGCTGCAAGGACAGTTTCGGAGAACTGTCCATGGATCGCATCACTGTACACTCTGCAGGTCATGCTCAAAATGCCAGACTGGGGTGCAGAACCCAGAACCACGTACACAGGGAGGGAGGGATGGAGGGAGAGAGGAAGGGGCACGTGGCCCAGCTGGGTGTCCTACTCAGAGTTCTTGGAAAAGAAAGTAGCAGAAAGAGTCTGATGGTTCCCTGACGCATTTCCTAGCACGGATCGCTCATGCCAGTAGGAGGTGCAATTAATGCGTTGCAGTGGAACACCGAACCTGAATGATGTAGCATACCAGTCAATGACATCGGCACGCAGTTTGAGGATGGAAGTCGGGCATCTGTCTCACCTACGTCCCTCTAATCTACTGAGCCAGATCATTTGTGGGACCTCCCACAGGGGCGGGACCACAGGAGCACAGGCCCCAGCTGGAAGCTGATTGGCCCACAGAGTGTCCACTCCCTCATATCACTGGCTAATGATAAAATTGGCCGCTCTTATGAATCATGGCCCCTCTTAAGCGGCCCAACTTGCAATGGTCCGTCACATTTTTTTTTACCACAACATTCAGAAACCACCATAAACATGCTTCTTTTTTAAACCATCGTGACGTCAGGAGGCATTAAATCCAAAACTGCACCCCGCTGACTTGTACTTTTCTCCCACCATGACAAATTACCGCAGAACGCTATGGCCTTGATTACCAGTTAGCTTTACGGTGTGCAGTCCTCTGGCGGCAGCAGCGGCTAGTAAGAAAGAGCGGGAAACGGAGCGGCCCTGTCAGGGAGACCACGGCAGCATGCTGCAGTGATGAAACCCCGACTGTGTGTGTGTTTACGAAGCCTCAGGAAATACCAGGGCAGTCCAGCTCCGCAAAGCTCTGGTTTGGGCCCCCACGACTTGAGAACACACAGGCCCAGCTGTCTGGGTGCCTCACTTTAGTGTAAATAAATAAAGTAAGAACCTGATCTGCATACACTGCATACCCCCCCCCCCACATACCTTAAAGTTAAATGCGAATCATGACGCCAATTTAACGGACACTTTCCTCAACATTTTCCGGGCAATTTTACATTCAGCAGATCTTCTTGGCCATGCGACCTTCATTAGCATACAACAGATGGTCCTGTAATCGCTAACCCTCAACTGGCTTACATTCTCAGGACCGTTTTGTGTTTAATGATAAAGCATAATACACGATCTGAACAATAAAAAAAAAGTTTTAGAATAGTTTCCCCACAAGTTTTCACACTGTAGCTCAAAGATTGAAACTTAAAATTAGGGCAAATTAATAAGTGTTCTGTTAGCCGCAAGGCATTGGCATGAATGATTACGGGTTTATGAGTATGAATGATTCAGGTTCTGCTCACAATCTCCATAAATCCGACAGCACCAAGTACCCTACATCAATACTACGATAAAGGATTTTTTAACACATAAGCACTAGAGCAGATGAAATGTACAATTGCAAGACATAATTACCTGAAATGCTTTAAAGATTTACCCATTTGGGTCAGTGTTTTTATATAGCACATTTTCTGACACTTTCTGACAACTCTGGAGAACAGAGAAAGCTTCAGAACGTCACAGTCCAACTAAACTCATGCCCACGTTTTGACGATTGTAACTTTTGACTATAGATGTAATACGTCCATTCACCTCTATCTACTGATAGCGTTTGACATCTAATTGACCGATGAAATCATCTATTTAACTAGTATTTATGTTTGTATTAGTTGTATGTTGTATTCATGATGGGCATTTGTATGGATTGCTTTGTACCACTAATTTTAACAACAACAACGTTGATAGCTAGACAGCTAACACCACTGTTAGCGTGTATATAAAGTGAGATTTATTTGCATCTTTTTGACACTGACATATTTGCCTTGCTGACATCAATCCAAGCAAGTCTATTTAAAATGTGAAATCGTTCACCAATGGCCGTGTAAAGACAGGTATGTGGTGCTAAGGGTGACTCATTATGATGTTTTAAGTTGTTATTTATTTTTGCATTATCCTGAAATTATGGATTTTTGGAGATGCGCGTTTGTTATTGGACAGCGACGATAAGCAATAATTAAAGAAAGATGGCAAATATGGGAAAAACATGATAAAATAAGACATAAAGAAAAATATGCCCCTAAAAGAATCAGAAACATTCTTATTTGCTCCTGTCCTCCTACGTTCCTCACCTTAAAGAAAGGTATCGCCCTTGGCTTGAGATGAACAAACAGCGGCGTAATGCTCCCCCCCCCCCAAATCACAGAGCATCCATTTCGAGGCCATCCTACCAAAATCTGACCCCTCCACACTTAAAGCAGAGAAGCCCAGAAATGAGCACAGCCTGGTTATGCGTTATCGGGCTCAAGACGTGCCACCGGATGCCCGGAACCGTGCGCAGGACAAACAAAATGCAAGAGAAATGAAGACGCAGCAAACGCGCAAGCCCCCTGCGGCCTCTGCTCGGAATGCTGGGTAATTAAGACATAGACCAAAACATGGGGCCAAAATGGAAATAGATCCGCACCCCGGTAACTGATATTCCTCTCCAAGACTCGGTCTGAATTAGCTGGATAAAAATAAAACCTAGAACAAGATGGCGGAACGGACGCAGACAAAGCATAGCACGTAGCGCGTGGGCACTCACGGTCTGCAACAGTGCACAAAAGGGGCCTTACCGGTGGATGATGGAATGGTCTGGATTTACTTTACAGGTGACCAGTAACGTATCTTCTACACCCTCATCGATCACAGATTTAACCTGGGGGGAACAAAAGTATGGTTTAAAAACCACGTCTTCTTCATAACTCTTGAATAAACATTTATCAGAGATTTATCAGGAGTACTCAGGGTAAACTCAGGCCACGGAGCAAATCAGCCCGACTGATGCACAGCTGCGCCGGTGAGACTTTGACATAACGTGTCCCAGAAAACGGCTGTCACAATCTGAAGACACCCATTTGGCACAGATCCAGCACAAAACACGGAAGATGCTGATATTCAATGAGATCCAGACATGTGATTATGACAGGGAATGCTTCATATTCTCCTGTTCACACCGGTATAGGTGAGGCTTACTGTGGTTTAACAACTGATGGGCCAGCTGTAGGCATAGTTTTTTTGCAATACTTTGCGTAGTCTTCAGCTCCTAATTAAACCATCATTTTAACAGAATAAAATCTGACGTGGACATGGGCTGGGATGAAGCAGCAACTGAGAGAATGGCCAGCCGTCACCTAGCCAACCAATGAAATGACAGATCTTGCGGTCACATGACGGACGCCCACAAGAAAGCCCACGGGACAGCAGTCCCGGGGCCCGAAAGCAGCACCCTCCTTTCTGCGTTCAGTATTTAGCGTGCGAGTCAAACAGAAAGCATGAAGACACTGCCGGTTTGTATATTGACAGTTTGTCACCTGTCAATGGCAAACTTACCACAGCAGGCAGTATTATCAGAATCAGCAAACCAATTAGCCATTATAAACACATATTAACGGCCCCCTCCAATTATTATCCAAAACATTACAGAGAGAGATGTAAATTTGCACCGAAACCACAGAAATATAATGACACTTCAAAACGAGTCTGTCACCATATTCTCCTGAATGAGATTAAACCATTACACACTGACAGGCCTCAACACGAGACCGGCTTGATAAAGACACATGATCACACCGAGGAGGCCTGGGAAAGGATCACAGAAGAGTCTCATCCAGGAAAAGCTCACATTTTTCGCTAGTTTGCTTGCAGTTTTATTATTATTGAATAACAAAGTGAAACGGTCCCCATTGATCGCACTGCAGGGGGCAGACCACTTCACAAGCTTTGACCAAAAACAGGAAAAATGTTTTACCATGTGCTTGTCATGAGCAAACTGGCTTAAACTGCTGTTTTTCTGGACAAGGGTGTTTATTTTAGTACAGAATAATGTTAATTGGTCAGAGTGTTTGAATTAAGGAATGTTAGCAAACGGCACCATGAAACAAACACCAATTCTGAGTGCTGTATACTCTCACTGACTCTGCTCTGCGGCAGTAACCCAGGCTGGAATAGATAACATGCCCCCCACATACAGCAGAGCTCTGTAAACATGCTTTCCACTGCCTCTCACTGTCATCCGATCCCGGTACTGGGCCCTATTAAGTCCGCACAAGACGGGAGGGTCCCTCAGAGCACACGCACGCTCCGCTCACACAGCGTCACTCTGCATCCGCGGCGACAGGCCATTCAGGCGGACATACTGACGGCGTTAATCACCGCATGAAGAGACCGGCTTGTTCCCAGATACAAGTACATGCTTATTAGCCCTCGTATGCTAATAGAAGTGCTAATGACTAAAATGTGCCATATGTAAATCGTTTGCAGAGGTTCAAACACTTGCACTGTAGGTGTTTCTGAATCTCTGGCAATAATAATGTGTTCACTACCCCTCGCCAAAGAGTTACACATTTGGTCATGCCCGTGATTTAATAACCGACAGATAGCGACCCAAATACCAGGGCGCCAATGATTTGGATTCAATATTTAACTCGCGCTGCACAGTTGTCTGTTTAATGTCAGGCTCCTGCTGTAACGTTACTGCATATCAGTTCTGGTAGAAGCTGTAAGATGTCGAGAAAGACACTTTTAGACGGTCACATGAGCGCGACACAAGTGGACAAACTTAGCACGACACGGAGACGGCCCGCAAGCCCGTAGACAAGATGGTCTCATCCAGGCCAGAACCTCGTTAGTGTACCACTACCACAGGCAAGTGGTGTGATCTGATGTTTTAAATTCAGATTTTTTTGTGGGGCATTATATTAGAGAGAGTACTGATTAGCTACATAAGGTCAAGCAGTTGCTGCTGATCGCTGAACCGCTGCAGAGAAAATAAGTCGTCATATCATTTGGATTTGGCGGCTTTTTCTGAATGAAGAAACGATCCCCAAAACTTCTGACTGGATGACAGGAGAAAAAAAATTTAAATCAATTCGAGGATTACAGTTCTTTCCTAATAAAACATCACTCTGTGATTTATTGCAGGCGGAACGTTGTTGCAGCTGTAATTAGAAATGAATATTTGAAGGCAGGCTTTGGATAACTGTGCCGGCAATTTCATAATTCGATATTCATGTCCTAGCTACTAATCTGCTGTTTAATGGCAGCGACATTTTAAACTCATTGTCTTCCAACTTGCATGTTGATCTTTGCATTATTCTAATAAGATTCTCCTCTGTTTCTTGTTAGGAAAGTCTGGCTTCATTTTGCAAGGCAGAATGGGAGGCTGGCTTTATAGACAGGACACACTCCATACAATCCCACATTTCCCGCTAGGTCACGGTCAAGTAATGGTCAAGTAAGGTCAGGTAACGATTTTCCTCACGTCATATTAAACAAGCTGCGAAAGATTCACATTTGAAATATTTTTCTGGAACTTTCTAAGCTCTTATTCACAAAGTGTTGTACCCACAGAACTGTGTCAGATAAACAGTCATCTGATTGTGTTTACTTTAGCTACAGACTGTTAGTCATCCAGCATGTTAGCCGCCTACCATGCCTGTGTGTTATTCCCATTCTCATTTGTACGTGACGTGAAAAAGCGTCAGATATCCCAGGTTTCCACGCCTCATTTCTGCTTTCCCTCTGGTGCACATCTGCCTTTAACAACCCGCAGTAACGTTTCACGAAACGACTGTTGTCAGAAACATCCGGATAATTTGAGAGAAACCAAGAAATTCAGAAAAACAGTCGCAGCTGAATGGTGCACATTGTTAGCCCTTGTAAGCCCCACCCACTTGCCTGCCTGTGTGCCGTGCCTCCCCCCCCCCCGCCCGGGGGCCGCAGCCGCGGTGTGAAGAAGATCACGGACGGGCTCAGGTGTCACAAGCAACGAGTATGCCCACAGACGACGGAAAGCAGGAAGGCGAGAGCGCGTCGGCAGCCGACCCCACCCAGAGCACGATAATGACCTGCCTACCCAGGCTAAGCCTGGTATTAACCAGGCCGGCAGGTCAAGGGTTGAAGTTGGCTATAAAAGGACAACCTCTCTGTCTTACTGCTGTCTCCTAGGACACTTACAGCGCACACTAAATATTTACATCATTAATTGTAAGTATCCCAGCAGCGTTACAAAACGCTTTTGTCGGCTGAATTAATTCACGGAGCCGCTATGGGAAGAATCCACACTATTTGGAAAATTCCCCGCCGCCACCGCTGCCGAGAGCGAGCGTTACATGCAGTAGGGGGAGGAGCTTTGGAAACAAACCGCGCGCATTCTCCGGGAGGCCAGCACGCGTCCGCTTCGCCTCACTCGGTCTGGCATCGTTTTTCCTGGAACATGAAAATACGCCGTGCAATCTCAGGACCTTGGCATGCCGCGATCGTCTTACAACAGGATTAATCGCGGGTAGATGCCACTGCGGACGGTACCACGTGCGGCCGGGCCCGGACACACGATGGGCGGATCTGAATAATTCATTTAGGCCTGGCACATTTGGGTGGTGGGGGGGGGGGGGGGGGGGAGGGCGGATAAGATTCATTGCCCCCCGAGACCCCCAGTGGCGGAGGGTGACACCAAGACCCGCGGTTTGGTTGTGGG
>JAODKC010000045.1:8545063-8558085 GCA_026777985.1 Mormyrops attenuatus
CCCCCCCCGCCCCGCCCCCGCCCCCGCCCCCGCCCCCCCTCCCCCCACCCCCCCCCGCCCCCCCGCCCCCCCCCGCCCGGGCCCCCCCCCCCCCCCCCCCCCCCCAGCTCTCTTTCATTTCCTTTCCCAGCTCTCTCCCCTCTTCCTGATCTGTACCCAAGCACCAGCTTGTTATGATTGGCAGGTGGGAAGCTCGGCGAAAGGGAAAATAAAAACCATATTTTAACATTCAGTGTCAAGAAGCAGCTGCATCGCGGGCGACGGGAGGCTCCGGGTGGGTAGCTGCGGATGAAAGGAGGCATCCCTGGGTGTCCTCATGCGCCCCCCCACCAGTCTGGTATCAGCAGAGAGACGAGAATGAGGCCGCTCCACCAGACGGCAGTGCCTTTCAACAGTACAGCACCCGTTTTTATTAACTGTGCCGCTCACCCCACATGAACCGCATGCTGCAGGGACACCGTCGCACTGGGATTTCTGCTCGCAGGGATTTTAAAAGCCGCCGTCAGCCTAGCGGGTGAAGAACGGCGGCTTCTGTGATATGATTCTCCGTGACATGAAACCTCTACCATCTCCCAGCCTCTCCTGCCCCCCTCCCAGAAAGATTCATTTGAACATGTGCCAAGACTGCAGAGATGAAGATATTACCGATGCCCCCACCCCCCCTTAAAATGACACATGCTTCTTTCTGCAGAAGCCTTTAGCTTGCCTCTAACGAACAGCTTGATAAACAGGAAGCATGGTTCCTACTGGTCTGGTGTCACCAAAGTAGTTTAGGAAACCAAACAGCACCCCCAGTGGCAAAAGAGCGTCAAAGTAACTGGGGAAACCATGCCACCTTCCACGCCTCTTCAAACCTGCGGTATTCCTTCCTCCCAAAGCAGAGTGACATGAAGGCCCGGCCGAGCTGCCCCACCATGTGCTCACACTGCTACCAGCCCTCTGCCGGGCTGCAGACGCATGACCAGCTGTCTGACACGTCCCCAGCTGTGACTCAGAGGGCACATCCAGAGAGAGGCGTCAGTTTGCCGCAGACACCCATCTGGGGGCATCTAGCGCTTACGCCTCCCCCTAAAGATCACTTTTGGGAGTGCACTTATCAGCCCAGAAAACAATGCATGTGTCAGTAAGGGGCCCATAGTTCCCTAAAATATTTTCACAAAAGACAACAGAGATTCCCCGAGCAGAAAATATATTCTTATAGTCTGTTCCACCACTGGTAGCCCAGACATTCATTTTACACATCTACAGAAAGATTATCCTGACTCACCCAATCACATAAGACCGCCTTCGTTATAACTTGGAAATACCGGAAGCTGACATCTTCTTACAGTTGCTGTGATTACATATTCCTACAGCGGTAGCACACAACCACAGACAGGCGTTACGGCTTTCTACCACCACTAATCCTCACCGGTCATTTTTCACATCTTTATCTGAGGACTTAGTAGCATAAACTTCAGAGCCGACTTTCCGTGGTTGAGCTGCATTGACGTCGCACGTCAACATCAGTGGTGCCTAACGAGCATGTGCAAATCCCCAGACCACCAGCTTGTAAATATCCTCTCCTTACAAGCATCTAATCCGTCACAGAAACCACTGACCTGGATAGACCAATGGGTTTTGAGCAATGCTAGTGCTGGGGGGAGGAGTCAAGCTGTGCAGCCAGTAGGAAGCGAGCAGCAGCAGGCATGACGTCTTAAGTTTTTAATTGGTCTCCACACCCAAAGCCCAGCTGCCACAGACCTGTAAGAATCTAACCCACAGTGAGGGAGCGTGCTAATTCATCCAAGCCTGACATTTTACCAGAAGATTACAGTGATCTCCAGCAGTTACATTGTAAATGTTATTTAACAGTCCAAAAATGTATTTAGAATATTTATATGTACTTCAAGAACATATGTAATATATGCATTAGTTTCACTCCACTGAACTGTTATATTAAGCTTAGCAAAGACCTACCAGCGATGAAAAAACTAGTAGCTAAAGGGTAATACGCAAGACCCTCATTATGTCACGCCTTTATAAGCATTATGTAAACAGTCGTAAACGTATCAATAACCACAGCCTGCACGGTGACATGAGTTACAGGGCCCCGCATGTGACACGCCCCCAGCAGCCGAGCGTAATGATTTAGCATGCCGCGGCATTGCGAAGGTCTTGCACAAACTTTTATCCGAGGTGCGAATCGCAGCGGCAACTGACGAGCGCCACGCCTGCCAATTGGGGGGACTTTAATTAAAGGGGCAGGTCCGGGCACCTCCTGTGCCTTCAGTGAGTGACGGGGTGATAGCGGGCGATGACATCAAGATGGCAGCAGGTGCCGATTCAGGAGTCTTATGGCCTGTTCTAAGGAGACAAAAATACCCGCGACCGGGGCACAGACACGCAGCGACACACGTACAGCTGTCTAAACATTGCTGCTGTCGCTCCGCCTCCTGTGGAGAGCACACTCCCTTTCTGTCTGGCGGGGGGAACGCAGGGTCAGCCCCCCCTCGGTGGTGGATAGTGGGGCCACGTTCGTTTTTGGCGTGCTGTTGTGTCTACGGGGTGACCCCGGTCGAGACCTTGGACCGCCAGGCAGGGGTGAGGAGGGCAGCTCGCCTCCCAAGAGTGAAGGCCAGTAGCTGCACCGCGCGCATTTCCTGACGCATTTCCTGGCGGCACACGCATGTCTAAAGGCCAATTACAGCACAGCCCCGACAGGCATGCCTGCAGAGAACGATTCGACAAGTAAAAGCACTAAGAACACAAGATGTAACACCCACCCCCCGCACCCCACCCCCTATCTGATAAGACTTCAGATAAAAGGCAGCGTACTACAGAAGCCTGCCAAAACTCCTCCCTTCATGTTTAATTATCAGATCAACTTGTCGAGATTCCCGGGGAGAGCAGCAACGCATCGTTTACAGCCACTCTGTGTCGCTCCCCGCCCTCCCTGAATCTTGCCTCTGCAAAGATTCAGAAAGACAGATGATTTTTTTTTTTTGTTTTACTTAACCGCTAAACCTTGGATCAAGGACAGAGAGGCCATTCTGCCCTGGGCCTGCTGTACCGGTGACTGTAGTAGTCAGTGACTTCAGCACATGGTGTCGGTTCATATATCGGTGCAGTGTGAAATGCTAAAATGTGGATTTGGCTCATTGCCACCTCTTTTGTTTAATGATACTACCGATTCTCTGTTCGTCTAACCCATCTTGCTCTCCGTGACACACAGGCCCAAATGTAGGTGGGAGCAAGCTTGGCAGTGAAGGGCAGACACCGGCAGCGCCACCTATGGAGCTGGGGGTTAAGGGCCTTCCTCAAGGGCCTACAGATGCCACTATTCAGCTGGAGCTGGGCTTGAACCGGTGACCTTCCCATCAAAGACACAGAGTCTTAGCCCGCTGAGACACACTCTGGCCTCCCCATAGGATGACAGTGGAGCATCAGTGCTCTACAAAAATAAGAAGTGTATATTCCGACCTGGAGATCACTGTGGCCCTTGCTATCATTCCTACATTCCATCTCCCATCACTGACTCATCCTGGCTGTTATATAATACTTCCTTTGTGCAGATTTTTTTTTTCTTGGTCATGGTCCCATCAAAAGATTTTGGAAGTGTTTTTTGTTTTCAAAACACAGAAATTTGCACAGATGCTGTGTTCTTTAACATACGTGATGGAAGTGTACCTGGATGCAGTGGAGCAGCAGGCACGGGGGGGTCACAAGGGTCACGCCAAACCAGCCGACCACCAGACCGATCGGGACGTGCCTGAACACTCAAGGGGTATTAACAATGCACATTAGTGCGTCCCACGCCACTTGCTTATGGAGAACTGCTCTGAATCCTTCTTCCTGAAAATCACACCATTTCATAGATTTTATTGTCATCCTTATTCCCCCCCTACATGCCACTCAAACTCGCCACAGGCATCTCCCCAAACAATTGCCCAGTCGATGCGAACCCCCCTCATTTTCAACACGCTGCCTCCCCCGCGTTCAGAATTCCGAATCAGAAAACTCTGACAAGTCAGGGATCTTAAAACAGACCAGCACGTCATGTAAAAGATCTCATCATACCCATTATTTTCCACAAGTTTCAAGATGCAGCAACTCTGGCAAGACCGGGAAGCGGTATCATGGGAAGCGGCATCTAGCGAAGACCAACGGCCCAAAGCCTTTGATTCTTCGGGGACGATGGCCCGCAACCAGCTCATTTGTTTTACGAAGCCATGCGGCTTAAAACGTTATAAGTGTAGCGTTTGTTTACAGATGGAAAGAGTGAGTGCGGCGTGAGATAAGATCACTCATAAAGCATCAGAATCCCAACGCCAACAGTGTTATGAAGTGCCGTTAATTAGTTTGTTGGCTTGTGAAGCATCGCATATTGTGGCCATTAATCATGAGGAAATCTCCTGAAACGTGAACCCGGAGTGCGTCTCCAAACAATGGTGGCATGTATTTAAGTATTCATTTAATGCTTTTAATTCCCCGCCCCACTTCCCCAGTGGCGCTTCACCCTTGTCGCGGCTACCTGGTAACACGGCGCGTAATTAGGCGTATTCCCATAACGAGAGGCCGAGGGCGGAGGTCCCGAGATGCATTGTGATTTATAAAATAGAGAAAACACGCACACACCAACAGTAGCACATCCAAGGTTATCTGAAGGGAAGACGCTGGTGTGGATGAGCTTCTGTATAAGACAGATATAAATAGATTAATGAGACTCAACGAGGGAGGGAGGAACGGAGGGCGAGAGTGAGAAGGGGCCACGCATTACAATCATGCCATATTCATACCATTTTTGTTTTACCTTTCGAAAAGTTTTATTTTCTCGCCTAAATTACAGACATATTTTACAAATAAGATGCCCAAGCTACAATAAACATGGGAATGGCAGGACACCGAAAACTTGGCACCAACCTAAGTCGAACGTCGAGGTTAGCGTCTCCAGGCGATCTCGCCTCGCGGGTTAGCCGATAGCTACTGGGAGTGTGGCAGACAGCCGCCCTAACCGTAACTTTACCCTTGCATACGAAGCAATGGCGGTGCGACCGCCAGCTGGGTCTCTGACACATCGGTCGGGCAGAGACCAGGACAGCCATGATGGGGGGTGTGATATCCGTACCGCTGGAAGGAGATGACGCCTCGCTATTTTTAGTAAGTCCCCCCCCCCCCACACTGTGTCGCACGGTGACATGGATCATCGACAGCAGCAGAAGGCCTGAGGCAGCTCATGCTACAGACTCTGACCTCCGGCTAAACTCCTCGCTCGCTCTGAGGGAGTTACTGGGTTCCTCGGTGGCACACGGCGCAGCCACCCCGAACAGGCACATGTAGCTTCCGGAAAGCCGTCACTTTCAACCCCTACCTCCAACATTCGCCGAAATGAGTAATAAATTCCCACAACCCCACACGCTTATCACTCTCAAAATGTGAATGAACAGCTCACCAACACACTGATAATGCATCCACAGAAATTATGGGTAAATCCGTTTCTTAATGGTTATACACAACAGAAAAACGCATGGATACGTGGAAAGGTAAACTTAAACATGGGGTCGGGGGGTTTGTCATAAAAGGAGAAACACAACATTAATTTGACTAATCTCCTGCACTGGGTTTGAATGTATTCCGCTTTAGTAAACACTGCAGGGAGACTGGAGTCTTCAGAGCAGGGAGACTAATGTCACTGCAGTTACTAATTTTGCAGTATGAACTAATCCCCCATGCGCCGGCGTCCCGCATTTTATCAAGTGCGCCACACTAAATCGGCACAATCCGCAGCCACCATAATCGCGTCTGTCAAACCAATTACAGCACCTCTTCTGGGACTCCCTGTTACTCATATTATTGCTTTATCCAAACATTTACCCAAAACAAATAAAATACACGCATATCATCCCTGCCGATCTGGCACTGCTATTAGCCAGCAAGTCATTCTGTTAGCATGGGATGCTAATTTCTCATTAGCGTGTTGAATGGTTTTGAGATGGATCTAAATAAACATTATTGAGAAACAAAACCTATAACACTATAACAATTTTGGTACTGTTCTGAAAAGCAACTGAGGCCGAACCTGGTTGGATTGTCATTCCATTGCAATCAGCAACCCAGACAAGGGTGTTTACAGTACAAATAAGTGGCTACTAAGCTACTCAAGTTAAAATGCTAGTGTGTGCATGGCCAACTGATGTCACAGAGTATCCAGAGTCCATCAGTTAAAGGCAATAATCTTTAAACAAACACATGAAATCCCTGCCGGACATTTTCGCATTAGCGAAATTAAAAGTAGCTTAACTAGCTTGTTCCCTGGACTCAACTAAGAAACGGTGAAGTGTTATTTCAAAAATAATATAACTAGTGATAGAGGTTTAGCTCATGCTGCAAATAAAATATGGACTGAAGATATTCAGATCAGACTGGACAAACGATCACCAAAACAAACACTTGCTTGGGTATTTAAAGCTACCAATTGCCTTTTTACATATATAATTTTTTTTTCTTTTTTTAATGAAAACCATTATTCCGTGTAAAACATTCCTCCATGACACTCCACTCAATTGCCAAATAGAGTTTAGCCGGTCACTGAGTGCAACACTGAAAGAGCCCTTTCGAAAGCAGTCACACGAGAGCCGTTACAGAAAATACACTCGACAGAAAAACGATACGCCTCCGTGAATGTCCTCCACGGATCGCTCGGTTTCATCTGGTTCTTGGAGTGACCCGTCCAAGACGAAAGACCCTTGCAGGGATCGGGCCTGGGCCACCTCGGCTGAGCAGCACAAAAGCAGACAAAGGAGCCGTAACCCTTAGCCATGGCCCAAGCCCTCTTCCTGCGTGGTCGGGGAAGCTTCTGCTGTTTATCACTTCCAGACCTCGTTGAGAAAGACCACCGACAGGAAGGGCCTCTTTTTTGTCACCCGCCCTTCCCTTCTGTGAGGTTAACTGTGAAAGTCTTGGCAGGATATCGTCCTGCTAGCGAGTCGAAAAGGAAGTGTGCGCAAATAGAGTCGCAGCCGGGGCAAATTTAACGGTACGGTGTCCCCCCAGCTTTACCGCCCGCCCTGCTGTCGTCTGTTAGCCCTGGGGCCTGACGGAAGCCAACTGCACTGTCTCTAAAAAAGTGACATGGGACAGCATGATCTTCTGTGACGACAGACTGCAAGGTGCAGCTCAGAAAGATCTTTAAGGATTATCACCAAGTTGAACCGGCGTATGGCTCGCACTAAATTTTTACAAGTGATAAAAAGAGTTAAAAACGATAATGATAATAATAATAATTCTAAAAAAAAAAAGTAACAAAAAATTTAAATTTACCAACAGGGAGAAAAATATTTACGAGATTTCACAAGATAAATAATGAAAATGTAATCATTTCCAGGTTTATGTAATGCAAGAATACCTTTACAAACGTATTTGTGTAGAAAGACAATATACCTTTCTGGCGATTTTCCAGCAGAATGGTATCTGGTGAGCACCAGCCTTCTGCCCGACGCATGTCTTCATAAAGGATTCGAGCAGCTTTTACAGTGTGAAGCCCTTCAATGAGACAAAGCCCTCTAGAGAGCGAGTGAGCGCTTGACTCGCATTCCTGTTGGCCGCACCGCTCTCCATCCCTTGACGTTTCCGCGCTAATCGCTTTAGTTTATCCCACTCGGCTGTGTGTGAGGCAGATGTTTGTCAGGACACAGCCATCCCCCGCAATTCACGTTGCACTAAGTAAGATTAACCACTTTCTCCCCCCCCCCCAATGTCCTAATTCCTAATCCTAGAAAACAGTGGATTGTGGGGGGGTAAATGGAACACATCAAAGATCCCCCCCCCCCATACAAGTCTAATGCAGTACAAATCGGGTAACACACACATGTAAGCTCACGGTCGTATAAGCAATATGCAGTATTAACAAAACATGTGGCAAGAAATATTATGATGGAAACCATTTATTAATAACTATAATACATCACATAAAACAGCCAAAGGTCATTGTACTATTTAAACACCCCCTCATTAATAAATAAGAACGTCTAAGTTGCCCCCCACATACCCCCAAAGCATGCAGACAGTCCTGCAACTTGTAATGTTATAACCGATGAATTTGGGACCGCCCCTTCCTCTTCCCTTTTCCTGTGTCGACGCAAAAAGCACAACATGCGTTAACGCTGCCCAAATGAAGAGGCATCACAGTAAGCTTTCATTCAGCCGTCTCTAAATCAAATCATGGTGCACGTTTATTTAGCTTAGCACGGCTAAGACTTTGGCGCCAATTCAACTTTCTTCCAGCAGCTGAAATGAGTACAAGCCGTGAGTCGTCATGCAGCCATTGGCGGGGACGATTTCAAAAGCCACGGGGAGCGTCCTCAGACAACATGGATGCAACGGGCACACAGTACTTGTCTTATTAGCGAGGCAAAGCTGTCCATTCATTTGTTCTCTTTGACTTGCATCTTGTCGAGCGTAGCTACGACAAATTAGAGCAAACTAATCATTACTTCATGCAACAGCTATTGTCTGAAGTACTTAATCATCTTCTCCACAGCTTAGAATTTAATTCAGCCTAGAACTTTAGAGCAGTTTTCCCAAAAGGAACCCTAGACTTTTAATGATGGATCAGAAGTTGCATTCAAAATCTAGGTGCCTATCGTATACTCAAGAAACCAATCAGATGGCTAGCAAGTGCCATATTGACCATGAAGCCCTTTGGAATCCTACAAAAATCTGGCTCAATCAACAACCTCTTGAAAACCATGACCGATTTTCATGCAAAACAGTTGGACACCAACACTAACAACCTCAGGACATATTTCTTAGTTAGAAATATGTTTCACTGTAATTTATACAGGAAATACCACATATTGAAGACTGGACATATCTTGGTCGGACACAAATTTGATCAGACAGAAAGTTCACAAAGTTACAAAGTCACAAAGTTGTTTTGTACTCAGTAGGCCTTTCTTCTTCTACCAAAGTCTGAAAACACGGAACGCTCATCCTGATTTTTGAAATGGTGACCACGCGACTAACTATGTGTGATTACTGCTCAGCTGGCTGTGTAGGATGTAGAGGCAGTGCGTAGTCCTAAAATAAAAACAGCCCATGTCGAGTTTTGGATGTCTGGCTATCGGTTTACTCTTCCACGCAGACAGGATCAGTTATTATCAGTTAACAAACACACAAGCCTTGATGATGGTGAAACTGGCACATCCTGACAGCTAACCAAACCAACAAACCAGCTACACCATCTAGATTCAAAACATTTCTTACTCGGTGTGTTCTGCTGTGTTCGGTCTCGTCCTTCGATAAACATAAAAAATGTAAACACTGCAGGACAGGATAAATATTTTGTCTTGCGCCATGGGTGTTAACCAGACAGCTACGTTTAAATCAAGGCTCGACAACTTTACTCTCCCCTTAAGAAGGAGCCTTAAAGTGTCACACTTATGTGCGCCATCAGTAACAAATCCAATTAAATATGGAGCTTTAGGTAGAGAAAAAAATAAAGAAATAAAAACACAGCTTCTCCATCTGCTGACATTTCGGATCACATGCTTGCGATCACTTAGCCACTTATACGTAAGGGCTTGATATCTCTTCCCAGTGACACGGCTCATCTGCTCCCTCAAACCCAAAAGCAATGTTTGACATTTGGTAGTCAGGAGGCACAGCTTTAAGAAATGAAAAAATAATGAAATAAAAAGTACACCGTAGGTGAATTTGCAGGTCTGGGAGACGCCCCTGCCTACCACCTACCCCCCACCTTCAAAATGGTAGCACAAAGGCTTAAGCTGTACGTACCTGTGTGAACGCCAAGCTTTGTGCGCCTCCAGTCCCCCCCTCCCTTCACATATCACGTGGGGAACGTCCCTCTGTGGGCCCCCACCACGGACTACGTCTGTTGGAACTGAAACAAAGACAAGGCAAGACATTAGTCCGGTAGGCAGTCTGCACCAACCTGGCCAGATAATCATGGATGACTGCGGCTTCTCCAGAACACAGATGTCGTCTTCCCGTAGGCCAAATGCTCCACACGGTCCGCCTGACAGCAGCTCATTACAGGTCAAACCCAATTATGTCACGAAACAGCTTGACGGTACCTTCCCAAATGGTCAGGTACTCGCTCCCAAAGTTCAGCAGGAGTCGAAGACGTGCTTTGAAAAAGGGTTGCGCTCCGCGTGACCGTGAGAATCGCCATTGAGGGTGACACTGGCCTGTCACTGGACCTTATCTGCGGAGCTCACAACCCAGCCACAGATAGACTGATAAGCCCGTAAACGGATGACTTCTCTTTTACCCGGACCAACGGCCCCTGCTGAATTAACTGGCAAGAGCATGACACGACCCCGTGCCCGCTGCCCCTAACGATGTCGCCGTGCCAGGGAGCCTCTAGGTGATACCAACATCCAGTCTTCTTGGCCAAGACACAAGCCAAACACCCATCAGGTTTTAAAGACCTCCACTCCATCATAACCGAACTGATTAATCGCTAAAGACAAGCTTATACATATATGTTGATACACACTGATAAAAGATTATCAGACACCAGAATTAACAAATCACAATAAAAAACTGGACAAAATACAAATACGATAACCAACACGCAATTGGTCCACCCCAAGGTACAACGCTTCAGCTGCAGTCCCCGAGAGTGCTGTAGTCGACCTCTACACGGAGCTGTGATCTCCAGAAGGCCCAAATCATATGTGAAGTTCACAGTCATATCTCCCACCTAAGGGGGACAGCTTGCACCCAACGCTGAAGGCATTTCAACCCTCCACTTCTTGCTATTCACGAGTGGGAGTGGTTCCATTCATCCGAGACTCCGAGGGCTAAATCCAGCAAAACCACATGGCCAAGGCATGACATTCCTTTTGCTGGAGGACACCCTCCTAAAATCCTGAAGGGCAAGTATCTGCAGTCAAGCATTCCCAACATCAAACGAGCTAGGAACTATAGTGAAGGGCCAAACCATTCACGATATTTTGCCCGGGACGTTTAACATGGTAGCCATGCCGTATGGCTTAACACGCTGGTTTTACAGATAAAATCGAGCGTGGATAACAAGGGGATTTCGTAACACGGCCTCACATATGTATTTACAATTACCGCATGATCGAGGTGTGTGACATTCAGTATAGCTATGCACCCAGTGCCTTAATGTCACCAATAATCAAGCTAGAAATGTATCATGGAAATCAACAGCATGTGCACATTTTAAAAAGTAAAACTAAAATAAAAATAATAATAATAATAGCTGACTTAAGGTTGCAACATCTATTGGATTCCTTACTTTAATACGAAATGACCCATGTTAAGTGATCCTTTCAAAACTACCCAAGTTAACATATCAAATAAAAAAGTACACAGTTACAAATAGGCATCTATTGTGAGAAACGTAGACATTTTAATTACGTACATTCATCATTTGGATACTTGAAATTTTGTATATATGTATAGGCAGTTGAAGTACCAACACTTCATGAATATTCCTCTCCCACAAATACAATATTCCAATATGCAGAAATGACAAATCAGCGAAACAAATATTTATGGGGAAATAAATGTACTGGAAAATTAGTTTCTGGTGACGCAGTTTAGTTTGCTGGCAAATCTGGATGGAAGTAAACAAGAGCTACAGACAATTAATGCTGAACGGGAAGACGAAACAAGGCTGAGTGCCCATGAGAATGTACTTATATGCTTGCAGCTACACTAACACCTTCACGGTCACACTAATACTGCTGAAAGGGGCTGAACTTGAGGGCTGCACTCGATACGGGGCCAAGACTGTGCGATCTTTCTCCAGAGTCAGCATACAGCTAGCATGTCAGCGATGCTGTAACCGAGGGACCTCCCTCCCGAAAACACGCATCTATATCAGTTGTGTGCGTGGAGCCAGGAGCCATCAGCGTTTTCCGAGTACATTGCCGGGTACTATTCAGCCGGTGGGAGTGTGGACCCAAACGGCCAACCCGAGAAGAGACACTGAACGAGCGGCCCAGACCTGGCGATGCGGTGGACACGTCATGTGATCCATAAGGCTCCACCCATGATCCCCTATAAATTAATTGCACGGGGCGGGTCGAGCCCCCCCCCCCCCCCCCAAGCCGTGACTGCGGCGGAAAAAGCGTGGCTGTAGCGTTATCCGCCCACGGCAGAGAGAGAGATCTTGGCCACCAACGGGCATCTCGCACGCCGGCGCCGTTCACCCAAGTCCTGTGGTTAGATTAAAATGCCACGGTCGGCAGTCCTGTGCAATGTTCTGGGGAAGAGGGGTGGGGCTACAAACGAGCGTGAGGTGAGCGTCAGATATTGGGGGGGTTGGCTGGAGGGGTTACTATCCGCTGTCTGAAGAGCGCCGCTTCCCTGGCTCACCGTGCCGTCTGTTCTGCTCCGGCGATCTGGCTCCCATGCCATTAGAAAGACGAGGATGAGCATCATGAATGAGAAGACGCCCCCCCCCCAGACTTGGAGAGCCCCCTTAACCGCAGTGCTGGGTCGGCAGCGGGCATTTCATGGCCCCTGTCACCAATCTTCATTATGGGAGAGGGGGGCATAAACGGGGGCTCGGCCCTTTAAGCCGAGATGCCCCCCCCCCCCAACACACATACATACACACACACACACACACACACACACACACATTACTCATAAGCTGTTTTTCCCAGGGTTGTGAAAAATCGATGTGCTCCACGCTGCAAACAGTTCATAATGACGAGAACGGGGGGAGGGAGAGATGGGGGGGGGTGGAGACAGACTGCAACAAAATTGATTTGTTTAAGTACAATAACGGGGCTCTGCGGCATCTCGTTCTGCAGCCCTGGTGTCAAGACAAAGCCCGCATGTCATGGCAAAGCTACACAGGCAGACGGCAGGCAAATGGGAAGTACAAAAAAAAGAAAACGGTGGCAATTCGGCCGCAAGAATCCCCCGGCGGGGGGGGGGGGGGGGGCCCGACGGAAAACGGCGGGGGATGGCCACCGGGGGGCGGGGTTGGTGGGGGAAAAACGGGAAGGGAAAAACCCCCCCACCCCGGGGGGCGGCGT
>JAODKC010000045.1:8558095-8573634 GCA_026777985.1 Mormyrops attenuatus
CCCCCCCCCCCCCCCCCCCCCCCCCCCCCCCCCCCCCCGGGCGGGGGGGGGGGGGCCACGACAGGAATACTGCGGGCGATGAGAAGCGTCGTGCGGGTTTGGTGGGATAATAACGGAATGAGAAAATCCCCGGCAGACGAGGTGCGAGCGTTCAGTGAGTGCAGGCGGCATCGCGGTGCTCGGTGTAATGTCATCGTGAGCCACCGGGCATGCGCAGGCACACACACACACACACACTCAAACACACAAGCACACTGCGGAGGTGAGGAGCTCCATGCACAACGTGCGTTTAGACACACACGTTGAAACAGGTAGGCGATGATATCATGCATCTGGCCGGCCATCATGAAAAGGCGTGCTCATAAAGTGGCGATGTCATGCCATCATGCTCATAAACCGGTGATGTCATGCCATCGTCCTCGATGGATGTTTTTCCATCGCGAGGCTCTCTCCTTCCTTTATACCCTTGACAACCGCCACACACAGACGTAAACACGGATACCAGCCTGATGGTGGCAGGGCTTCACAGAAGCGGCATGCTCTTTTTCTGCTCTCTCCCTCTGCTGCCGGCCGATTTCTGAGCACAGACACACACACACACACACACACACACACACACACACACACACACACACACACACACACACACACACACACACACAAATTAAAAGGGCTTGAAATCACTAATGCAAGACGCACCATCAGAGCTAGATAACGGCGGCCAGCCCCCACCCTCTACAACTCCCCCCGCCCGAGGCCCCTGAACCCCAAGCCCTGTCTCCTAGCGCCTCTGCGGTCCAGCTGGCTGGACCTCCACGTGCCCCCTTCCTGCTCTGCACTGCAGGAGGTCTCCTGGCTTAATTGGGTCCTTGTGGAATCAGACACCCCCCACCCTAAAGACGGGCAGCATACTCGCACTGTGCCCGCCTCCCACCGTAATAAAGTGGCCCTTGGGCGGTCCTCAGCCTCTTGTGAAGTGGCCCTCACAACCTCCCCTACTGCCCCCCCCCCCCCCTTAGGTATTCTCCAGCCCCTTTTCAAGTGGCCCTTGAGGGTCTCACTGCCCTGCAGACTCGCTGGGATGGATCCCGAGGGACTGAGAAGCTCACACCTTAAACTCAGCCGGGAACAAGCAACACAGAAACAGCCTCGACCCAACAACCTGGCAGCCAATTCTAAAAACCATTTTATAACCGTTTCTAACCAGACAACAAACAGATTATTGTAAACTAATATAAAGACAACTTTTGTCATTCGTATTTTTTAAATGGGTGGGTGTACTTAATCCAGGTAACTTATCAAACAGTCCAAGCGCAAAACAGCAAAAAATAAAAAGAACAGTGCCTCAGCGGGTCAGGACTCTGCACCGTCATCGGAAGGTTGTCGGTTCAAATCCCAGGGTCAGTACCATGATTTCATCATTGGGTCCAGTTGCCCCAGGGGCTGCCTAACCCAGCTTTCTCAAGTGTATGCCTGTTAAATGCAAGGAATGCTATCCAACGGCTGTGTCAGAAATGCATCGACTCTAATGCTGCAGATTTCCAGGAAAGATGCGATCCGGGCTGGTGGAAGCCATGCTCATCTTCTGGGCAAAGCCATGCGATTCAGAAATGTTGGGAAGAAAAGGGGGGGATATATTTCCATCGCACAAGGCCCCTGTGACCCAGCAATTACCGCTGTACGGGGGCCTCCCCCCCTAACCTCTAAGCAAAAGTTAACCTCAGTGACTCCATTCACTCTGCTTCCTGTTGTTGACAAGCTGAAGACATCTAAGGTAATCCCAGATGTGTATCTTGGCTTCGGAAGATGTAATCTGCAAACGATACGTCCATCCAAACAATGATATAGCCCACAAAAATGAAAAGAAACTTTTATACTTTGCTAAACATACAGTATATACACACACACGCACGCATAATGATATAATCACAGTCAATGATGTCGTTGTCCATGACAAGAAGGATGTCGTCAGTTTGGAAAGAGTTATTCATGAAGTGAAGATTAATCTCAAAGTGAGACACACAGTGAGACTACACAGTGCAGTCAGGTCCCCGCACCAACACCCAGGTAGTTTCTGTGCGCTCTGTTCGTTTCGCAGTCACGTCCACAGCACCCCACGTTTACGCCGCACCTCTTGAGATTGCCCGCCACCCCCCGTCAACGTGCCACGAAATGTGCGTGGAAGAGGGCACCGAACAGTTTCCCCCTTTCCTGCCATTCCCCGAGACGCACCGAGGCATCAGCGCAGTAATTAAACACCTGTTAGTTCTCCTGGGCTCAAATGGCGAAGGGGACAAATCGCAGTCCGATTTCCCGCGCTAACCCAGGTAATTTACTCCACGCTGCGCATGCTACAATGTCTTACTTATTCAGTGAGGAGAAATAAAACTGCACCTCCCGCATGAAGACACAAGGCTTGTTTCATCTCCCATGTGGAAAATTCACAGGCCGAAGTCCTCGAGATCCTCTGTCTGGTCCTTAGGTAATTGGAAATATTATAGGATTTTGAAGTTAGCCATTTAAGAAATTTAACTAACCCCAGAACAATGTGCTCTTTCGAAATGTTAACATCTTCACCCAAAGTACTTAAGTGTAGGATGACAATTAGCTTTTCTTTTTCTAACTTGAAAAAGAACCTTAAAAGACTTTACAGAACCCTCTTAATTTAAAGCTGATGTCCCAGGGCACAGAGGCCCCTCTGCACCGCCTTGGATCACCCCCCCCCCCGAACCACTGTGAGTTGAAGCAGGCTGGGCATGCAAGTGCAGGAAATGCAAGGCAGGCTGCAGGCTGCAGGCTGAGGCCAGAACTCTGCCAAAGAGAGAGAGGGCGCTCGCCATAGAGAAGTGAGAGAGACAGTCGCCGGTCACAGGGGCCATCCAGGGTTTACATTGGTAGACAGGTTCCGGTGCCATGGAAACACGGAACTCAGCTGACCACAGCGGCTCAGGCCGCCTCCCTCCCACACACACGGCCAATCAGGGTCAGCCTGAAGGGACCACATGTTCCTGCACTATCAAAACAGCCAGGGGCCATTCTTAGATTTGCCTTATTTGGAAAGAAACAGGCTGCTTTGAAACTGATATTTACATCAGTGCATTTCACAGGAACACCTAGAACGGGTCTGAGGGAACAGCTTGTTACCCCGCTGAAGACACTTCAGTAAATCATCATAATTTTAAAAACCTGCAAGGTAGTTTTTTTATGCGAGTTTTACTTCCAGAAATATCCGGCAGGCGTTTAAAACTGAGGCAGGTACAAGGATTTAGAGCGAGGTAGAGAGAGATGGGGGATGGAATGCGAGGGCGGGGGGGGAGCAGCAGATAACACACACTCCGACGGGGCCTGAACTCTACACTCCAAACCCTGCTCTGACACCTGAATACTGTAAACACTCAAGGGCGAGTAGACAAAGCGGCACACTTGGTAAGATGTTTACTCAAACAGTCCCCATAATAACTTATTCATCTGTTAACTGCTGGGCGGAAAAGGGCTGGAAATTTTAAGAACTTCACTGGGGGGAGGGGGTTGTTTGATAAACTGCATGGCTGCCTTAAGGTTATGGCTGTACTCTACATTAAGAAAATGATATACTGGTGTACTTCATTTTTTAACAGTTTCAATCATGTCTTCTACAATCATTTGTTTATTATTAAATGTGTATTAAATTTCCTGGGCCTCTGTGTGTTACGTCTCTGTACCCAAATCAGGTATTCGGCTCTGCTGAGTTGCACTGCCCAACGAGAAGACAATCAGTCGAGTCCGTGGGACCTGGAGGGAAGTCGTCCCCGAGGCCTCAGAAAAGCAAAAACACTTCGGAAGGCTCAACGTGGGCCAGAGAGCTCATTTCAAATTAATCTAAACCGTTTGGTTTTTTAAAAAGCGATCCAAACACATGCTGTTCAGCGAACTTTGTGTTTTATGCTAAATGGCATCAATTACTGAGCTGAGGGTATATTGCAGTGCACAGGGGGAACATCTCAATGAGACGGATTTCCTTTATGGAGACGGCGCCGCGAACGGGTCCGAGTCTCCGTTCCGCACCAGCACGGGGGTCGCCTCACTCCCACATCTAATGAGCCCAGAAGTGGATTAGGCTGTCGAGTACACGCCGCTCTCAGTTTGTCCTCTATGCGAACAGGCCAGCCTCCACGATGCAGGAGAAATCGCCAAGCGAATCAGCTACTGCAGTCTGCAGAGGTTCCAGTCAACTGCTAAACACCTCTCATAGTTCTTCAACCAGTGAGGTAAGAAAAGAAAGATGGTTATAGGGAGAGGGAGAGAGAGCGAGTGAGCGAGCGAGCAAGAGAGACTAGCCCTGTTGTTCGAAACAAAGGCTGAAGAGCAGTCCGTTTTTTGCAAGGAGCAATTTGACGAGCACACTATCTGTTTAGCATAAATTAAGTTACTCCAGGTTCCCTATGTGTACATTTGTAGAGAAAGTTCAAACTTTATTAAATATCCTGCATACGCACAATCCCTCCGAAATACATTTATTTAAATCTACCAAGATTTCATGTGTAGCCTGGAGGAAAAAAATTATTATTATTATTTTATTATACAGGCTTATTTGTCTCAGAGGTATTCTTAAAAATGCACAAAATTCTGAATCAGATGAGAGGGTCCAGCTCCTCCCTAAAAGGATAATTAGTAAGTTCCCCCCCCCCCAGACGAAGGAGACACTCTCTCTCCACAGTCAGCTGACCACAGAAAAAGGTCAACCACTATACTCCGGCCTAGAATCCCAGTCCAAGCTATCCCAGCAACATAAGTGCGTGCACCTCCCATCCTGAACAAGCCATGAGAAGGCTCAGCCACACATGACGGTGACGTCCACAAACGACTTCATGCCGTCTACTAGTCTGCAAAGTGCAGGAGCCTCAACACAGAAACAGACAGAAAGTGATGCTGGAAACCTTCGAAGTGGAATTTTCACCCCTCATGCGTAGAACAATAGACGTCTGGAATGGTTTCTGTCTAAAACAATTGCAGGATGACATCGGCCTGACAGCGAAAACAAAAAAAAAAACACAATGCAACAGGATTTATTCAGCAGACAGAAGAAATATGCTTTAAAAAAAAAAACAACAGGGTTCAAGTCCAACACTCCTTTTCCTTTCCGTCATACCTTTTACGTGTTTTGGAGACTTTTCCGATGGCTGTTGTGGAACATAAGGACTGGAGAGAGTTTTGAAACTACCGCAGAGGCACACAGCTTCCTAGCACTGGCTGACTAGTAACACGAGCCAGCATTAACGATTGTCATTACTTTGCAAGATACCGGAGGATACGGCTGTGAAAACGCAAGTGTGTAATCCACATTCAGAGCCACACCGAGAAGAACGGCTCCTGCTCAAAGCGCTTTCGAGTTTTAGGCCTCGAGCATAAACCATAACGTTACAGGAGACGAGCGAGACTCTCTTACTGCAACGGTGAATGAACACCACTGGTAGTGGACTCAAAACACGCAACATCTCAGTGGTCCACTAATCCACCCATCCAGCAGGCTGCCAGTTTCAATCTCAGTGAGTGACAACAACTGGTTAGGTGTGGAGAGACTGATCCCATCTGCTCCAGAGACCTTCTCTCACTGGATGACACCAAAGCCTAGGTGTTTCTGGTTCTCCAAAAAAACTGAAATAAAAAGAAAAAAAAAAAAATTGCGAATCTGGCCCTCAACAAACAAGATCAACATCTTCCGGGCTTTTCCAATCCGCCACTGCTCACTTGACGCTCATTTCCCGTTTAGAAGATCTACTGTTGGCTAGGTCACATCCGCCAATCCCCACGCCATTGCCCTACTGACACTGCCTTCCATTGACGTGGAGAGGGTAATAAACGGAGCTCTGCAGAGAATGCGCTCTCTCCGCCGTGCTTACGAAATCTCTCCCCAGGCTGCGGGGGTGGGGGGGGGGGGGGCACTGCACTGCAAGGAGACCTGGGAAAGGGCAGGACTGGACCAAAGTGCAGAAAATACGCTTAGATTTCGAACGATATCTCCATGATCATCCGTAAAATGTCCACAAACGGTCATCTCATGAGGAAAATGGACTCGTTTTATATCGTTTCATTTTTATATGTCCATGGGGGGCAGTGTGTGTAGCTCAGTGGTTCAGGGGTCTGTGACTGTGGCCGGAAGGTTGCGAGTTCAAATCCTGGGGCCGGCAGGGTAATCACATCGCCGCTGCGCCCTTGAGCGAGGCTCCTAACCCCAAATTGCTCCGCGGACGCTGGCTGACCCCGTTCTCTAATCCTCAGTCGTGCACTTTTTTTGGACAAAACCTTCTGCTAAATAAATAAACGTAATGCAGTACGAGAAGGTTCTCAGCGTAAAGCTTAATGTCGGTTTCAGCGGGGCTCGTTTTCCGAAACTCTCTTACTGCCACACGTGTATCGGGAAGTCGCAGCGGACAGCCCAGTTTCGCGTGGTCAAATCCTGATGGAGGCTTGGGAGCAGCACGGCTTCAGAAAGACGCCGTCTGGCTAACACGTCTCCTCCAGCAGAGAGGCATGATGGGGGCGAGCTGCTAAACATCACGACTCCATCTCTGACCTTTTCACAGCGGTATCCGCTCTAACGACGATCGATGGCTCGCTCGGCGGAGGGAGGATGTCTCGTACAAACAAACCGACAAGGCTGAATCACTAATGAATTAAGACGGTTACAAAATATTATGACCTCATCTTAACCTGGAAACCAAACAATCACGATGCTTCGACAGCGTCTCTGAATCCAAGCGAACACTTCATCAGCCCTTGACACCGCGGACAGGATGTGCTGCTGTTCATTCAGATTCGCTGTTAAAATGATGGATTAAAGTAATAGGTCTCATGCTGGGGCTGAAGGGAGGACGCATTCAGAAGCTTGATGGGTGATACAAGAACCACTACAAACAAAGATGGTGAAAGAAACAAAAAAAGGTTGAAATAATTACATGGAGACATACTGCTGCACTCTGGGAGATTTATCTTTTTCTTCGTTAATTATGTTTTCAGATAGATCCTTAAGCTGGTTTATTAGTCAAAAAATGCCCCACTCGAATCTCACTGGTGGTTCCTTTTTAATTAATTTCCACCCACCATAGCGAGAAAAAAGAGAGAGAAACAAGGCGTGCCCACCCTGTGCAGAAAGAGACTTTTAGGGGAAGCTCTGATTAAATCAAAAAAAAAATAATGAAAAAAATAGAGTCTCCACAAATTACTAATTCCTCTGCCAGATATGATCATCTTAAGGTTGCAAAATGATGACTCTGATATTTCATGTGCCACCAAAACACAGAAAGTGCTCTGAATTATTGATGGTCCTGGTGCTGGGAGACTTTTAAGCAGTCATGGCGCTTTTATCAATCATTCATGCGGTTTCCACTGAAAACACTTCAGTCCTCGAGTATCAAATCGCTCTTGAAGGAGGTGGAGAACATGCACACAAAGATCTCACTTCAGTTAAGGGGCTAAATATGTTGAGGGAATACTCTCCAGACGATTAAAGATATTATGCTAACGTGGGAAAACCCACATTATTTGCAGCTAAATAACAATCTAGAGTCTGATAATGAACAGTTTAGATACTGCAAAGGATAATACATAACACCAATGCATTATATGCAATTTAATTTCAAATTTGCAGATTCATATTAAAATGGAAAGTCATTTTGTGCAGGGTGCATGCATGCCCCCCCCACACCTCTGACCAGGATAAGCAATTTGAAGACTCAGGGATGGATATTCAAATACAAACCCTGAATTCGGTTAGCCTAAGAGGACAGATTTTAGCAACAGGATATTTGAAGGTTACCACAGTAAAATACCTCCTTATCTAATAAGAGCGCAACTATTTCACAGCAAGTTTTCTGTCTGGCTCCACTCATGGAATGGGGCTCCAAGACAGCCCCAACAATTCTGTCATGTTTGGGTGTGCCCCACGGCACCCTCCTCGCCGCCTTTATAAACTCGGCTGCAGTGGAAATCGCCATGTTTTGCAGAAATCGCCCGCTTCCTGGGGAGGCCGTTTCATCTGATCATCGCAGGAGAGTCTCGCCATCAAAAGGGGAAGTAGAGATTACACTGCAGAGTATGAGATTAGCAAGCCACGGCGGTCTCCCAGGCCTCAAGACACCTACGTTTGTCTGTACAGAGGCCAGGTGAAAAAAAATACACAAGTCCTTGCAGCCGCAGGTGTGTCGTCTTCCTTTCCTGGCGGTCTACCTCCATTCCCAAACAAAATGTTGTCAAAAGCTGATGCTTGATACAACACAGAGGGTGAGAAATGCGCCTGCAGTCTGTGGGAGTGTTCCCCTCCCTTCTACAAAGCTTGTGATACAATTGTCCCCCCCTGGACAATAGATTTCTGAGGCAAGAATGAGGGGATTATTTGATTCAGCTTCTAGTCAAGTGGCCGATTCATCCAGCAATCAATACTAATCAACCAGCTTGGCAGCTCCAGAGATATCAGACAGGATTCAAATCTCATACAACAGAAAGCGGCTTGCATATCAAGATTTAACCTGGAGGTGAGCCCACACCCCCCACCCCCCCAAGTCTTTGATACAAAGCACAGATCTCATTGCAATATCCTGGAAACAATTCATCTGTAGGACAATGTCAGAGGCTCAGGGGTTCCGGGGAAATCCTCTCTCTGGTCCTGGAGGATCTGCTACGACACGGGCCTTCGCGCTGGAGTGAGACCCGAGCTTTCAGCTGTGTGATTCGGACACGGGAGGCGGCCCCTCTGGCAGTCACAGAAGTTTTTGTTTGGCTGTGTAGGCCTGACACCTCCTTGTAGGCTTAATACAAGGAACTTGACAGTCTTGGGGCAAGGGTAGAGTACAAGAAAAAGCAAGGCTGGTGGGGTCAAAGAGTCTTCCGGGGGTGTCTGGAGTAAGGAGGCATGACTGCCAGACACGGGGGCAGCCAGTACGTCGGTTCACCCTCCCAGCCTGAGGGAAGTCAAGTCTACAATGTCCACACAGATTGGGAGACTCCAGATCAGTAGCTGATAGTCTAAACACTACGTGAGGATGAGACTGCGCCACTACTCTTCACAGGTGGGCCGAGTTCGTGGAGCAATTAAAGGACATGCGAGCCACAGAGTGACTGAGCCAATCAAAAGACTAGATGAGACGATTCCTCACTCATTAGCAATGAGATCAGCACTCGTGAATATTCAGAAACCTGGTAGAGACGAGACGTGCACTGCATCCAGGCGATATTCAGATTGTATAGCTAAGCAACAGAACACAGTAAGTTTGACCACATCTCAGAGAAGGACATGCACGATGGGGGTTTACTATAGCAACCTGAATCAATACAATGATCGAGAGTTAAGGGTTTGCCTGTATTTTTCTTGTATCTATTTGAATGCTATGTTCCATGCATGTTTGCAACCTTCATGCTAAAAAATACTCCAGACCTTATCTCGAGCTCTAAAGTCTGGTTACTTTCATTTACTTCTGAGCAAGATCATACTGGACTAGTCTGCATTTCTGACACTTCACCTCCTCCTAACAACCAAACTTTCTCCTTCATTGTCTAGCTCTCCAAAACGCATAAGCTAGTTGCAACACAAGTGATAAAATCTGGTAAACACTCTGGCTGGGGAAAAAAAGAAGAAAAAAAAAAAACTGCTAAAATAACCCAACACATCCCCTCACCAAGCAGTGAAATTGACACACGGGTGTAAGCCTCTCGCTAGCTCTCACCCGATAACACCCTCAGAAAACACTTCCATCCATTGTTAATGGCGGTGGCAGTGCGAACAAAGTCAATATTGACACAGCCAGTCCTCAGCGCTGTTATCCACTAGGAAAGAACAGGTACTGCCGTAAACGTCTCCACACGTCACCTCCGGAGACAGAGTGCAGTCAGATGACCCAATATGCCCTCAAAACTCCCATTACCACAACCTAAACCCCTGGGGACAGGGTTGCAAGGTCTTGGGAACAAACTGGACTGCGACCAATCCTGAATGCGGGTCATATACAGTCCCCTCCTCCCACTATCCTCTGCTTCAGATAAGCCAGCCAAGCTGGCCTACATGCCCTCTGTGAGGCCTGACCTCACACAAAACTCATTGTTGTCTTGCAAGAGAGACAACTGCCCTTTGGACCTTTTACCGAATTTCCTTTAAGGCCAAATCACGGCTGGCTGCAGACGGCTACGTTAACATACTGGAAAGCCATCTCTGGAAGGAGGGGTGGGGGGCAAGTTCCCACTAAACCAGACAAGGACAGCTCTGGGCTGAGCGGAATTATACAGAAGGAAAGACTCTGACTCATTCCTGTCTGCGACTGACAGAACTTAACGTTTAGTGAATGGTACAGATGTGGTTCTTAAAGCAAGTGACAAAATATGGATGAAAAAAAGTAAGAGGCATCGTTGAATCTTGGGCTTGCAAGTCTGTGTGGGCACCCTCCCTCCCCCCCCCCCGTATCACGGTGGTAATACGTTATTATCCCCGTCGGATAGGTTCCCAGGAGAGGTCAAAGCCAGCTGTGTCAAAACTCTGGACTGGGGCCCAATTAGCCACAGAGATGCTTTTCAGCTGGAAAACTCAGCTTCGCTACATGTTAGCAACACCTCTGAGCTTAGTCCATTTAGATGGCAATCAAGTACTGGGCAACTAGAAGTGCCATGACCACTGTAAAACAATTCATTTATGCTTTAACCGGCATGTTCACGCAAGCTGGCTGGTCAGTTAGCATGAAACCGATCTGCAGAGGGTACAGATAAAACTGCTCATACAGAGGGCGCAGAAAGGGTAGCATAATCATACCGACTGCTCCTCTTTCCCAGAGACCATAACAAACATACAGCATTGATTGCCCAGCAATATTTTGCACTGGGTATACTTTCATTGACCACACATAAATCTGAAAATGGCAACAAAGCTCAGGTATGGAGTAGTACTACTGCAGAGACCTCACAAAGAAATAAAATGTATCCGTTCTTCAGCATCAAGACCGGCTTTGTGGTTGCTATTGCCACTGCCAGATTTTGTCAAACCTTGGTTGAGCAGCCTGACTGTGCTCCATAAACCGATTCCAAATAGTAAAGGTACCCAACAAAACGACAGAGGAAGTAAGTGTGGCTCAATGGTTTGTTTTGACGTTTGACAGCCTGTTTGACTTCAGGAGGTTCTGCAGCTTCTCCAGCTGCTGTGTGTGAGGCTTAGTTCCACCACAGGAAGGTTCACTGGGCTCACACCCCAAAAGATGAAACATCTTCACAAAACATTACCGGGAACAGGGACCTAATCGCCGAAATGGCGGGTTCCAGGTCGTTTCATGTTGCGGTCTCCCATGGCATTGATATTTATGTATATTGAAAGCATTACCACATCCAATCAAACAGCTAAATTCATATTGCCAAGTGCCTTAAGTCTTTTGTGTCCAAGACACTCTCTAGCTACTGTATTACATCCTGCTTACCATGCAAAAATGGGCTGAAACACATTCCTGTCTGAGACGTTAAATTATGTGGACACAAGCCACTTATTTAATCTGTTGTTCCACCAAAAGGAAACAAAAAAGGGACTGCAAAAAGCATTTAGCGTGCATTAGACTGCACGGGCTACTCAGCTAGTTTAAAATGTAACCATTAGTTATTTACTTGCTAGAGCTATAATCAGACTCGAGGGTCACTCTCGGTGGTCAAAGGAAAAACAAAGAATCTACCCTGAGAAGCTGTGCCTGCGGAGGACACGTGCTGTTTAAATAAAGTATCTTTCAGCACTAACGCCGATATTACAGGTACTCTTCCCCCTCCGACAGTAACTGACAGCAATGCACATCGCTCTCCATAGCGACTCTGCGCGCGTCACTTTCAGATGTCCGCCCGCATGCTTTCCTGGCTTCTCGGTACATAAACAAGGCAACTTGAGACATTTATATGAAAACATTAAAACGAACGGTCCGGTCGGGACCAAGGTTACACGTAAAACACACTTGTGTCACGTAGGATTTACAGAGACGGCCGTCTTTAACCCCACCGAGTTACGCAGCGACGACGGCGCTCTGCGAGTCAGATTAGGGGATTGATTTATACCCCTTCATACAGTATTTACTGATTTTTAGGCCACGAAGCAAATTGCTCCTGACGTTCACGTAGTTATCCCACATCGATAACTGTGCTTCACCGGCACCTCATGCTCTGGCATTTCAGGGGGTTGCACGATAGGTACACTAACGGTTTCCAGCTACCTCACGGCGTGAGGTCAGCGGCATGTTTTTCAGATATTTGTAGTCAGTCAGCATCAGTCACTATTAGACACTTTTCGTTGCCGCTGACATGATGGTTTTACAGTACCGTGTGTCTAAAACAGGGGTGTCAAACTCCAGTCCTGGGGGGCCGGAGCCCCGTGTAGCTTAGTTCTTTCCCCGCTCCAACACAAATGATTCAGCTCAAGAGCGACGTGGTAATTAGCACATGGAGGTGAATCAGGTGCGTTAAATGAGGGGAAACCCAAAAATGTGCAGGGCTCCGGCCGCCCAGGACTGGAGTTTGACAACCCTGGTCTAAAAGGTTAATCTCAATCTGTTCAATAATAATAAAAGCAGACAAATATGCTCTTTCTCGTATATGAAAAAATTAAATAAAACTATACATATTAAAAAAGGTACAATTGCACATTGATGCAGGTAATACATTATAATGAAAACCAAGCTAATTATGAAGAAAACACAATCTAATGTCAAGAACACATACAGTCTGAGGTAAAACAGAAAAAACAACCAACTGCACTATAAATCAACGACTCTCTGACAACATCCCTGTTTTAAAATTGAGTTTGTGCTCTGAGAGGACACCACACCACTCAGCAGCACATACCATAATATCCTAACAAACACCCCAACAGGTCTGATAAATTTCAGTCATTAATTTCCTTGCCCAACCCCCTCCCCCAGAGAACTATTATTTACAGTGCAAAAAAACATTGAAATCAGCCAGAAGAATGCTACTGTTAATGAATACATTCCGCATTAAAATGCAGAAGATATTAGACTATCTGCAATGCTAATCGGTGCCTCTTTTTAAAAGGAAACTCAGGGTTCTCTCTGGCCATCTGGTGGAGGTCCTCGGGCTGCAAAGAACTATCAAAACAAACTGAAGCAGGGCTAGCTACAGGACGGGCTATTCGTTTTACTAGGAGCCGACATGGTTCGTGATGCAAATGCAAAACAAAGGCGAGGAAAGAGTTTACAGCTGAACGTAAGATTACCCATTGACAGACAGATCAGATCTCCACGGGGAACAAAAAAAAAAAATCCTTCTCTCCAAGGGGAAATTTTCATGACAGTCTGACAGTGGCCAAACCCTCCTGACGTTTTACTGACAGCTAATGCTTAACCGATATTAACAATGCATCAGTCTTGAAACATACTGAAGAAACGATCCCGTCGATTTTTATCTTGTATGGGGCTGCTCGCTTACCACTAGCACAATGCTACCCACACTTTGCATAGCAGGACTGAGACGAGAATGCAACCAGTGGTAGACTTTATGGTTCTAGCTAATAGTGCTTGCTAAAACGTTGCACTGGGTAGGTTGCCAAAGGAATTCTTCTCAAAATATGCCGTCAAAGCTTATTCGGGGAAAAAAATAATAATAATTAAATACTCATAACTAGTCTTTACACCCTCTAGCAGCAATCTCTAACATAAATACAAAAGATATCCTTAAGGCAATTACATGTCAACATTCTTGAAATGAATGTAAGAAGGAACCGAATATATCAATGACATACAGATTATGGGTGTTATTAACACCAAATAAATATGTCACAGATTTCCTAGAAGCAATTTTAAACATCCCTTCCAACATCCTCCCAATCAACGATCAGCTGATTTAAGTGTACCACTCACAATGCAGATTTAACAAAGAACCAGCCATCTATATACAGGTGGGGGGGGGGGGGGAGGAATTTGCATAATAAGAAGATCACCCTAACCTGCCACTTATCTGCTCCATACAGCTGGGTGTCCCGCGTCACTCGGAACACCATCAACATCCCCGTCACTCAAAACTGGCCGAACACGCACCTTCCGAGGACTGAGGAAATCTTAATCCCACCCCCCCGCACCGCCCCACCAGATTTGTTGGGCAACCAGCATATCTACCACAAACGGTAATAAAACTTCTCTTAGCTGGTATCCTAGATTTCAAGGGACGCCGTTTACAGAGTCTGGCAGCTTGCATTGTATAAACAGCTGGAACAAGATTAACCACAGGGAGACCCAACAGTAGCTCAATAACTGCGATATCTACAAACAAAACTCGTCTTCCTGATGCCCAGGAAAACCCGACACTTCTGTTTAAGGAGTCCTTCTTATTTTTACTGAGTCTGAAGTAAATATGCACAACTTAGCGGAGTTAAACACTGCTATCTTGTTAAATCCCTGACAGCATCCCAGCTACGTTTATACGACCATTAATTTCCATATAAATGAATACTCTACATTACATAAAGGGGTTTTGTTGAAGGAGTATTAGGTGGTGATTCTGTGCACAAGGATGTTCTTAACTACACAAGTAAGTGGGTAGACAAGTCATGCTTTTGTTTATCTTAGTAAAGTGCATCCACTGCTTGTTATATTATTCAGATTGGGCGCGGAAAGTCAGAGGCAAAGTAAAGTGACAATGTAGCTTTTCTGGAGAGCTCTCGCGCCTAAAAACATTAAATCCCTAGCTACAGTCCAAACACACAAAGCTCATTCTTATTTTTGATCTTCTTAAACATCCAGGTTAAACCAGGTTAAAACCTTAAACCTTTCATTTTTCCACTCTAGGAGAAACACTTTCTTCCAGGCTGAGCCAAGCCAAGTGTTTGTCTTCAGATATCCAATCAAATCAGGGTACAGGTTTACACAACTTCGGCACAGAGTAGTACTTAAGCAACATTTTCCACAAAAAAGATGAGCTTTCCCTATTTACCCACAGCAGCCTGTAACTACTTGGGAAACTAAAAATTACCATCCACTGCGTCCACAATAAAAAAATAGTAGTCAGTAGACATTAAAGCATAGACACACAGACTATTGTACAATAGTCAAAAGAATGAAGAAAATCCTTGAAAAACACACAATCATTTTTGAAGGAATTCTTCGGGAAATGCAGGAAAGGCACCCATTCCTTTGAAGTCCTGCAGAACACTAAACGACAGAGTTACCTCTAGCGAACACCACAGACATTACCTTTCTAGTCTAATTAATGTTTACAAAAAGACCGGGGCAATGAGGAGGGGAAAAAACATCTTCATAACAGGCTTGTTAGAAACAAACAAAATTATCACAGCACAAAAGTCGTCTATTTTTTTTTAAGCCAGTAACAAGGCTTTAATCCTCCGTAATGATTTACAAAGTGACAAGTCAAACAGATTTACTGTGACAGATTGAAAAGGTCCCAACACAAATATAATTACCCCTCACGTGATCCAGCCCCCCCCGTGGGGGGCGGCCCCGCCCCCCCCCCCCCCCCCCCCCCCCCCCCCACACACAAAAACCCCAAAACAAAAAAAAAAAAAAAACAAAAAAAAAAAAAAAAAA
>JAODKC010000045.1:8577354-8593007 GCA_026777985.1 Mormyrops attenuatus
CCCCCCCCCCCCCCCCCCCCCCCCCCCCCCCCCCCCCCCCCCCCCCCCCCCCCCCCCCCCCCCCCCCCCCCCGAAATCAACACAAAACCAGCTCTTTAAAAAAAACTGTGCTGCATTAATGTTACACATTTGCCTGGAGAGTTTAAAAGGACTATAAAACCGGCAACTTTCTGGTTCTTGAACTTCCTGGCATGACCCTAACACTTCACTGAAGGAAAAGTTCCAATATTTTCCTGTTTCCGATTGAAATGAATGCAACATTAGTCAGTACAAACAAGACAAAGCAAAAAAAAATAAAATAAAAAAAATTCTCTGGGAAAAACCTTTAACAATGACAGAGGAGACAACACACACACCCCCCCCCCACCCCCCACCCAAAAAATATCACACAGCATCCGGGGATGTTTCAAGTAAAAAAATCAGTTCTTATAGCAAAAGTGAATGAAGTCACGAGATATAGACGTAAGATTAATGGTGGGAGTTTGTAAGGGCAAAGACGAAACCTATTTTAAAAGGGAGATGCCTTTGAGTTAGAGGAGTGCTGGGGAAGAAATTAAAAAAATAAATACTGCCAGGAAAAAAAAAAGCCGAAAGACGACAAAAAGGTGAACGTGGAAATTCCAAAAGCAGGAAAGTGAGACATCATCCATACTAATGAAGCATTCGGATTTGCTGCAGGACACAGAAACCATGACCTGGTCCCAAACAACTAAAACTCATTCGACGTACAAGCTGTCAATCAAAGGGGTACTGGCAAATCAGGTTTGGGAATGCAACAGATTCAAATCCACATATTCTTTATTCACCCAGCATTCTTCAAGTTAATCACACTCCTTTTCAGGAAATTATCGAAATTTCCAGACTTTAATTCCAATGATTTTAACGATTACGACTCTGCTCTCCTGACCCACTTACTGCAAAACAAGTTACATATGGTGTGTAGTTTAATATTCATGCTCACTTGAACATATTTTTCCCAGCCATGAGACCAACTCCTTTTTTTAAAAAAATAAATATTTAGCTGTCCTTTTACTGAACCATACATATAGAAGCCTTTTGCCCTCAACAAAAAAAAAAGTCTCTCTGATGACATGAAACATTTTACTAGGCACTTCCCTTTGTGTATCAAAGTTTGAGGTCTATCCATCCTCCAAATGAGACCCAACAGCCCATCCACAAAGGTCACTCTGCGGTCTCACAATAAAAAAGTTTGCCTAACGGATCGGGGGGACCATATAGCGGGAGTTGGTTTGTCATGGACTTAAGGTTTAAGTGTTTTATTATGGCGCAGCATCATTCCCAGTCTATTAGAGAGGGATAGATTAGATTAAGTGAGATTTAGCTAAGAGGTCCCACAAGGGAAAAAAAAAAAAAAACACACTAGATACTCCACAATGAGGTCAAAACTAATAATGAAGAAAATATATATTGGCTGAATCCAATCGTACACGTGTCTGAGGCTGTTTGCACTGAACCCACCAATAAGAACTAAGAGGCTGTTAATATGACCCAAATGAATCAGGTCCGGTCTCTTTTCAGTAGGAACATGTGGTGGTGGACCTCTCCATGCTCCAATCAGAAGTCACACCTTCTCCAGCATTCGCACCAGAAAAGGGCTTCAAGATACAGCATTACTCTGTCCTCTGCTACCTGTTAGCAGCACTGAATACCTAATACAGTGCAAACAGAATGACTCACACCCAAGTCTAATCATGGTACTTTAAGAGCAATATTTTTTTTTTAA
This sequence comes from Mormyrops attenuatus, assembly GCA_026777985.1. Lineage (NCBI taxonomy): Eukaryota > Metazoa > Chordata > Actinopteri > Osteoglossiformes > Mormyridae > Mormyrops > Mormyrops attenuatus. The sequence goes on from JAODKC010000045.1 coordinate 8,579,099, forward strand.
ATAAGCATATTGTATAACACCACTCAGTGCAATAACAAAAAAGCAAGTTAAACCACAGCTCAATTTAACAGAAATTCTTTTCCCAGCTTTCTGCCATCTCAGACAAACAAAGCTTAGCATATAGTTAAAAACAGTCAAAGTTCAAACGCGTTCCTCTTTATGACGTCATGAATGCTAGTGCCTTGGGGATTCAGACCAATACCGTTTCATGGAGCCTCGGTAACGAGTTCCTTCATCATGATGAGCCCCAGATACACACACACACACACACACACACACACACACACACACACACAATGTAGCCATTTCCTGAACCCAACTCCCATAAATTCCCCCCTCCCTGATCTTACCTCAACACCCCAAGCAATTTAATCCCACAATAGAAACTCCAAATACAATGACAGCCACACAGATTCACATGAGGAAGAAAGGGATGATATTACAATCCATTTTCCCATACTTCACACCGAGAAACACACCAAAATGGAGAATGGTCGGGTATAATACTGTTCATTTACAATCTGTGCTGTTATTTGGTCAATGAATCCGCATTCAATCCGAATTCGCTGTCCTCCTGCGTTTGATTCTCAATCTGCATAGAGACATAATAGGAGAGAGATCGTGGTGAACCGTTATTCATAAACAACGCTCACCTCTCGCCATGTGTTGAAACTTTTTTTTTTTTTAAAAAAAAAGACACCCCTTAAAGTCTTACTATATGAAAACTGAATCGCCTAAGTTACAAATCTCTGCACTACCTACTTATCTTCAACTTTCTGAATAACCCAACACTACTTCCTTAATACAACCATATCAGACTTACCAGCTGGATTAACAAATCAGTCAACTTATTAGCTATACGAATACAACCTAAAACCTGAAATTATACCACTAAATGCCCATTTTATACAGAGATAAGAGAGGTCTCACACATTCTAAAACACAGACACAAAAGCACCATTTTCCAAAATCTATACTGTCACGCAATTAGAGACTTCCTGCTCATGCAAGCCCAACAATGAAAATGAAAGGTTTACGAGACATTAAGAGAACGACCTAAATCTAACCTTCTGCATGCTAACATTCAAATCAAAACATCGAGAGAAAATGTATGTACGCTACCAAAGTTTCTCAGGTTAACACAGCACTCGATAAAATCCCAGTGTGAAGTGAACCACAGGGACACCCCTCATTAAATTCTAAGCAAAATTCCGCAGAACCATTAAGCATCTGACTTAATCTTTATCTGAAATAGAAAATTATAAATTTAGCTGGAGATTAGTAGTACTCAGCAAAAAGCTTTTACAGGTACATTTTTGTTACAGTAGTAGAAAGTGTGTAAAATAGTTTGGGCTGGAATTTACTCTGCAATTTCATACCTCTTATGTGGTTACATTTGTAGATCTATGCTAAAAACTACAGACCACAGTGATAAACGATCAGGGAGAGAAAAGCTACCCCCCCCCCCTTGGATTTTTCCAGATGCATTGTCTGAATCCTCAAAAGTTATGCCTAATTTCGAGTGCCGTGGTCTTGTGGGACCTGCAGATGGCGTTTGGTAAAGCCAAAGGAGAGAGGGGTGTCCGCACGCCTGCCGGGGTAAAACAAGAGCTTAATACCAGTTTAGGCATTTATAAATACTCCTTTGCTTGCTGGCTGTTCCCTTCAGCCAGTTAATAAATGGTCTGCTTCAGCACTGGGCCACACGTGCTGGTGTGCAGATCTCAGTTTCAATGTGCCTTTTGTTTGACTGGTGGTGTTTCAACATCCTCAACTTGAATAGAAGAAGGTCAGCACAGTGCTTCTGCCCTCGGTAATTCAGAAGCTCAACCTGGGGCCCCACTATCGGGGTGGGGGGAGAAAACTTAACTTGGTCCCCCCAGAGACATTCACCATTTCTAAACTGAGGTCCAGCAACCTTATCGTCACCCGAACGACAAACAACACATCGTCTAATGAAGCGCTAAGAATGTGTAGCGACTACAATCACAACATGTAAACAGAGCCTTCCTTAATGATACCTGCATTTGTTTTTAATTACAGGACTTAAACGCTGAGAGTTTTTCATGCACAGGAATTTCCTCCGAATGAAAAACTCTGAGGTTGTCATGCATTTTTTTTTTTTATCGCAACCCTCTGTTCCCCTTGCTAAACACACTATTGGATGCTTAAATTTTTCTCTTTTTTTTCGGAAGACATCATCTGCCACGAAACATTTCACCATGTTAAGCAGGCTACCAGCATGCTTGATCAGGAACATAAATGTAAAGGATTAGATACACATTAATATACATTATTCTGCCCCAGGATATTGCCTTCTATTTCAGATCAAGGTGGAAAAAAGAAAAAGAAAAAAAAATGTTGCACAGCTATTATTTTGACCCCCGGACTGAAAATAAGCTCCAAGCCCACCGGTTTACGTTCGAGTAACAAGGAAAAGACGACTTGAACCTGGACACTTATTGTCATGCAGCTGCTGTTACTATGAATTAACTTCATTTACATCTTGGAAATGAGAAGGCCCGTAGGATTACTCTGAATTCACTCAACACAAACTGCTCCATTTGCTCCTCAATACTGGGACAAAATAGCTTCAATCCACTGAAAACACCTCTCCGTGACAGCCCCCCCCCCCATCCACACACACACACACACACACACACACACACACACATCCACTGTCCCTGAGATTATTTTTAAAAAGCTCCGTCCTGCTGCAATAGAGCATTTTCAAGCAAACGTGAGCCTTGATGTTATGCTAATGGAAAGGATGATCTGTGCTTAATATTTCAAACACTAACGTTAAGAGGAAAGAATGCAAAAGGAAGGCGTGCAAGTTCCGTGTGGAACAAGAGCACCTTAAGCATGCCTTTTAAAAAGGAATAGACACCGTTTATTATAGTTGTTCTCTATTAAAACTAGTTGTTGTTATATTATTATTTCAGTAGTGCTCCTTCTGTAGACCTTACTGCTGCCAAGCAGTCCTTCTGTGAGTATTCGCTCTTTTTTCCCCTCACTCACTCCCTCCCTCTCTCCCTCTCTCTGACAATAGTTAGAGAGCAGAGCAGGGTGCTCTGTCTGGCTTATTTTTTTCCAGTTGGCTGTTCTTTTGCTTCCTGGACAGATGTACTGCAATGAAAGGGAACCTACTCCTCCGGCTTGCCCTAAACGAGAGGCCCTTCAGTCCCAAATGACGGCATATCCAGACAGCAGGAATTTACAGTAATAATTTGTATTAAAAAACGAAGACAGACATATAAAATATCCCACATCGAGCTGCATTGCAGCCCGTACACAAAAATTTAAACTTTGCACACATTCTAGGAATGATCTGGCCCAAATTCCTCCCGGTTTATTTGCTAAAATTCAGCAACACTGTTACGACAGCATGCATGAAAAGCACAACACCGCGGAACATCGGTTTTGCAGTCAGAAACGGTGCACGGAGCCCAGCATCGGATCAAGCGTGTTTTAACTAGTTATTTAGTGACGCCTTATTTTGTCAAGCGAAAAACAAGCAGCCAAAATCGTTTGCGAACTGGAGTAAAATGCTCCAGATTTACAAACGCGGCGAAAATCCACAAAATAATAATTATAATAATAAAAGTGACCCGGACCCACCTCCAGGGCGCCCGGCTCCGGCTGATTGATCGCGTCTTGATTTATTACGCTTACAGGCATAACCTACATAATACGGAGTAGCGCCTCGGACCGTCGAAATGCGGCCAGCGCCGGGAACAACCTGCCTGGATCTCGATCCGGATCGAGGTGCTTTCCCCTTAAAAATAACAGCAATGACCATAATAAAGGCTCCCCGACGCGGCGAGGTCCCGGCTGCTTCTTTAAGTGCTCCGCCACTCCATTGTTGAACAGGATCCTCATCCAAGTAGACACAAAACCTTCCCAGGCACAAGGCGAAATAGGTGTGAAACCAGATACGGAAACAAACGCGGCACTTACTTACGTATCCTATCCGAGCGGAGAGCAAAAGGGGGAAAAATCCCGTGTGTTTTCTGATCTTGTTTTTTTAAATATCTTCCTTTTCCCCCCCTTCTCGTAACAAACACCGAGAATGGACTCAACGTCAGTGGGTGAGTAACTGAATCAACTAGCAGAGAGCACAGCAAGTTGGAGTGTCAGATTACATCGGCTATTCTATTACCGAAGGGCCATGCACGGCGGCTGCCGCCAAAACGCGGCCCGGATTGTCCCGGAGCGGCCCCCCCCGGAATGCGGGGCCACGGCCGGGGGAAATCGCGCCCCGCGTTTATAAGCTGCTGTCCTGGGCTGGCGCCGTTTGGGTAGCGCCGGCTCTTACATGTTAACGAATGACCGCAACTACAGTACCGCCGGTGATTCATTCGTGTCCGATTATTATTATTATTTATTATTATTATTATTATTATTATTATTATTATTATTATTATTATTGTTGTTCTTATTGTTGTTCTTATCGTTGTTGTTGTTTTGCATTTGTACTGACCCACGATTTTGTTTGTTATTCTGTATTTTTCTGCTCCAGAATGTCAGTGATAATATCAATATCAAAATATCAACAGCGTGTGTTTGTGTGTGTGTGTGTGTGTGTATGTATATATATATATATATATGTATATAAAACGACAACTCCGCTATTGCCAGTATAGCTTTAATTACAGCATAGCTTTCTACGGTAAAAAGATTTTGATTGGCTGGCAATTTATTTCAGCGTGTGTCCTTTTTAAGACGACGTGAATACTAATTATAATTATAACCGCACTGGTATTATAAGTGTAATCAGTTCTAGTACAGAATGTGAAGTCTACTACTATTACAAGTACTACTACAACTACTTATAATAATAATAATAATAATAATAATAATAAGATTATTATTATTATTATTATACAGCTAATAACAAGAACAATAATATTAGTCATTTTAAAAACAATAAAAGAAGAATTGGGATGCTGCTTATTTTCAGTCCGAGCACCTTCAACTGAATGAGGACGCCTTAAGTTTGCCCCCGATCCAGCGCAAGGCTGTCCCGCTCTCCGCAGTTTCGGGCTCGCCGCTCTCCGATGGAAAGCTCTGAATAACAAAGACATGTCTGAGAGCAGCAGCGGCGGCGGCGGCAGCGGCAGCAGCGGGTTCGGCTCAGCGCTGACGTCAGGGAACAATGACCGTGCCAGCAGCGCCGCGACACGAGCCCCCGGTGCGGCCGGACTCGGCCAACGGCAGTCGCTGCTGCAAGGCAAGTTCTACAGCTTTGATTATATGGCTAAAACTATGCTGTTTAAAATCGTTATACGTATGCCATATGGGAATACTCGTAAATTTTAGTTTTTAAACTGTATTGAAAATTATTACTTATGTATATTTTACGTTACGTAATCAATAGTTACGTACATTTTAATTTTATTGTATGTAGCATGTAAATATTGTTTACGTTGTCTAAGTATGTCTTTTATATTTGCCATCTTTCTAATTCATTTACCTTGGGGAAAAAATCTGATAATTTTATTTAAATATAATTTTGTATCGTGTTAGTCATATTTGTACCACTTGGAATGTAGATATTTGATATTTGACATGTTTACGTTTTTTAGTTTAATATCGTAGCACATACAATTATAGTCCAAGTAAACATAAAGATCAGTTGCACTGGAGATATTAACAATGCTCCATAATGTAGAAAAACAAACTCATTTTGAAGCAGCAGAATGTTGAACTATTCACTCGTGTCTTCCATATGTGTAATTACAAATCATTACAATTACATTACATTTAAAACATTTACTCCAGTAGAAACTCCATCCATCAGTCTTCTGGGAACCTGTCCCATGCAGCACAGGGCATACAGCTGGGGCACCCCCTGGATGGGATGCATATTACTGCCGTTTTCTAATATTTACTTCTGTTGTTTACTTGGGACTATCACGCACAATGGAACGATGACGTTGCAGCCTATTCCATCTGTCTGTAAGCCTGATGGTAAAAACCTGCATTATCGGTTCACAGCTGAACTTAAAGGCAGCCTTAATTTTTGTGTGTTTAAACTTTGTTATGAAAAGCTATACAACCTTTAGCTGTGAAACGTCTATGCACCCATGTTCCTCAGTTCCATATCCACTTATCGAGTTAGGGTCACGGAGATCAGCATCCTATCCCATTAAGCACAGGGTTTAAAGCAGAGGTCCTGTCCGGGGCCTGATACGAGGCTGCCAGCACAAGCACACAGCCTACCTCGCAGTCATGCAACACGAGTAGATTTTAGTGCCACCGCTTCACCTTCATTGCATGTGGGAGGAAGTGACCTCAACAGGACGAAGCCCACAGGTGCACCGCAGGAGAGAAACCACACACGCAGACCTCCAGTCAGATTTGAACCCGCAACCCTGGAGGTGTGAAACAGGAGCACTTAATGGTAATTGTCTGTCACGCTGTACATTATTTCAAAAGCAATGTAAATTCTATAAAAAGCTTCCATTGCTAATATATTTTTGACTCTGCTTTATTTGAGAAGCATTAATGTCATCCATCCTGGTGTTAATTCAGATGAAAGTTAATCCCTGCACCTACACTTTGATACATTAATATACATCCTACTGAGAGCCTTGCTGAGGTTTATCGACTGCTTTTTAACTTTTCAGAATCTCTCACCTGGTTTGCAAAATGGTCGGCTGGCTGTGAGCAGATGAGGTTAATCTGTGACACGATAAGGCTCCTGAGAGTGAAGAACCACAGGGTGCCGCTCTGGGTAGGAAGCCAGATTTTTTACGAAAGGCTGAGGTGCCTAAATCCAGGGAGAGGAACTCTGAGAGCAGTAAATCCGGAAACACTTCATCAGTAAACAAATGCTTTTGCCTTTGTTCCAAACTGCTGGTTGATTATTGAGGTGCTGTGAGATCATCCCTGTTTTGTCACACAAATGAATTGTGTTTAGTAAATTTCATGAAAACATATTTCAGTATTATGCCTTTCGGAAACAAATGCGCCGCGTGACAATAAAACACTGACACTCACAATACTTTTACTATTATCAGATTATGTAAAAAGCCGAGTCTAATGGAAACAAGTAGTGCAATATGAAATGCAAAATAACACTTTCAGGGGAGAGACAGCCTTTGTTGTTTTGACTTGAAACTGTTACACAAAACATCACCCAAATCAATATATAATCAAAACATTATGTATTAATTAGCATATTATTTTTTAAAAAAAGTACATATTACATTGATGTATGTCATCGAATAAGGCAGTATTTATGTAATCTTACTTTTAGCACTTATTACCGAGATATTATCATGCAGAGATTCCGTTAGATGTTGTAATAAAGACCATCATCAAAAATAAAATTGCTGTGAAACACCCCTTTCATGTTTTTCTAAAAAAAAAAACCCTCTACAATATTCAGTCATTTCCTCCCTTTTAAAAAAATCTGAAAACAGCCGCTAACAAGAAAAATTGTTTTACAAGAAAAATTCTTTTAGTAGATGTTGAATGTAAACCATTCTTTCATCAAAAGACGATAATTGAAATAACGGCAAACTCTAGCACTTGGATGTCGTGTTCATGTCAGTACATTGATTTAGAAAAGAAGAAACCAGGAGACTGAATTAAATGTGAAAGCGATGTAAACTGTGTATTTACAAAACGATGGAATCTGCCCAGGCTGACAGGAGTCGTTCCTTCCAGAAGATTCAGCGTGGTAATGTTAGTGACCTCCGAGTAGAGCTTACATGACATGGTACACAGACAAGGTTAGCGAAGGTGTTTCTCGCACTCTGGAGGCGGGCAGCTTACAGCGGGAGGTGAGTTCTGCCGTTGGGCTGGATAAACACTTCAAACCCGAGGTGCCATTTTGTATAATTGGCTTAAATGCCAAGGGAGCCACGCTATCCATTCGATGACAGCCGCCACCTCGGTGACCAATAATCATCGCTGTGAAGAGGCCCGAGTCGGAGAGCTGTGGTAGCAGATGTGGCGCAGTACGTGACACTTGACTCCGGGGATCTCGCAGCTAGTAGCTATGGGGCACAGAGCAAGTGCGGAGTAGCAGACATTCGGAGTGACATGCCAGAAGAGCTTGCCCAGTGGTTCCAGCTGCCGAGCTGAATACCAAGACCATATCAGTTGATGTAATGCATGATACGCCCAGCAAAACCATTATCCTTGGCAACTGGGTGTATCTTCTTGAAATAAATTCCTTGAAGATCTTCAGTGAAGATACTCTATGGAAATCAATCTGCTAATTAGTTTATATTTATAAATGAACGCGTGGGTTTAATTCAATATGCAGTCGTCTACTTGCCAAAAGCAGATGCTCAGATTATTTTCCTTTCAACTTTTTACAACTCGTTACACTGCCCCCTGTTGGTTCACTGTCTCTGTGTAAAATTTTGCTTCCCTTGAAAATCTACTATATCAGCTATATCAAGGCTTAAACTGCCTAAAATAAATGGTGTGTTGATAATTACGATAAATGCAGAAGTGAAAAATATGAGTGTCCTTGGCTGAAAGCCTTGCAGGACCCTCACATTAGTTCCACTAACCCTACAGATTAAAGACATACACTCTTATGGCACCCTGACAAGCTACATTTCATCGTACAGCTACATCTCATTTAGCAAAATTAATGTACCTCAGTTTGCATCTTAGTTATCAATCAACAAAATATCGGTCAACAAAATCAGGAAAAAATCATCAGTGAAGAAGTGGTGTCATCTTATGACATTAAGAATCTTACAGACACGTATATATAAAATTACGAAATTCTTTATGGTGTGGCTGGCATTAACAGTTTTAAAAAAACGAATTGTTCGACCTGGCTAGAAATGTGCGTGGAAGGGACTGGGTTCAGCAAGACTCTGAACACGGTTTGTTCAGGTGTTGGGGCACGTGGATGCTGAAAGGGAATTCAGCTTCATTACATAAGTACTACTTTGAGCGTTTTTCCTAGTGTCCAATTTGACAGGGATACTGTAAGAAGTTTGGGTTCTAACTGAACTGAAACTAAAAACCATTAAACGATTGACCTCCATGTCAGAAGCGACTTTCACCTCAGCGAGTTACAACACGTTACGAGTCCTACATGCCCATGTCATATAGATTGCCACCCCCCCCCCCCGCTAAACCACTCTATTACACCATTTATAGACAGCATAACAGATTATTCTTCATGTCAGTCAAAATGTAACACCATATATTACACTGTCTTGTGCTACTAAGTATGGCAGGATTTATAATTGGATTTCACCAATATTTATCAGTACCTCATATCATTGTGACTAAAGCTTAAAAACATCTTTAAGTAACCCTTTCACAATGCCTGCTGTCAATCCATGGGATCGAATAAGAAAATAAAAATATTGTTAATTTCGAAAGTCAGGCCAACATTTCTTTTTTCAACAAGCAAAGTATTTTTCTGGTATGCATTTTCATTTATTTAGCAGGTGCCTACATCCAAAGAGATACACATGGGTCAGTACCAGGAGCTATTGTGGGTTAAGGGTCTGATGGTGATATTCACCCTCTAAGCCCTGGGATTTGAACCCTTGACCTTCCAATCAAAGGCACAGAATCTTAACCTGCTGAGCCAAATTATGTGTAACACATATGCATAGGAGAGCAGTGCATTGTCAGAGTAGTTAGTACTGTTACCTCACACCTCTTGAACCAGTGTTCAGTTTTCAACCCTGTGTCTGGAGTTTGCATGTTCTTCAGCTTGGGGTTTCCTCTGGGTACTCCGGTTTCCCCCCAGCATGTCCAAAAACATGCTGAGGTTAATTGGAGTTAACAAATTGGCCATAGGTGTGCATGTGTGAGTGAATGGTGTTGTGAGTCTGCCCTGCACCCTATCCTGGGCTGTTCCCTGCCCTGCGTCCGTAGTCTCCAGGTTAAGCTTCGGACCTTCTGCGACCCCAAATAGGACACACAGCAGGTACAGAAAATGAATGGTATACGCATTGTCTTCAGCCGTAATTCAGCTATAATCATATGACAACATATAGCATGTATGGTTGTAGCCTAGTTATTAATAATAAACAGATTACAACAATGAACAACAACCGAACAGTGTAATATGCAGGTAAATAACAAAAAGAGCATAATACTTAGACAGCTACTGGATCTGGGGATGTGTGTATTAAAGACAGACACTGGGAACATGCCCTTGTACACAGGATAATGTCCAAGGAACATGAGGATAAGTAAATACGTACGTTTCTTACCGTCAGCCCAAGAGCCAATCCTGCTAGCTTATCACTCCAGAGGAAGACGATCCTCGTGTGAGTGTGTGTGTGTGTGTGTGTGTGCCTGTTGCTTTAAACACCGACCGCGCTCCTCAATGGCTCTGCATCAGCGCCAGTTGCAGCAACGCTGGCAGCGCTGTGTGACGCATTTGGCCTACCCCCCCCAGGGTTCCTGACAGTGATGCGCTGGGTCCGTTTTCAGAGCAGTGCTTCTGAAGGACACTTGGCTCCAAACGCTTATCTGAGTTGGCAGGAATAAATCTGGGAAATGACATAATTGGTCACAGCAGTCATTCATTTTTATATGGCCCTCTTCTTAGGTGGAGAGACTGTGTTATTTCGTGCCACTTAGTGGGGGGGGGGGGTTACAATGTAAGAAATTAAAGCATACTTTAACAGAGTCTGCATTTACACATCTTTTTTTTTTTAGCCATTCCACAAAGCACCGAGTAAATTTAAAAATTGACTGGGACTCCTCTGTAAATTTGCCCCAAAGGAAATGTTTCCTTTTCTATTACAGTACCTGTACATGTCTCCATGTGTCTGTGTGTATATTACCATAATAATGTATGGGTGCGTTTGCACCGGCCCTTAATAAATGGGCACATCAACGCGGTTTGCATTCAGCTCTCCATGTGAACACTGGTGTGACTCTGAGATTAAGCGTGGGGTACGTTCTCATTCCCGGATTGGTTTGCAGGGTGCGCTTTAACATTATCTCCTTGGGGGGGGGGGGGGCGGGTCATTTGTCATGTTCTCACAACACGCCCCTGCGAAGCTCCAGTCGGCCGCCGGCGTAGGCAGGCTGGCCCTGTACCGCCACAGCGCGAACCGACGCACGCCACTAGTTACCATAGCTCCTGACGCGCGCATGGGGGCCCCGCACCCCCCCCCCCTTTCAACACAAAAAGCTGGGCCAGATGGCTGCCATGAAGATGGATGGATTATGGGTGGGGCAGCTTTAGCTCTGCTGTGTCCATGTATAATTTCACCCAAACAGGTGCTGAAAGATGGCTGCCCCGACAGAAATGACATTGTTTTCGGGCCACAATGCAGATATTGTGCGTTACTTGCATCTTCAGCTTAACCGCGGCGTAACCGCGATTGAAGAAATCATGTGGCCTTTATGCTTTATGGTTTGTCATTTACGCGGCAAAAATCCGGATGATTATCCGCCAGGCGTGACGGGATGCACAAATTTTGATGTACGTCTGCTTCATCCTGGTGGTGTGCCGAACACCCCACAGAAAACGACCGTTCATCAATGGCGTGAAAGTGGCTGACCTGCTACTCCCACCCTGAGACCTTCATCCCAAAGGGGGCTGCCCCAGTCATCCTCGTCTGGAGACGTGAAGGTGAGGCGTGTCCTTGATCCTGCTATAGAGGCTTTTCGGGGCTGCGCCGGCAGGAAATGGATCCCCAGTCCTGACAAAAGGCCGGCCCCTATGCTCAAGGTTGGCCCTCTTCCCATGCCTGTGAGAAAATCCTCACCTCCGGATCGCGCTGACAGCGGACTCTCCTATCCGAAGAGGACGCTGCCTCATCACGGCACCCGAGGACTCTGCGACAGCCCCCGTTCACATTGTCACACCAAACCATCACAAAAACACATTATTTACATAGAAGTCTACAAACTAGGAAGCTGCTATCAAATGCTAAAACCAAAAACATAAACATTGTCAAGCTACTGCATGTTACATGTAGCTAGCTGGAAATACTTACATTTATCTGACACTACTACACAAAGTGAGTTACAATACAGAGAATACTTACAAATTACAGGCATTCGAACCCATGTCTTCTGTATCATTAGCATAATGTATGTGATGTTGAGCTACAGGAACTTGCTTCTGGTCAGATGTTGCTTCTCCCCCCATAACGCAGCCACTTGACCTGTGGCGGGCCTTCCTTGTGAGTCAGATTTTCAATTCCCGTATGATCCATTTGCACAGGTAATTGAGAGCGATGCTTGTTTATACCAGAGACGAGTCACTGGCTTCATAAGAGATTTATTTGCAGTGGAGGGTCTGTAAATAACATTCACTCACAGCTACTCTGGCTCACCAGTGGAGCGAAACTTCGCCCAACATATTCATGCTTAAATTATTCCGTAAAAGCCGTTTTTAACAAATTTAAGGAAAGGCTTGCGCTACTCAAATCCATATGGCCCTGTTTATTTGTCCAGATCGCTGGCTTACTGAGCCGGGGTTTAAAGACCTTTTCAGTGGCAAGCATTCTGATTCCAACAGTTGGTTCTGTGCTGGATGTCGAAATCAGCCAAATGAAAAAAGAAACGAATTTTCCAGTGCGTAATAAAACCTCTTCCATGCATCGTTTAACCTTTATATAATTCTCCATGGATGTATATGTAATGCCGAGACAAATACTGAAAATGTACAAATGTTACTGTATTTTTTTTTTTACAGTATTTTAAATGTGAGGAAGTGCTTTCAGCATCCAAACATTCATGGAGCGTCAAGATTTACACAATAATACAGTGCAAAGCAGAGAGTCCTTCTCAGAAGCCAGTGTAAGCTCATTTACAAAATTAAGGAATGGCTGAATCGATGCCTAAGAAAATCAGATTTACAGCTGCCAGTGCATTTCAGTACAGAATATGAAACAGGGGAAAATACGCAGTGATATATACGGTACAGATTTCTTACAAGGTTTGCAGGATCCAATCTTCTTTAAGCCTTTGTGTACAACTCAATCAGGGATGGATGAATCTCATTTATATGGGTCACGTGACAACACCCACAACCGTATGATTGATAGTTTGTCCTCAAAGTTGGCAAAAGAAGGTTAAAGAAACCATCCGGTCCCCACGAGGAAACGTATAACCGTTTCAGCGCTCCTTAACTGATCTAAAATCAGAGTTTAATTCATGTAAAGCACGGAACAGAAGCATTGATCCTGGCTGGGGCCATCCTCTGCAAGTCTAGTGCACTTAGACATTTATTATGCCTGGCCTCTAGGGGTCACCAACTACATTTAGTCACAATTAACAGGAAAAAGCACCCCCCCCCCCCCCAGTTTGATTAAAGAGCAATCATTGAACAGTCTAGGTTGCTTAGCGCGGTATCAAGTATGTGAACTAGATCAGGCTACAAGGAATGCGGCTAGCCAAACATAAAACAATAACAATGTTACATAAGTAATTGGCCAAACAACATCTTCCATTAAACGAATAAACAAGTGTAAACCAATAGAGAGTGTCAACATATTTATTAGTTGCGCGCCGAGGGAGATTTCTGGGCGGGGCAGGCTGCAAACCTGGGCGACGCAGTGACAGTCAGCGGCTGCTTAACAAACGAGGCGGGCTGGATGAAAGCAGGCAGTAAGGGGCAGCAGGGAAGGGTGCAGAACAGGATCATCTCGCAGGAGGAGAGGCAGCGGTGCTCCATTTGACAACAAGACATGAGGGAAATCAATTAAGGCACTATCGATTCTCCTCAGAGCCGAGTGAAGGGAGAGAGCAGATGCGTTTGGCTGCCATGGGACAATTTCTGGAAGTGGAAAGAGCCTCTAGATGATTTCCTTTCTCTGTTTCCCCACAATTTTTATACCCCCCCCCCCGCCCGGGGGCGGGGGGGCGGGGGGGGGGGGGGGGGGGGGGGGGGGGGGGCGGGGGCGGGGCCGCGGGGCGGGCGGGGGCGCCGGCGGCGGGGCGGGGG
>JAODKC010000045.1:8593107-8612873 GCA_026777985.1 Mormyrops attenuatus
CCCTTCGACACAAGGAGCGAAAGCGCGCCGCACCAGCGAAAAGCAGTCTGCGCTCGCCCCCTGCTGGTTTGCTTTGGAGAGCAGAGAGGCAATCAATGTGTGCTCACAAAGGAGGAAGAGCTTCCAGAAAGCCAGCCGTTCCCTCAGGCCAGAGAGAGGGGATGAGAGAGAGCGAGGGAGCGAGCAAAGGGAGGAACAGAGGGAAGGGAACGAGGGAGCAGACATACAGATTGGGGGGGGGGGGGGTGTATATGATCGGTGATGGATGACAAAATGTCTGTCTCCTAGCCATAAATCTTTAAGGATTTCTGTCAAGCGATCCATGCATGCGTTGGGGGCACTCCAGATAAGCGGGGGTGTACTGGAAACAAAGGCGCAATTTGATAAGACGTTTTATTTATATATTTTCACCTGTAAAATCGTAATCGTATATCCCCTCGCCCCTAGAAATCCCACTCCGAAGCATGTCATCAAAGTGCTGCCCTCATTTGGAGACGGTACACCTCCCTACGGGACACACCAGGGAACTGTGAGGAGAGCTTTGGGTTTTTTACTGGGGGGGGGGCACGTAATGTTAACAGTAACAAGCCCTTTGTATACGATCTGATAGCAGAACGGTCTGTGTAAAGCTGATTCTCAACTGGTAGATCTACAGTTCATCCAAAAATGCCTTTTTGCCATTCGAGCCATTGAGTTCATTCAGTCTTTTTACTAACAAGACGCTTTCACACTTATCTGCAGGCATAAGCGAACGTCTAATTTTACTGCTCATCTCTCCGCCGACCATGGGAGAGTGCTGTGCTACAGACTCATTGGAGCGCCCACAAAGCAATTACTATAATTATCATAACACTATAGCCAAGAGAAAACAAATTTCCCGCTTTGGTTTGGGATTATAGGTTTTGGTGCGAGACATGAAGGAATGCATAGGGGCTGTTTTGCAAGCACAGCAGTTCAACTGCAATCATAATTTTTGGTGGATTGCGTTTTTTTTTTCTTTTTGTTTGCCCAACACATTACATCTTTAATCGCTTATTGTGAAAGAGGTTTCTCCGAACTGAGTCGTGGTCCCAAAAACAGTTGCGTAGTTACAGCTAAATAAAAAACCAGAGCTCCGATGGATGATCTTAAAGCTTGATTGCTGAAAGGTTACGAGTGTACTGAGAAATTTAAATATGAATTCCAGCTGTACTGTACTCCGCGGTCATTATCCATTATCTGTACAGCTTGGCGTGCCGTATGCTAATGGCTCCATGTGAGCTCAATACTGTTACTGGGACTCAAACTATATGACCATTAGTGGGCCAAAGGTGGAGAGTTAATTCATTTTGAGTTGAGCATTTTCCACACTGCGTTTTCATCATCGCGCACTGCCTTAATCACGAGCTGTTTATTTGTATACAGTGGCTGATTCCGTTATTTGCGAAATGCTCAGACATGGCGCACCCATGTCCTTTTGTATTTGTTTTACCCATGTCTTGCTCCGGTAAGCAGAGGATACAGTAACCGTATAATAAGGCAAACCATTTCCTTAACGTTTTCATACTCATCATAACATATTGTTAAAAACTAGGAATTGCTTTTCCATGACCAAGATTAATAACGTGTGTACAGAGCGTATCTCGCAAATATGAATTGTGCAAGAACTAGCTTGAGTCCAAGTAAGTGATGTCAACTGATGTCAAGGTCAACAATCTTCTGAGTAAAATAATAAAGAACCAGCGCTGCACCCCCCCCCCCCCTCAAGGGGAAAAAAATCCAAGCAATTCTCTGTAAGGAACTTTTTTAAAGTGCTACATGGCATGAGGTAAACTAAGAATTTCTTGAATTATTATTCTCGCACACCTCCGGGGCTGAGCAGAACTCAATTATATAACAATAAAATGAGTTCCTGCTTGGCAAGATCCGGAGCTTGAAGTATTCAATATTTTAATTCTGAGTTGCAATGCCGTAGAGAGTATTTTTCTAATTAAAGGGAAACATTTGGGACTTAATTAAATGATCCTGTAAAACTGTTGGAAATAGATTAAAAAAAATTAGACTGATTTTGAGAAGTGTTGGAAATAATTCCAAACTGTTTAATATTCTTCAGCAATCTCGCTGCCATTATCTGTGAGACAAATCGCTATTTGGACATTTCTTTGTATTTGATGCCATTTTAAATTACTAGAAAATGCTTGATGCATTTAAAATGAAGCTAGATGTCTGAAATTTGATGCCAAATTAACTTTGTTGACTTTTTATATGTTTAAATAAATCTCACGGTGATATTAAATCAATAAATACGAAAATATTTTGCAACGAGTGTGAAATATAAAGACTTACAAGAGACGTTGTTTATGTGAGAAGTCATTTGGTATGATAGTCGTAAATTAAATCCCGATTAATAAATTCCTGTGTCCCATGGATTGTGGGATTACTGGATGCGGTCAAACCTCAGCATCTCCAGTCAGGATTCAGGAATAAGCACAGCTGTAAGTGGACATGCAGTGCAACCCCGAGGCTACGAGCACTGGGCCATGCTGATGAAAACTCGTGTGCAGCATCATGATTTAAAAATAAATGTCTTGAGATGTTTCACGGCGGCAGATGGAAGTAAGTAATTGGTACACGATGGCCATGGGTCAATGTATGGACAGAATGGCAAGACACGTGTCAATCGGAATAATTAACCGTAATGAAGTTTGTAGTCACTGTATCTAATATGGCGTGGTGGTATAGAACGAAAACTACAAAATAATCTCATTATTGCCCTTAAAGCACACTATTATTGCAACTCAGGGATATATTACAGTACAGATATTAAGCATCACTGTCAGCGGCATTGTATGACAATAAAATTGTAATGGACAGCTGATTCACTGGTAATGATATAGTAATGCCTGCCATACTGACAGGACAGCAAAACCAGTGAAATACGGTGAATTATTTGTACGACGTGCAGTGAGGGCAGGTTTTTCACATTGTCCTAATTTGTGATATCTTCGCTGGGTGACAGAGCCCGTTCCCTGTGTGTGGGAACCCTGCTTCAAATTAGGCGCGTTACATTAATTATGTAGGACGTTCTTTCCCCTAACGAGCAGCCGCACGCCTTGCTGCCGGTGCGCGTTCACGCGTGCGTGGCCACGCGCATGGTAGTCAATTCAACCCAAGGTGATTGCAATGTACGGGGCTCGTGTCTGCATTACCTAACACCAATTGCCCAGGAGAAGCCGCCATGCCGCCTTCATTATTTTCCCCCCTTTCCGTTTTTTTTTTTTTTAATATTACAAGTCTGGTATGTATCTTAATTTGAGGGAAACTGAAAACAAAAAAGATAAAAATAGCACTATGTACTTCACTGATTTTATTTAACAGCCTGTGGGAAAGTGCTGTTGTATGCATTCGCTTGTTTAGGCTTACCCATGATAGGTTAGATGGTGAAACAATTCAGAGTGAGGCGTGCTTCTTTGGCGGTCCTTAGCATTTTTTCCCAGTACCATAGGAGCTGTCATTCCACAGTATGCAGCCATTAAGTCAGCAGTGTGAAGAATGAACTGCGTATATGGTCACGCCGAGGCTTTCTTTTCTTTCTTTCTTTTTTTTTTGAGGCAATGAGCCACCTGAACCAATTGCTCTCTAAGTAGTTCGCTGGTTCGCCGCCTTTGAACCCATTATACTCTACACTGCCACCCAATGGTTGACTTGTGTAATGACAATTGGCGCGGCATTGTAGCTACACCTGTGAATGGCGTACTCACCTTGACAAGATATAAGATATTACACTTAAATCGCACTGCAGTTGGATTTTTAGATAATCTCCTTTAATGTATGTAGTACCGAGTCTTATGATAACACATCAACATTTAATGAAATTGATTGTGTATTTTGCTTTGCTGTAAAAATTAAACGTTGTTTTGACTCTAAATATATAAAACTTAAACAGGCCCAACTGCTGTGGATAAATAATGAACCAGTTCAAAATGTAATCAAATTTGTGGAAAAATAAATCAATGATCAGTACCTAAATGGCTTTAGTGTCTATATGGACGAAAAAAATAAGAATGGATTATCAGTGAAATACCCCAATATCCTTCAAGCAACATTTTAATGACTGTAAACTCATGGTGAATCACACAGCAGTTAAAAATGGTTTATTGTGTCACACTGTCATTGTGTTGCCATCTTAACTGTGTCACTGTGACATTCTGTCACATAAACTTTACTTGCTTGCACTTTTGGGGTTCTGCTCATAATTCTGTTTGATGTTATGTTTGCATTTGGTTTTATAAAAATGTTTAGGTGAAAAATATCATTTGATGTATATAATATATAGTTTAAATATAAACAAGAATATTGCTACACCTGTTGCAGTAATAATATACTTAATAAATGATAATAATGAGAAATACCTTTTATCACCATGTTAACAGTACATTACCCATGATTCAGTGCAATAAACAAATCATCCCAATGCACAGATGTAAAACAATTAAGTGTGTGTAGATTTGTTGAACAGGTTGATATGCTTTAAAAATTTTGATGACTTATATTGCATTATCCATCCATCCATCTATCCATCCATAATGCATTTAATACAGTGAACCTAGACCTAACCCCAGAAAGCACTGCACTACACAGAGGACACAATGGATGGAATGTCAGTCTATAGCAAGACATATACACTGCACAAAACCTGCATGAGTATCAGCAGAACATGCAAACTTACAATAAATAAATAAATAAATAAAAACACAATACAAATATGAGCTCAAAGATGCCAGGAGTGTGAAAACTGTGGAGCTGTGAAAGAGTGGAACAGTGAGTTTCAGGGAAATCTGGAGACAAAGTGAATTGATGTATTGGATGGGCGTACACCTGGCCAGGGGACACAGTGACTCATGGGGGGGGGTGACTCCACAGAGCGGCTTGGAAGGCAGATCAGTGCATTACAGTGACTCAGGGGGTCACAGATACTTTGCTTTGAAATGGAGCAGGGGAGTCACCTGAGGAAACAAAGGATCTAGGTCCAACGGCATGGAGTCAAGGGTCACGGCGATCATATGCAGAACATACGGCTAAGGAACACGGATCGAGATTCATGTGAGGCCAATAAAGTTCAACAGTTTCTTATGTACTTTTTTCCATCCATTGCATCTTTTTTATTTTATTAAACTGCTTGCATTACTATAAGATCATAGAAGTCACCTAATCCTTCCAAGGATAGATTACATCCACTGAATAAATTATATAGACATTTTGATGTCCTCGTGTTTTACTTTGTGGCTGGGTGTCAGAGATAAACTTAGAAAAGATGAAAATGAGAAGGAAATGTAGCAATCAGATATATTTAAATACTTAAGGTTAATACTTTTTGATTCGTGGTTAGGTAAACATTTCAATGTCTGAAACTATCTGAGTAAACGAGCTGGTTTTAAATATTTAAAAATATTTTTAGAATTTGACTTGAGGTAAAATAATATTTAGTGGAGTATTGACTAAACAATGACCTCTTATCAATATTTTTAAATAATCCTATTATAAAATTACAAACAAACACACACCCTAATAAGATAAATTTTAAAAGTCCCCACCCACCCTGGTTCAATAAGCCCACAGCAGCCTTGAACTTTCCTCTGTGGGTTTGGAGTTTGCTACACAAAAGGTCCACTTTGTAGGATGGCTCACCTGAGTGTCAGGTCCACAAAGTCCTGCAGGGGGCGATGGCAGGCCCCATTCATGGACTCACTGCGCCCACCACAGACCTGGCAGGTCCCTGCTGTGTGGCGCAGGTCGCCTGGCAACAGCCAGAGCAAAGGCCAAGCTTGGCTCTGACCAATGGGAATCTCTGCAGCATTCACACCCATTTTGCACATGTGCCTGGTGCTTCCTTGCAGCAGCACAGCATGTTGCAACGCTGCTGTTGCATTACGTTGCTACCTTAAGTAATGCGGCTTCACATATAGTATTAAAAGCCTGCATGCAGCCAGTTTCATATTTCGATTTCTCCGTAACTTAGTTACATGGTCAGCTAACACATTCCTTGTAAGCACAACATCCGTTGAGTCCTTTTCTTTGTTTCCCCCAATTTCTAAAACACAATTGGTTGCTTCGCCTAATGAATGCGCCCTAATCTATATCAATACGCACAAAGACAATAGCTTTGCTGTTGTTTGTGTGTTACTACTCTACTTTTATCTGTTCCATCAATTTATTGTTATTGTAAGCAGTTCAACAGATTCTCCCCATTGATTTCCACCCCAGCAGAAGATAGAGTTTAGAATCAAGACAAATTCCATATCCATTATCTAATGGAATTCCTCCCCCTAGTGAACATATGGATTTTCTGCCATTGAGCCAAAAGAGAGTGGGTGGGTGTGAGTGCTGTGCCTGTGACTAACTAGCTCTAGTGGCCACTCGGTAAATAGCCAGTGTACAGATTAATGCACGAGTGTACAATACAGTAAGCAGAAGGAACATCTGCACTGGTAGCAGGGTTAAGCTGCGTGTTGTAGTTTTTCAGCGTACCTTCAACCATAATGCAACTATATGGACCTGGTGTTCCAGATGGTCTCTGCCAAAAATCACGCGGTCTACGTAATAATGACACGAGGTATGGCTCCGCCCACTACATTTTATTTCACACGTGCAACTACGGACTAGTAAACAATAGTAACGCAATCTGTAGTGCGGTGTGCCACTTCACAGCCATGATGTAAATAACATACGTCACTGTTTACACTACATAGGCCTATTGTGTACACTTATGATCTCTTCTTGCTCGACGGCCCTTTATTAATAATTTAAAACATATGCGATATATTTCACAATTGTAGGTTTTAAATAATATATTAATGTTTTTAATTAGACTGATATTAGCGTTCATTAATCTCAGAAACAATCTGTAGGTTCACTTCTGGTTAGAATATTAAGGATTTGGAACAATTGGGCTCTTTAATTTAAGCGCTTTAAAAATTTGATTATGAGGTTCTTTATAGAAAATGATCCGGTTGGGGATCCACAGAGGCTCGGGCGGTAATTGTGGACTTCCCAGGCGTAAGCTCAGCCCTCATGCCACCGCTTTGCTCTAAGCTTTATGTCACGCTCCATCTAGGGGACCCGTGGGGACAGGGCTTTGTGTGCATTACACTAACATGGCTTGTGTGGTGTGGGGCAGTCAGCTTGGATCTCCTGGGAAAGCTGCTCATAAGTGCCTATTAGGAAGTGAGGCTCGCTTGGTGTGTAAAGAGAGCAATCGGTTTGGCAGAGGGGGTCTTAACAGCGCCCCCCTGCAAATACTGGAGTGTGAGGAGCAATCATAAACAATACCTGGGACACCGGAAACGATTAGGATTATTTTAATTAAACATACCATAGTTTGATCGTAACATTTATTAAGATTTGGCATTAATAGACAAAATACAGAAATAGACGTACACTGTTGATGCGGGAAGGCGGATCGCGTGCTTATTTTGCATTTCTGGCAAACGTGTACAAAAGACTTTGGAAATAAAACAAACACAAACATGAGTATAAATGAGTGGGGAAAACGCTCCAGGCAAACGCATTAAAATACTCAAAAAAGAAAAACAGCAGCAGCAACAACAATCACCAGTATCCTACTTACTGCCGACATACCATCAAAGTAAATTAGAGTCAGCAGGATTCGAGACTTAAAAGAAACCTCGAGAAACTTGCAGATATGTTTTGAATCCAAAACAGGAAGCGTAATCAACAATAATTGCAAGAAAGAGGAAAGGATTTGGTATTCTTAGTAAGATGTACGTTGTGTATTATTCTCTAGTGCAGCCCCCTACCACACACACACGCACACACGTTTTTATCCTTGATTTACACGTCTATCATATCAAGCTTTCCACCTTGGCGGAGCACTTCCAAACCCAGAAATAATTAAAGTGTTTCCATCCTCCATCTAATTATTTACATGAACGAGGACCCAGTTACGTAAATATCATGAATATAATATCATTAAAACCGCGCACAGTATACGGCACAGAAGATACAGGAAGTTTATAGGCTACAGCAGGTAAATTGACTGCATCTTCCGTGTTGCTATGGCAAAGGTGTTGGAAACCCTTAATACAATGTCGTTGTCAAATGTTCACAAAAGTGCAATTAAAGGCAGCGCTTGATTATACCGTCCATGGGTGTAGCGGAGAGCGGACGCAGAGTGAGCAGCGCCAGATCAGCTCCTATCCCCGCATGAAGCCGCGGACCCCCGCTGTCGGCCCAGGGAGATAAAGCTTCACGCAGGACCAGGGGTCACAGTCTCCAAATTGAAGGGAACAGGAGAGATAGGCTGCCGCGTCCATCAAAGTATTCCTCCAGGCGCTCTCTGGACGCGGCCATTTGAGACGTCGCCGATTCCTTTGAATTAATCTCACATGTGGACTGAAAAGATAGGCAGTGCATTTCTCCCGTCGGAATTAAACTTGTATCACGCTGTTTTGTCGCTGCGTTGAGAGGACTGAAGTCATTTCGATTTCTTTTTTTTAATAGGAAGCAGGTGTGCATAACCAGTCCACAGCCTACACTACATTTCACTTTTAGCGGCCTGGAGGCAGATCTACTCGGGTCTCCACATTAATCATTTATTTGCTAATGTCCCCCCTCCCAACACCTACAATGCCTATCACGGGCTCTGCTTGATGTAGTCCTCCGTTATAACGTATGAGAGTTGCGTTTTCATGGTCAGCTATACCGTTACATGCCCCTTTAATTTGATAAAAGAAGGTATCCGGATGAGAAAGAAGGTTTGTGTGGTTAATGTTGGGACCCAGCCTTCCTCTCAGGTGTAGGTGCAGTGACACGTTAGTCCCTTTGGAGGCGGGGGGGGGGCGATACCTCAGGCCGCATGGGAATCTCACACAGGCCTTGCAAGCTCTGTTCACTTATAGCAGCATATGATTGCCTGTGAGTCTTTATGCAAATTTTATTTCCCCAAAAATATAAATTACCTTCCTAGCTGTACATTTAGCAAGAGCAGTTTTATAAGACCTTCTGAATTTACTCTCTCTGAAAGTATTCATATAAATAAGCTATTACTGGCTTAGTCACACTGAAATGTAAATATAATTGATAAAAGCACTTTTAAAACAGGTGCAGTAAGTATGGGGCATGTCTGTTAGCGGTAGTATTTTTCTGCTGGTTTCCGCTGTGAGCCGGCAGTTTAATTGGGTATTGATATTAGCGTTTCTAAACCCTTCCAAGACCTAATGTGTAGGGAACCCTCCCCCCTCCATATTATCAAGTCTAATTAGAGCCGCATGCTTTGCGCTCTAGTAATTATAAACTATATTAGTCATCGTTTTGTTTTCCTACTTACAACAGGATGCAGTTAAAGACCACAGACCAGACACACTACATTCGGCACAGCAGTGCAGAGCTTGGCTACGAAACGGGCTTAAATGAGCGGCGATAACTTTAACGACCCGTGTGCGATGTCTCGTTATACGTTCCGTACGCCTATATAGACTATTTGACGGTTTAAAACAAAACACCAAAAATGTAGTTGTAGCATTGAGGAATTTGTTCAAAATTGACAATAAGCATCGGATGTTATTTATGTATTTATTTATTTAAATCACTGACATGCTGGAACACAAAGATAACCTGTATTTCCGATTCCTGTCCTGCATTAAAAAACATTTCCTAGGCGGCACGCAGCTGGGGTGAAGCTGTGGGTATAGCGAAGATAGTACGCTAAAGTCACTTTCTGATGTGAAAACGTAGCCTGGGATGTGATTGAACAAGGTTAGGTGCTTGAGTGCAGACCATCTATCTGCAGAGGGAAAGCAAAGCACACCTGTAACCTTGGATTAATGTAGTGGTCTGGGTGCACACGCTGACTGTCACCGGGGACCGGTTCCTGATAAAACGCATCTTCCGTAAGCTTGTACCGTGGGTGCTCCGTGGCCCCACGGGAGGGGTGTGATCTCACACCATCGCTTCGTCTGTAGCCCAAGGAGCACTTTGGCGGTCAATTTAATCAAAAACGTTGCAGAAGCGCTCACACTTATTTTACACCAAGTATCTCGTCGTGACTTTTTCTGTTCTAACTTTGACATCTTTTTCATGAGACATTTGCAACACCGTAAACATAATCTACGACAAGAATGTGGAATACAGATGTGTTTCAAATAAGGGAAATATTTCTTGATCGAACTATTCCCATATATATATTGTGCACATATATATCATATATAGCTCATTGTTGTTAATTGTGCAATAATTGCTTCTCCTTCATGTTAAATGGCATTAAATGTTTAATTACAGACGTTCAATTAAATGTATTTTTAAAATTCTAAACCAAATAGAGCTAGAAAACTGGAATTGTGGAAACACGTGACACAGCAAGAACGTGTAAACTGCACGTGCAGTCCAAAGGCATGTATAAACAAAAACGAAGGTATCAGTTTAATGCATGGAAACAAAATACACCTGGAAATCGTGAGGAAAACTGCGTGACGATTCTTAATAAATGGTTCGAGCTGTGCTGCATTGATTCTGCAAGAGCACAAACAAAAACATTCAGTATCATATTATAGGGACGTGTTTATCTCATGATTGCTTTAGGAGAGAAGATCCTTTATTGGTGTGAACACAGATCCCATAAATTTTACTCAGGTGAGTTGCAGTCTTGTGTGATGACAAGCCTTGTACATGCAGGTCCATGTGGTGAATTCTTCATCCATCCTGGTGCCCATTTCAGTGATTTATGGGATAATAAACCCCACCCCCATAGCTAAAAGCACTCTAGAAAGTTATAACTTTAACACAGTGTCTCCTTTAACAAGGTAAAGCACACCCTTAGCTGCCAAATTAACATCAGGAACAATTAAAAGCTCAAAATCATACCGCCGCCCCCCTCAAGTGAAGAGGGGAGCGGGGAGGTCGCAGTTTTGCTGCGCGTCTCTGGGAGGCGTGACATTGTGACGCAAGGACACCTTGAGGGCGCCGCGAGAAATGGCCCCCGACGCATTTAATGGCCTGAAGGACCCTGAGCGCGGTTTGGGCGATTGATGTGCACTTTGTCTCTGAGCCCGCTGTCCGTTCACGTGCAGATTATTCCCCTAGCTGAACACCGCCAATGATTAAGAATGGCGGTGTCACAAGTCCTTCTTGATGGCTTTGGGGATGGCGCCAGTAAAAGGTTTTTATCGTACGCCGCATGATATATAGATAATCCAGAAACAGGCACAGCAGTATCGCAAATTAACCGAACAATCTGGAACGTTGTGCTGTGTACGGTACATAGACCTTCCCCTTGCGACTGTAAAATACATGACATGCCTGTTATTAGCTCCATATTCAACAACGGCCGATGTAACAATTAGATCGATTTGCTGAGTTGTCAATAGGGACTAATGCTTCGCGGTTTGCATTGTGTGTGGAGCAACATGGGATGAGAAGGTAAGTGAATTATTCTCATATGTGCTCATTGACATATCTTTTCCTCAGCTCGGAATTGTTTCGATATGTATCCCATTCGTTCTGTTAAATATGTAAATATTGTGACATATTTATGCGCGCTCTCCATTTTATTTGTCTTCACAGACCCCTGCTTGTATTAACTTACGATAAATCACTCCCACCGTGCCCCAAAATCTCATCGCCCCTCCAGCTGCATATCATCATCACCTCCTGCTATTTGTGCCACAGACTACAATGCGATTCTAAATTTTCACATCATTCTTCTAACAGCTCAAACTCCACAAAGAGTACTTGTGGCACCGCCTGTGGCCGTAACATTACAATGACTCCGTTAAATTACATAAACTGTTACGTACTATTTTTGTATGCACAAACACAATTCTCAAAACACCAGGTATGCAGCCGCCAAAGATTCACCTTAGAATGCACAGCAGCTTGCGCTTCTTCGGCAAGAGGAAGGGTAATATTCTTATATTATTTGCAGCAGTATTTGTAGCACATTTGAATAACTAATATGTAAGGAGCTCTCTGCATCTGCATGCATCAGATCCAAGTAAGGTTAACTAGTTCAAATGTGGCTGCTGAGATGCGTGGGCTGCAAAATAATTGGCTTCCTGGATGAAGATGGCCAGGGGGACATTATCTGGGATCATTTCTGGCTGGTTGAACAACCTCCAGGACAAGATGCCGGATGGCAAAGCCCAGCAAGCTGAGCTCTCCTAATGGGGACCGTGAGGATGGCCTTTCGAGGTAATTTGTGTACGGTAAAGTGTATGGAGAGGAAGGGTGGACAGCCTGGGCCAGAATACCTCCAAAACGTAGAGAAGGAGGGAGAACAACACCTAGCTGTGCCTCACACCGCAAACCAACAAGTACAGCCTGTTCTCCAGGGGAACCATATGTTACTAATAGTGGGTGATGTGATTATTATATGCACGGACAGCATTGTGAACCAAGAGGAGTTTCACACCCGGGTGCTCAGGGAGGAGAAGAGATAGAAGATGAGAATGTGCTCCTGCATCATGTAGGAAGATCCTGTTCTTTATAGTTCACCAAGCAAACTAGGTGAGATAAAGTTCATTTGAAGTTTTCAAAGCACCCCCCCCACACACATACATACATACATACACACATACATACAATGTTTGCTTCTGTATGTGACAAATAAAATTATTAATTAGAACCTGGAGGGCTAAAAGACTTACAGATGAGAGCTCACTGTCTTACTAGCAATGTCCAGAACAAACATCAAGAAAGCATGAGAAAATAAGTGAGCAGGGTCTGCATTTTAGGAAAGGGCTCAGCAAAAGGGTCAGAGGCATGGGCGGAGTTTGGGGGGAGGCGAGGGGGGGGGCACTGCCTCCCCTAGTCACCTGCTTTGAAGTTGCAGCGAATTGGCAAGAGGAGCATTGCACATCTTCTGCGCTGGGACTTTGAACTTTTGCATAAGCAATTTGTTGGTACCCTATAGGTAGGCAGAATAATAGGTCATGTGTGCATCAGATACACTATATGGACAAAAGTATTGGGACACCTGGGCATTGCACCCACTGGAACATTTATGCCATTTTATGATATGAATAACAAGACATTTTGAACTATGCTATGCTTCCAACTTCAAGATGAACTAGAATAGAGATTACAAGCCAGGCCTTCGTGCCCAACCTTAGTGCCTGACCTCACAGATGCTCTTCTGGATGAATGCACAAGAATTCCCACAGACACACTCCAAAATCTTGTGGAAAGCCTTCCCAGAAGAATGGCAGCTGTTATAGCTGCAAAGGGGGGACCAGCTCCATATTGACGCCTATGGATTTAG
Source organism: Mormyrops attenuatus (assembly GCA_026777985.1). Taxonomy (NCBI): domain Eukaryota; kingdom Metazoa; phylum Chordata; class Actinopteri; order Osteoglossiformes; family Mormyridae; genus Mormyrops; species Mormyrops attenuatus. Next base: position 8,606,360 of record JAODKC010000045.1, read on the forward strand.
AATGGGATGTCATAGAAGTTCCTGTAGGTGTAATGGCCAGGTCTCTTAATACTTTTGTCCATATAGCGTAGGTGTGTTAACACATAAGATAAGCAAGATGCAGATTTCTTGCCCCCCCCAAATGCAAACATCAAAGTCCGCTTATAGTTACAGCATGCATGTGAAGCAGAGAGGCCTACTCACAGTGTGCGGGGCAGCTGGGAGCTTAATGTAGCTTGGAGCCAGGGAGTTCATTCGAGGTTATAAATAAGCAAAGGTGAACTGCCCACATAATGGATTTAAAGGACATCAATAGAGAGGGTAAAAATAGCAATAATCAATTATCTGGTCATATGCTGAATCACATTGTTCGGTTTATGTAATTATATACATACGCTCACAATCATATAACTGGAGTTAAATGCCTGAGTGAAGGTCTAGCAGATAGATGGGTGGTCAACAATCTGCTGGAATGACAGAGCAGGCATGTCGGAGAGACGACTTCCCTGTTAAATATACTTCAAAAGGACCAGTTTTAGAACGATACGTACCAGCATGAACGTTTTAGACTAAACAATTTAGAGAAGTTATACGCAAAAATCCAGGATAATGAGGTTTCCGTATTTTGGAAGAAGCTGAATGATTCCAAAATTTTTTTTGCCTAAACATTTATCAATGTGCTGTGAAGTTCTCTTGGGTAAAGTAACAGTTTTGTAAAATTTGCACAAGGCTTCATTGAGAACATCAATGAATTTTCGTCAATAAAAAAATGGCTGAGGCAAGTTGTCTGATGTAATCAACCCAAAGACAGGCTGGCAGTTTTATTAGGTACCTCAATGACCTTACGGGGTCATAAGCAGTATGAGAGGTATGTTATATTCCTTGGAATACCTACAACCGTAGCAGGGTTAGTGGTCAGAAGCATGACACGTGCAAATAAACGTCTGAGTCTAGCCACAAAATGAGCCACCATTTTAAGTATCCTATCTGGAACCATGCAAACAAAACAGTACTCCTGTCACTATCGCACAGCCAATTACGTTCAAACAGTGCAGGGGTCGAGGCAATTGTTGATTAATAGTCATCTCAATAGATGGCAAGGCTCCTTCAGGCATCTTTAAAGTTAGCAAAAGCCACTCAATCGCCATTTGCACGTGGGACTGGCTGTAACAAGCAGGCAATCACAGCCGTCCCCCGGAGCTCCCGCTTAACGGCAACATGGATTGGCCTCTTTAACCAAAATTGGGCCCGTGTTTTAGCTAAGGGGCTCATCAGCTGGCCGTGCTGGGTAATGAGCTTAAAGCAAATTCCCAAGGACACATATGAACTCAAAATATAGCATGACCGTTTCAGAATCGTCACTGGGAAACGACGAGCAATCAGGTCATTCTCCCGATGCCCCGCCCCCAAAGGACTCACCCTTAGGACATTAAAGGGAAAAAACACTGAATTTGGATGCAATAAAATGGGTTTTGAAATTTTATTTGACGCTATCAAATCTTACTCAAATTGGCTACAAAAATATAAGATGAAATTTTTATAGGTGCAAAACAGCATAATGTCTATCAGAACCATAAGGCTAACGGCGGCATAATGGTATTACATATACATAATAGTGTCATTCAGGAGTATATATACTCCGCTGTCAATTTGTTCTTCTCATGCAAGTAGAAAAGTGTGAAGTTTTCATCCCGTTGCTCTGAAATAGTGAGAGAAGCAATAGAACGTATAAAGGAGGCTAGACTAGCAGACTACATATTAGAGATGATAGAGAGAGACAGAGGGGCACATAATCACTTTAGCCCCAATGAGAGGCAGCTGAGGCTGAATGTGACAGCAGCATAGCTACTTGGAAAGACTAACAAAGTAATTCGCGGGGGCTATTTCGGCGTGAATTCTGTGAACGGGGCCTGGGGACAGGTGGATGTTACAAGCCGGCATTAGAAAAAGCCGCTTGGGATGGTAGGTTAGAGCCGGCGAATGTGACTGTTTGTTTTATCGGAGTATTTGTGGAAGCAACTGTATCATCCATTCTCCCCGGAACCGAAGTGGACATAGAGACAGGTGCAGGTTAGCGCCGATAAATGGGTCATCCTTGTGAAGATTTCTATAAGGCTTTTTATTTGGAAGGGTAACATGAGTATGCGTGCTTAGTATTCGTGACACGCACACCCGCATTCACACACGTGTCTGGACATTGAGTCACCAGCCCCAACACCTCACAGAAACCGTAATAGAGACTCAGGAGCGAGTGTGCGTGGCTTTGTGGAGTAGGTGTGGCTGTCGTGTGTGTGTGTGGCGGGTAAATCTGCGGCGGCTTGGGAGAGCGTGAATGGGTGGGCGGGGGGCGCGTGGAATGATTGCCAGTTCCGTAACAATATTTAATTGTTCTACTTTTGACGGTGAATTATGGGCCATGCGGTGTTAGTGTAAGAATGAGCGGCCTGATGTTCTCTGAGTTTAAATCACGCCGTAAACAAGAAGAACTGGATGATTCGCAGGGAAATATCCGTAAAATGGTAGCTGGAAGGAATCTTAAGCCGGCCGTTTGAGCGGAGCGCCGGCATGCCCGGGAAGAGATATTCTGCAGATTGCAGAAAGATAAGCATACGGGGGATTGAATGCTGGGCTTTTTAAGTCTGTACTTGTTTTATTTTTTTGAAGGGGAGGGTGGCTGTATAACACAGGTACAGAAATAGTTCTGGTATGTGAAACGGGAAGCGACTAACTGGCATGTTTAAGCAAAACATGAACCTAACACTTCTGCAGTTCTGTCTGTACAGGAGCAGTTAACTCTGGATGCTGTGGTTAGACAGACTGTGAATCCAAGGTGTTAACTAGCTACTTCTTTGCACCCTATGATGTGGTACAATAAAGCCACTTTATTCAGTTTTCCCACATTATATCCGAAATAAAAAAGTTATAATTCTTTGCGACTGTCAGAGGTGGACATTTCAGGTCCAGAGAGTACAAATCCAGCCTAAGCTTTTGTTTCAGCCAACCAGTTGAGTATAAAGAGTCACAGTCACAGGGTACTCAGCTGGTTGGACCTGAACTATCTACCTCTAATGACTGTAGTTGAGGGTTGGTTGTTTCCTCATCATTACATATCCGTGCATGTCTCCAGGATCAAAGCAGCAGGGGCTCACTTGAGAACTGGATAGAAGACTCTCTGTTTTCATTCGACAGCTATGCCATGACCGGCCACAAGCTGCGTTTTTAGACGGAAGCCAGGGGTGGGGTTAGTCCGGCAGGCCAGCACCACCTGATCTGTGACCTGAAGTCTAACAGCTCAAGTAAACAAATGTATCAAAGGCGTCACATGCACAGATATCACAACTGACACTTTGTGTTCACATCAGGGCACATGAGGAGAGGTTATAGAAAATTCTTCGATGAAAATCCCATTTTTACTGCTTTTGTTTTTTGCAACATGGAAGGTGGAAACCAGTCATGTGATCTGGGTGTCCTCCTCCGTCTTCCTAAATTGAAATGCGGGGTAATAATTTGTCATGGATGACGTGAGGCAGTCACAGAATACCACACTGACTCCAGCTGTGATGACTCTCAAACCAATTTACCGGTGCTGCTATTATGCAGGGGGGTGATTCTATGATTTTTTTTAAGTTGGGGGGGTATAAGAGGGGCCACAATTCATACAGAGGGGCCAGCCTTATCATTAGCCAATGATATGTTTTGAATCGGCGAGTGACAGGACAGAGCGGCACTCAGGGGCCAATCAGCTTTCATTAGCTTTTTAATATTTATCATGAAGAAGCTTATAGGCTAAATGTGACATGACTTATATTTCATATGCAGGGGCACAGTAGGGGCATGGATACCCTGGCAGGTTCCGGGGGCCCGGCACTTTACAGGGGCCACAGTAGGGGCATGGATACCCTGGCAGGTTCTGGGGGCCCGGCACTTTGCAGGGGCCACAGTAGGGGCATGGATACCCTGGCAAGTTCTGGGGGCCCGGCACTTTACAGGGGCCACAGTAGGGGTATGGATACCCTGGCAGGTTCCGGGGGCCCGGCACTTTACAGGGGCCCTTGAATGAGCAATATTATGAATTTTACTTGGCCTATCAAGGATACATTTTGTTAAGGGGCCCAGAATGTCTAGCTCTAGCCCCCCCTGCTCGGATATCTAAGAAAGTAGAAATCAGTCTTGCATTTTTGCCTTGAGCTGAGAAGCTCTAAACCACATGACACTGACCACTGGACATCATCTTTGGTAGCAAAAATCACTTTGGTGTTACTTGTCCAATTTGAAATGACATAACAGCTAACTCAGAAGTGGACATGTCTTGATGTGTCTCTGTTTGTATCTTTGCTTTTTATGAAATAAAATAAAGACATTATAGCAATCCACATTGTGTAATTAACACTAAATGATACCCCATTCATATTTTATATATAAATAAAAGAGACAATAGATAAATAAAGAAATAAGTGGGTGTGATCTAAAATGATGAATAATTATATTAAAGAATTTGTTCCCTCAAAACCGTCAACAATGTTTAAATAACTCGAAAGATTCTATCGGATCTTAACAATTTTTTTAATCCCCTGAACATCCGTTAGCATATCTTCACATCAGATTTTTTTTCGCGCTGCAAAGCTGATTAGATGCTAACGTGGGGAATCACAGCAGCCCGAGGTGCGCTCTGTGTGTATGTGCGTGTGTGCGTTTGTGCTTACGCGGGCATTTAACTGCATCCAGCGGCTCTCACCCACGCTCTCCCGAGTGCTCCTTTACAGTGAGACAAAAGCCATCCTGGCACGTATCGGACAGTTTGATTCAGGAGGCCTCCCAGGGGCTTAAGCGAGCCCCTTAACGGTCACATCCGCAGTCTTCCAGAAATAGGGGAAGGGAAGGTGGAGGTAAAGATAGCACAGGGGCCGCGTCCCACACATAAGACAGCTACCCTCTCTAATAAATCATCCTTGAAGGACTTGGAGGCTTGATAGAAGCTTCCTGCGAGCATAATGTGATTTCTCTTTCCAGATGTAAGCCATTTCAGTTCCGTAATAGTGTTTCGCCAGCGAGCATAATAACTACCACAGCAGCACAAATAAATAAATAAAAGTTAATATGGAAAAAGGGGGCTTTGCCTCTCCGAAAGGCTAATGCCAACATTGTCTTCCAAGGTCTGCGTTCATAAATACGGATCTGTTTATTTTTACAGAGCTGATATTAAACAATCCTGCAGGGGGGCTGCCTGTGAGAAATGTATTTAAAATCATAACGCAGAGAGGATAACTAGAACAACGGTCCGCTTTTGAGACAGGGTGTCAGAATTTTATCTGCTGTTTGCTTCCCCATTTGTCACAAACATTTACTTTCCCAGCAATTTTGCATGTTATGCCAGGGATGGTATAACATCGAGGCCGGTACCATCATTACTGTGCAATTGTGAAAAATGTGTTGCTGTGACATTTAACTTAATTAGACATAATAATCAGATGCATTCTTATGAACTGGCTCCCCATCTGCCTGCTGCGTTGTTTGAAGGACTTACTATTGCCATCTACTGGCAGAAGAGGGCAAAATGCTGCTTTTCATTACTTTCCTTTCACGGACACTGAATTGTCAGCCGGGTATCAAGGGGATTTAGCCTCAAAGCGATACAACGTGGTAATAATGGCCAGTACGTTGCATTTGTTTAAATAGCTTGCGACTCGTACATCGTTTGCAATCCAAATTCATAGGTATGTAACAGGTACGTTTTTTCATGAGGCAAGTAATTGGTTTAGTTCATTCTAAAGGAAGCTGTATCTATGTTATTTTAGCTGTGTTCAATAAACAGAAGATACAGCTTGGTGTCGTGATTAAATATGAGCAGAATGTGTTTGCGTGCGTGTGCCTTTCTGAGGTTGTACAGTCGTGGAAAAAGCATCGGACGCAAAGCCGACGACCAGCGAAAGAAACCGGTAACGCCAACGTGGTAACGTCCCTTCCTGCGCTCACACCATCGTACGAACTGCCGCGGCGAAATTATTGCATTTCGCATTCATACGTCAGTGTTAAAAACCGTGCGTCTTCTTCGGCGCTTTAGACAGCCCCAATCTGTGATCGGACACGGGTTAGTGCTGCGGAAAAGTGACTCTGAATGTAACGAGCGTAATTAGATAGAGAATTGGACGCGTAATGGATGTGTGTGTCACAGAGACGTGACGCATGTCAAACACCTCCCCTGTGTAGGATACCTATCTGCGCACCGTAGCTACGCCGCCTCCCGCCCATGCGGACGCGTGTTGCTTCTTCACACCCTTTTCCCCCCTCCCCACCCAGCCCGACTGCTGCAGTAACCTTTTCTTTTGTCAGTACGCGCACCGTAGGACTTGTGCCGGTAAATGATTTAGGGGGAACCGTGAGAGACAGAGTTACTTTCTGGTAGACCACTGGAGCTCTGTGCTCGCTGGCAGGTCCTGCAGAGTGTCAGCCAGGGCATCATTTGGGGCCGCCCCCCCCCCCCCCCCCCCCCCCCCCCCCCACAAAAAAAAAAAGAATAATAAAGAGAAGAGAAATG